>CM030366.1:176361326-176408826 GCA_017893485.1 Hemerocallis citrina | reverse complement strand
TCATCCAGCAGAGACGATGGTCCTAAATGAGTAACATTGAAGGTATCATAGGCAAATTACTACACCAAATTCTAGTGGACCAAGACCAACTAATAAAATATCTTGAAGCAAACCTGATAATTTGTGTTGGAGGAGGTGTCAAATTGATGCCAGTACCACCTGCAAAACATACATTCAATTTAGCAACATAGTCCATGAGTGGAATGCTGTGGAGATAAAAAGAAAAAAATATAAATTTGCATATGCAGTGCAACGTATTATCAAACTCCAGTTGCACACTTATTATATAGTCTGCAGAATGAACTGCTATCAAGAAATAAAAGTCACAATTAAATTAAAAATAGGGCAAAAGCCAAAGTACCCCCTCAACGTTTGGCCCGAGTACAAAATGTCCATACAACGTTTGAAAAAATATAATAAAGTCATTCTTCCGTTAACTTAACCCTTTCTGTTAAGTTATAATTATTAAATTACTTTTTACCCTTAGAGCATCCACAGTCGTTTGCTATAATTCCCATATTCTCATATTATGAGAATTTTATAAGAATTGAGTGCTGCAGTCGTTTGCTATTTTCTCAAAAAATAGCGAACGAGCTACACAAATTTGAGAATATAGAAGACGATACATGAACAGCCTTTTTTTTTTTCATTCCGATCGGACGAGACAACTTGTCTTGTCCCGTATATATAACTATATTTTTTTAAAAAAAAAATAGGATCGGACGATACATGTTGTATCGTCCTTCCCAAAAAAAAATTTTTTTTTTAAAAAACAATCGAACGAGACATGTTGTCCCGTCCGTTTTGTTTGTTGGATTTTTTTTTTTCTTGATCCAACGGACCAGATTTGATGAAAAAAAAAAAAAAATTCAAAAACAAAGCACGGACGGGACATCATGTCCCGTCCAGCTTTAAGGGATTTTAAGAAAGTAGGTTTAGTTGGTTTAATGATGCTTTAGTAGATGTTTAGATAGGTTTAGGTTATATTATAATATTTAATTTATTTAATTAATATGTTTTAATAGTTAATCGGTAATTAATTAAATCTTTAAAAAAAAAAAAACGACGAAACAAGATGTCTCGTCCTTGTCAAAATATAGCAAACGATCACTGCAGCACTTTCGATCTATTCCATTTCTATTCGTCCCATTTTGCCAAAAATAAGAATTACCATTGTGGATGCTCTTACCCTTTCATATTCAATCTCTTTCTTCATTCCTTTTTTCTTCCTTAATTTAGTTGATATTGTATTAAAGCTGTTTACAACTGTTTTGGC
Source organism: Hemerocallis citrina (assembly GCA_017893485.1). NCBI lineage: Eukaryota > Viridiplantae > Streptophyta > Magnoliopsida > Asparagales > Asphodelaceae > Hemerocallis > Hemerocallis citrina. The sequence goes on along the minus strand of CM030366.1, from coordinate 176,407,550 downwards.
AGTCAGACTTGAAACTGAAGAAATTCTTGCATATACTTGAAAACTCCAAAGTCTACCCAGTCACTTATGATAGCAACAGGTAAAATGGCTACTCCATATGAAAATGCTTTCCTTTTCTTTTTCCTTTTAGAGATTTATCCTTGGACTGATGTTATTAATATGATTCTCTTGACATTTTTCTTCCTTTTATTGCGATTTTTCTTGTTAGATTACTATTGAGTTTTATGTATATTTTATTGACCCTGTAACTAAACAGTAAAAATTGATCTATGTGATCAACATTTTGCATGTCTGTGTAAATTTCAGCATGAGGTTCTATACGGGATATATTATCATGTACTTTTTTTCTGATAGGATTAAGCACCGTTGTTAGGCTACTTCAGTTTCATCTGTTGTAGGATAATTTAGTTATAATTGAAAATGTTGAATTATTGAGGATATATGGTTTCCTATTTATACTTCAGTTTCAACTGTTCCTCGGTGTATTCTCTGGACTTGAGTTTCATTTAACATGAGATAAATTTTTGTTAATACGGGACAGTTCTGTCATTGCCTCCAATAATTAATGGCGCACATTCTGCTATTAGCTTGGAAACGAAAAATGTCTTCATTGAGTGCACAACCACTGACTTGACAAAAGCAAAAACTGTTTTGAATATAATGGTTGGCATAATGGTCTTCTATACTGTAAACTTTAGTTACCGACTGAATCCACCATTTGATTATAATAATAATTTGTCATTTCCATAGGTTACAATGTTTTCAGAATACTGTGAAAGAAAATATGAGATTTATGTGAAAGAAAATATGAGGTTTCCAACAATAGTATTCCAAAGCTGTATACATCACCCATTCTCGACACTTTCCCTGTAAATGCATACTCTGCTGCAAACAATATACCATTAAATCAGTGATATGATTATCAGAAAAAAATATCTTAAATCAATTATATGAAGTCAGGTAACAGTAACGCTGTTTATTATTATGCTAACTTAGTTGATTTAGTTGGCTCATAAACTAAATGCCTATTTCCATTGAAGTGAGTAGTAACTCATGGAGCACGAACTTGAGTATAGTACAAAACTCATACAAAATTAAGGAAGAAAAAAGGAACGAAGAAAGAGAAGAAAGAGATTGAATATGAAAGGGTAAGGGTTAAAAGTAATTTAATAATTATAACTTAACGGAAATGGTTAAGTTAACGGAAGAATGAGTTTATTGTATTTTTTCAAACGTTGTATGGGCATTTTGTACTCGGGCTAAACGTTGGGGGGGTACTTTGGCTTTTGCCCTTAAAAATACTCAGTCAGAGTATTCAGCCAGCCTCACATGGAAGTTGGAATTGTGAATTGAGTTTGGATGATAAATTACAGCATACAACACGTAAATTGAAAATTAATACTAGCCAAATTATCTAATTGCTCTTCATTTTGCCTATTCTAGTGAGCCAAAATGGCTAGCATGCAGGGCCGACCCTGAGTTTCCGGGAGCCCAAGGCAAAAGACCTAAATAATTACTTTTGAGGCCCCTAATTACAATTTTTTTTTTTCACGCACAAAATACGTGTCTATATTTATAAGGAAAATACAAATTTGGGGGCCCCAAAAGTGCAAAAAATCGGGGACCTGAGGTAGCCGCCTCACCGACCTCAAGGTGAGGGCTGGCCCTACTAGCATGGTTGGAGATAACTTAACTAGAGTATCCTGTGCGCATTGCACATACTATAATAGACTTTTTTATAGTATATCCCTATGCACAAACAAAGAATTTTATAAAGATATTTTAGACATGTAAATATTGTGTACCATAACTGTATTTTTTTATTTTTATTATCTTTCATTCTCTTTTGAAATTTGAATTTTACAATTTAAATAGAGACTATTACCTTAGTTTCCTTCTCCTTGCTTTATTCAAAGTAGAAAAAGAATAAAGGATAGACTCATTAGTTTAATATATAGTTATAATATAATTATAATTGTAAAGATACCAGCTAATTGCAAAAACTCGAATCTAAATTTGATAGTCGTAATATATATTAGGGGTGGGCATCGATCGGTATCCAACCTAATATGGACCATCCACCACCAATCCAAAGAAGATCGATTTTTAATTTTCTCATCCGCAACCAATCCGAACCTTAATTGGATCGGTTTCCATCCAAGCCGATTAAGCTCGGTTTAGATTAGATTAGATGGTCGGTTTGGCGTGCTACTTTTCACCTTCAACAGCATTCATAATTTTGTTGAAATTTAAAAGATCAACTTTAATCAAACTTAAGAAATAACCTGTTATTTTTTATTCAAAAATGAATTTAAAATGAAAATTCATAAATCCACAAGTTGTTAATGAATTTTGCACTAATTGTTTGTGTTAGGATTTGAATGGGTTGTGGATTGTTAGGGTTTTGAGAAGATGGATGAGAAGAGAGGAAGAAGAAGATGTTGGCTGTGTGAGAGAGAGATTAGGGCACAAATGTTGATTAGTATTCATTTGATTCTAAGTATTACATATATGAAGATACTAAGCCCAATGGGCCCTAAGAGCAATTTGGGTCATAACATAACAATCTCCACCTTGAACCAAATTGCATCTAAAACAAACTAAAACATAAAACAAACATAACCTAAAACAAACTAGCAACATGCTAGAAACAAAACTAGCTCAAACTAGCTAGAAACAAACCGACATCAAACTTGAACAAAGCTTGAACTTTGCAATTGGAAGAGGCTTTGTGAGCATATCGGCCGGATTCGATTCGGTAGCAATCTTCTTCACGGCAACCTTGCCTTCCGAGATCACATCTCGAACAAAATGGTATCGAATGTCAATGTGCTTCGTCTTCTCATGGTACATGCGATCCTTGGTCAAATGAATCGCGCTTTGGTTGTCACAAAATACCGTAATAGGACCCTCGGGTGAAGACATCTCACCAACAAACACCTTGAGCCAAATAGCCTCCTTAATAGCCTCAGTAATTGCCATGTATTCGGCCTCAGTACTTGAGAGTGCAACAGTGGCTTGAAGTGTAGACTTCCAACTAATTGCACAATCTCCAAGGGTAAAGACATAACCCGTCAAGGAACGCCTCTTGTCCAAATCACCCGCAAAATCCGCATCCACAAAGCCCGTCAGTTTCTTGCCATCACCAAACTCCAAACAAGCATCAATAGTACCTCTCAAATAGCGGAAGATCCACTTCACCGCTTCCCAATGCCCTTTCCCCGGACAAGAGAGATATCTACTTACCACACTAACGGCTTGAGCAATGTCGGGTCGAGTACACACCATCAAGTACATGAGACTCCTGACCGCACTTGAATATGGAACCTTTTCCATATATTTCTTCTCATCATCGGATTTTGGGCTTAAAGCGGCCGAAAGCTTGAAATGCGCCGCAAGAGGTGTTGAAACAACTTTCGCTTTCTCCATGCCAAAACGGCGTAGCACTTTCTCGCCAAAACTCCTTTGTGAAAGAAACAACTTTCTTTTGGACCTATCCATTGTGATCTCCATCCCGAGAATCCTTTTGGCGACCCCCAAGTTTTTCATCTCAAAATGCCGAACTGAGTTGCTCTTTCAACCTCCTAACTTCTTTCAAGTTTGAGGATGCAATCAACATGTCATCCACATAGAGTAACAAGTAAATGAAATCCCCACCATCCAACTTCTTGAAATAAACACAACTATCATAATTGGAATGATGGAAATTAATACTCACCATGAATGAGTCAAACTTCTTATACCATTGCCGCGGTGATTGCTTAAGGCCATAAAGGGACTTCTTCAAAAGACACACACGGTCCTCCTTTCCCGCAACCTCAAAACCCTTCGGTTGGCTCATGTAAATTTGCTCCTCCAAATTACCATGCAAGAAGGCAGTTTTCACATCCATTTGCTCCAATTCCAAATCTTTCATCGCCACCAAAGAGAGCAAAACTCGAATGGAGGTGTGCTTAACTACAGGAGAGAACACATCATTGAAGTCCACACCTTGGACTTGACTATACCCTTCAGCCACTAGCCTTGCCTTGTATCGAAAATCCGCGGGATTTGAGCCATCAATCTTCCTCTTAAACACCCACTTGCAACCCACAATCCTCTTACCACTCGGAGGCTTCACAAGAGACCACGTCTCATTTTGTTGCAAAGATTGTAACTCTTCATTCATAGCGACAACCCAATTGGCCGCATCTTTAGAAGAAATGGCTTCCTTGTAGGAAGATGGCTCACAATACTCCACATCCACTGCAATTGCCAAACAGTAAGCAAAGTCGGAGTATCCATACCTTGTAGGTGGTCTTGTTTCTCTTCTAGCTCGGTCCCTTGCCAATGCATATGGTTGTACCTCTTCTTGGGCTTCCTCCAAATTGACATCATCATGTGAGATCAAATCATCACCTTCTTGGACCGGCACCTCAAACTCCACCTTCTTCTCAACCTTCTCATTCTCCTTAATAGTCAGCTCGGGTGCAACATCATTTGCCTTCAACATGGCCGACTCATTGAAAATGACATCTCTTGAAATAAGGAACTTAGATGATTCGGGACACCACAACTTATATCTCTTCACATTTCTGGGATACCCAACAAAAATACACTTCTTCGATCTAGGCTCCAACTTTCCTTCATTCACATGTACATAAGCGGGACAACCAAACACCCTCAAATTCGAATAATCGACCGTCTTACCCGACCACACTTCTTCGGGTGTCTTCAACTCAATTGAAGTGGTAGGAGATCGATTCACCAAATAGCAGGATGTGTTAATGGCTTCCGTTCAAAACTCCTTACCCAAACCCGCATTTGAAAGCATACTTCTAGACCTTTCAAGTAGTGTCCTATTCATCCTTTCTGCAACACCATTTTGTTGTGGAGTGTTGACCACCGTCTTGTGCCGAACAATCCCTTCAGCCTTGCAAAAATTATCAAACTCACGGTTGCAAAACTCCAAACCGTTATCGGTTCTCAACCTCTTAACTTTCCTTTCCGTTTGGTTCTCCAAAAGTGACTTCATTCTTTGAAGGTGCGAAACACATCACTTTTCTCTTTCAAGAAATAAACCCAAACCTTCCTTGAGAAATCATCAATGAAAGTAAGCATGTAACGAGAACCATTACCTTTGGAAGGCTCACGAGCCCCAAAGATCCGAATGGATGTAGTCAAGTGTTCCCTTGGTCGAATGAATGGCCGTGGAGAAGCTCAACCTCTTATGCTTGCCAAATACACAATGCTCACAAAACTCCAAGTTGCCTGTGCATTGGCCACACAACAAGCCCCTCTTGCTCAAAATGGTCATTCCTCGCTCGCTCATATGCCCCAATCTCATATGCCAGAGCCTAGTAGTCTCCTCATCCGACATAGTACCCGAACGTGCAATGGCGGCCGAGCCCGTGACCGTGGAACCTTGTAAGAAATAAAGAGTTCCAATTCTCTTCGCCTTCATGATTGTGAGAGCCCCTTTAGAGACTCTAAGGACTCCACCTTCACTTTGGAACTTACACCCCTTTTCTTCAAGAGACCCCAAAGAAATCAAATTCTTAGACAAATCGGGTATATGCCTCACACCCGTCAACCTTCGGATCTTTCCATCATGGAACTTAATTGTCACCGAACCAATCCCGGCAACCTTACACATATTGTTGTTCCCCATGAGAACCTTACCATCTGTAGGCTCATAAGTCTCAAACCAATCTCTATTCGGAGTCATGTGTTGCGAAGCACCCGTATCTATCACCCAACAATGCATATCATCAACATTAGTATCTGTTACACAAAGAGTATCAACCGTGTCACATTCGGCCACATTGGCCTCCTCCGAAGAAGAACCTTTACTATCCGCCTTTTGTTTATTTTTGAGCCTGAAACAATCGGCCTTAATGTGTCCCTTCTTCTTACAATAGTTGCACGTCAAATTCTTGTGCCTAGACTTCGAACGGGTCCTTGTATCTTTCGAGTTTCGGTCCCATGACCTACCTCGATCAACAACTAAACCAACACCTTGGCTCCCTTTCTCATTATTGGTCATTTCACTATCAATGTGCAACTTGGCTTGCAAATTGCTCTTAACATCCTCTAGAGAAATTTTATCTCTACTATAAATCAACATGTCTCTAAAAGTCTTGTATGATGCGGGCAATGAGCATAATAACAAAAGGGCTTGGTCTTCATCCTCCACCTTAACATCAATCTTACTTAAGTCATTCAAAATAGATGCAAACTCCGTAATATGATCGGAAATTGATGTACCTTCAACCATGCGAAGAGTGTAGAGGTGCAACTTCAACCGCAGTCGATTGGTGAGGGACTTCTTCATATAAATGTTCTCCAACTTCTCCCACAAAGCCTTAGCGGTCTTCTCCGATAGGACCTCTTGCAATGTCGAATCGCTCAAGCACAATTGGATAATAGAGAGCGCTTTATCATCCATCTCTCTCCATTTCTTATCCGCCACCACATCAATCAATTTTTCTCGACCAAAAATGGCATCCTTAACGCCTTGACTCGACAAAATCGCTGCCATACGCACTTGCCATAATGCAAAACTCGTCTTCCCATCATACTTCTCAATATCATATTTTTCCGATATATCCATTCAAATTTCTTGAACCCAATTCAACAAAACACCAAAATTTTCTTCCCCCAAAAATTAATTACTCAAATCACAAAAATCAAACCTTCCTTCTTGATATCCTTCCTCCTCCAACGCTCAGACGAAGTAGTGCTGCGGGATGAATACCTCCGAAATCAATCAGCAACCGGGATGGAGATCTGGACTGGTTCTGGAACGATTCTGGACTGATCTGGACTGATCAGGAGTTTGGTGTGATTCTGGACTGATCTGAGAAGACTGATCTGGACTGAACTGATCTGGACTGATCCGGACTGATCTGAGAAGACCTCTACTGACCAAGAAAGGCGGAAGTGATTGGGAGTAGGGATCAGGAGTTTGGTGTTGGCTCTGATACCAGTTTGTTAGGATTTGAATGGGTTGTGGATTGTTAGGGTTTTGAGAAGATGGATGAGAAGAGAGGAAGAAGAAGATGTCGGCTGTGTGAGAGAGAGATTAGGGCAAAAATGTTGATTAGTATTCATTTGATTCTAAGTATTACATATATGAAGATACTAAGCCCAATGGGCCCTAAGAGCAATTTCGGTCATAACATAACAGTTTGAGATTATGACGTTTAAATGGATGAGATAAACTACTTTTTCACTTGCATACTTCTGTAATCTTAGTTTATTATCATAAAAGAAACATTAATAATCATAGCTAATTAAATTTCAGGTACATTAAAAAAAGATTTACAAAACAATTTATGCTTGACTTGATTAAAGTAACTACTAAATGTTACATCAACTTCATGATTCTATTAAGTTGGGCCACACTGTAAATCAAGCATTTCTCAACAACATACATGATTATGGAGAATCAAAACATAGGTAGAACAGTTGCTCGGTTTGTATTAAAGAAATAAAAGAAGAGTGTTTGTATCTCCAAGAAAATGAGAAATGACTATTTTTATATTCAAGAAATTAAAGGAGAACTATATTTTTTATGACATATGTATAGAGGTACGGTCGGTTCGGTTTCATCGGTTATTTGAAAGCCACATCCAACAACCGAACCGGTCCAGTTGGTTATTGAAGATCAAGAACCGAGCGAGCCAATCCAAACCCCCAATTGGTTCGGTTAAAAACCAGTCGATTTGGGTTGAATTGGTTCGGACTGGTCGGTTCGGATAATAGTTGTCCACCCCTAATATATATATATATACACGCACACCTATTCATAGTTATCTTTCTTTAATTGGGCTTTCCTTAATTAGGTCAAAGTTTTTCGGCTAATCAAAGTGGAAAATGGAATTGATATTTAATTCTTATCTGACTTTCTTTTCTGGATTTCCTCCATTTGTTTTTGGCTAAGTCAACAAAAAATATTGTGCAATCAGAGATGATTACCGAACAATCAATTCCTCAATTCCTACGGCCCATATTATAATTTGCGAAAGAAGGCCCACACTTCGAAGTCCAACTCAGCACATCCTAAGCCCATGGCACATTTTGAAAATCTGGAATAATGGGCCAAACAACGGAGCCCACAAAAACCATACATACGATACAAGGATCATTTCTCCTTACTAAGCAGTTCCTATTTTTGCTCTAATTTTTCTAGTTCAAAATAGAGGAATTGGAGATGGGATACACATATTAGTTTAATATATAGTTATAATGGGTTATTGTGAGAAGCATACATATTAGTTTAATATATAGTTATAATGGGTTATTGTGAGAAGCATAGATATAAATGACAACAACTCAAGTTCAGTTCAAACTAGATAGTCCAGAATTAAACTTTGTGTGCAGTCCAGAATAACTCAAATTATTAGGGAACCATTCTACAGCATATCTTTGTACAAACACATAAGTTACCTTATAAAGAAAACTGAAACAAAAAACATCACAAGAAGCAGACTATAATCTGCCAAACAAATGGTGTTCTTATCAGGAAAATAGAGACAAGTAGACTAGAATTCAGGGTGAATAACATGAAAACATTAATCTAAAGTAGGGGCAAAAACATTAGTCTAAACTCTAAAGTTAACTGAAGGAAACATAGTAGTAAAAAAATTATAGGGACTCTTGGCAGATGGTCTCCAACAAAGTACAAAAGATTAAGGCAAAAAAAAGTGAAGCAATTTAGCAATTTTTTTTTAAACGTTTTGCTAAAAAGTAGTTTCAGCAGATAATACAATAGAATGAGAAACAAACAAGCTTTTAGAATTTAGAAATTCAAATGCTAAAGTCCTATTCTTAAAGTTAAGAAGATCAGTGGTTAAAGTTAAAAACTTTGAGAAGCTCAAAAACTAAGATATAGAGATCAAAATCTTGATATATATAAATTCTTTCCGTTTTTTAGAAGAGCTCAAAAAACAAGAGATACATATGTTAGAAAGTTATAGACAGAAGCTACCACACAACTAAAGTGCAATTGAGAAAATGAATAAAAAGGTGAACACGGATATTTTAAGTGAAAAATCTTCAAAGGAGACAGTGGTAAAAATCACGTGCAAGGTAGTGTGATTTTAATATTGAAAGTAGGGATTACAACATTTTCTCTCTAAATATAAGGAGAGCACAATTTTCACTCTCACTTATAATAAGAGAAACACTCTCACATATTTGAGAAAAAATATAAGTATACAAATTATCTCTAAGAAAACACAATTTTATCCCTCTTGAGATCACTATTGAACTACTCTATTTACTTAATCCCTCACCCTTTCTTTTCCTTTAATCCTCACTCTTTCTCTGCTCTATCTTCCTCCCGATGCCTTCCTTATCTATAGAAGTGGGAGAGGAGAAACGTATCAATCTCACCCCCCCCCCCTTCTTCCGTTGGTGCCAATCTTTGAAAAAATTGGCGGCCACTTTGATTTTCCAACAGGTTGACAAAATGGACAACCTCTTTGACAAAATGGGCGGCCTCTTTAGGTTGGTGTGATGATGGTGATGGGACCCCTCCATTATGTGCTGACATTCTCCTACTTGGAGACTTGATTGAGAATTAAACATGTCTCCAAATAGGAGAATGTCGGCACATAATGGAGGGCCCCCACCACCATTAACACACCAACCCAAAGAGGCTGCCCATTTTGATCATGGTGGTGGGGCCCCACCATGTGCTGACATTCTCCCACTTGGAGACATGTTTAATTCTCAATCAAGTCTCCAAGTGGGAGAATGTCGGCACATAATGGAGGGGCCCCACCACCATCATCACACCAATCCAAAGAGGCTGCCCATTTTGTCAACATGTTGAAAAATCAAAGTGGCTGTCAATTTTGTCAAAAATCGGCACCAACGAAAGAAAAAGAAAAAAAAAAGAGGGAGGGGGGGGGGGGGGGGGGGGGGGGGGTGGAAGGTGAGATTGAGACGTTTATGTTCGCTCCTAATATTTTGAAAGAAGGTGTTGTAATTCCTACTTTCAATATTAAAATCTCACTATCTTGCCCGTGGTTCTTAGCCCGTCTCCTTTGGGGGGTTTTCACCTAAAATATTCGTTTCTACCTTATTCGCCACTTTCTCAATTTCACTTTAGTTGTATGGTAGCTTCTGTCCATAACTTTCCTAACATGCAGGAAATGCTCATATTTTCAGTGATTGGTAATCTTAAATACACAACAGTGTGCTCAGTAATAGTTCATAGACTAGATCAAATCAAACGTCAAAACCCAAAGATCGCAAATTCAATTCAAAGTAATGCAACAGTAACGATTTTCAGAGCAATCGAACTTCAGTGACTTGCTAAATTTAACATCAACATTGGAGGAAACTATCAAACCAATTACATTGACTTCATCAGCTTGCCCCTTGCCAATATGGTAAGGAAATATATGGACAAAGTGGAGTGAAAGGGTTCACCAAATTGTCAAATTCTAAGGAATGCTTCGTAAATCTAAAATAAGTTTTTCAGGCTTTCTAAGTTTAAATGGTGGGATTTTTACTCTGTATAAGGAATTGAAAAGTTGTACCTTCTTCATTTCTACCTTAAATCACCACTGCTTATAGTTCATTAATAGAAAGTACCAGCAAACCCAGGTTCTACACAGTTTTTTTCTCCCCTCTTCATAGAATCTTAAGTTAGGGGGCCAAAAAGAGCATATGATTATGTGGGTAAAATACATAGTAAACCTCCATTTCAATCACTAAACTTCTCCATTTCAAGACCTAACTAGTTTTATCATCAAGAATTCGGCATGCCTCCCCCTCTTCTTTTCCTCTTTTGGTATGTCTATATGTTATGATGATATTGGCAGATGGGTTTGTTGGAGACTTTTCTGATCTCTATGTGGTATATTAACTTCATGTTTTGTTTCTCTGCTTGATCGGCGCTTTGTGGACTTGTCTGTGCTGTGTTTAATCTGATTATCTTCGGTCCTGTTTTTGTTTTGTTATTATTGTTCTTCTCTGATCTCTATGTGACTGATCTTCTTTAGCTTGTATGGCTTGCTGTTCTGATTTTGGCTGAGGGTAGTTTGTGGAGCATCTCAATATTACATTGTGTTGTTTTGGCACTCTTGCTTTTAAAGCTGCTTTGCAGTCGTGCTGTGACTGTGTCAGCGCAGCTTTCTTGCTGGGTTGAGTTTGATACTATTGGGTGGGTAATTGCTGGTAGTATTCCCCTTTGCCTCTGTTTTTCTTTTGCTTCTCCTTGTGTAGGGATCGTACCCGGGCGGTGAGGCTTCGCAGATGCTATGCTGCCCCTCCCTTTTTTTGCACATTTGGTCTCCACATCAGTTGGTTGTCGTACCAGGCCCGAGCGTCGATTGATGTTTTCCCTTCTCAGCTTGCTATCAGCTTCGCCTGCTTCCTCGGAGTCTTCCGGTGCCATCAGCTAGCATCGTCCCGTTCTTAATTCTGGCTCTTTAATTCTTGTGCATACTGTAGATTTTTAATCGCTTGTTATTGTTCTCCTTTTGTTAGTTTTACTGCTTGTAAAACAGTGTACTGTCTGTAATCTTTTTGTTTATATATATATATTTGGTGTGGCTGGAGTCGCGAGACTCTATCCGTTTTCATCATAAAGAATTCGGCATGCCAATACAGCCATTACGTATCCAACCCATTCGATAGAAAAGACACTCAAGTAACAACTTGCCCATAATTCTCCGAACCCATTAAAAAATACTTTATGAAAACATACAAAATCTCTACAAACACGTTGTAATCAAACAATCCAAGAACAGAGATCACGCAAACCACTACCACAGCTAATAACATATCCAAATCGAAGACTACCAAACTCATTCAGTAATTTGAACAAATGGGTTGTGAGAAAACAACAAGAAAATGAGATTAAGTAGTTTAGTGGCTCCATCGACTTCTTAGCGATTCCCGGATTTGTCGACACCAACAAGGTTGTAATCAAACAATCCAACACGTTGTAATCAAACACCTTATGAAGAAGAAGAAGAAGAAAGGAGCAACCTTTGAGGTAACAACAAATCCACCAAGAACATGTTGAAGAGATTGAACGGATTGAAGAGATTTCATGAGGATTTAAAAGGTTGAACATATTTAGCCATTGGGAAAATCGCTTGATCTCCGGCGGAAAGAGGTTTGGCGAGCATGAATCGGTTTCGAGGTTCCCCAAATGTGGCAATAAAATCTCACATCGCCAGATCCGTGAACCCATTTGGTGAGTCTGTTGGATATGAATTTTTTTGGGATAATCTGTGTCAGGGACGTCGGGGACGTGACTGGAGCTGGTGATCATCATCGTCGTGTTCGGGATCAAAGAGTAGTTGTAGTAGCTATTGTGATGTATCTGTTTCTCTTGTGATGTATTTGTTTCTCTTGTGATGTATCTGTTTCTCTTTTCAATATCAGTATTGTACGTGCAATATGCACTTATCTTTTAAATGTGGAGATGGCGGGTAGACTTCATGCGTGTTGCACGTGCTGGCTGTTTGTCCTGTAGCGTACCCGCCCTCTCTACTTGCTATTAATAGAGCGATGTAATAGAACTTGGGTTTAATGAATAAAATCAATCTAATTTCTTCCCTAAATCTTCTCTTCTCTAACCCTAGTTCTCCGACTTCTCCATTAATGGCGAGATCCAGCTCTGTCATGAATCCAACTCCTGACAAAGTGGTATCAGAGTCAGGTTTCATCGAACGGCGACTCGCAAGACGTCGGAGGCACATTGACGGTGAGGGAGGGTATCCGATCAGTGAAGGAGGGGATTCGAGCGATCATTTTGCAGTCGAAATTGATGGAGAAGAAACTCGATTCCCTCAATGGAAAGTTTGAGGTGAGGATGACCAAACTGGGAAAGAAATTTGATGCGATGATGTCGATGTTGCACCAATCCAATCCACAGCTTCCCACTGCCCCTTTGATTCCCAATGTTCCTCAGATCCCGATCGTTCACCCTCAACCATCCAACCCACAACCACACACCACGCCACTGATTCCCACTACTCCACTATTCTCGATAGCTCCTCAACAGATTGAAAGGAGGGAGGTAACTAATCCTAACACCCACTCTTTTAATTCTAAAAGTTGTTGTGATGGTGGAAATATGTTTAGAGCTCAATATAAGAATGGAGTTGTAATAGATGGTGAAAGCCTGCTGGATTTTGAAGATGATGGAAATAGTGGTGAGAAGACCTCCAAGGTGCTTGATGAAATGCATGAACAAGAAAAGGAGGAAAAGCTTACAATGGAAGTCTCCACAATCCTTGCTTCATTTCTTAATCTTCAGCCAAGTGTTTGTGTTAATGTCTCAAAAGTAATTTTCCCTTATTATGGGCCTGTATTGAGTGTTCAATGGACTGTCAAGGTGACAAAATTGATGGGTCTCATCGATATAATTGGCAATGGCCAAGTATTGCTTAATGGCCGACCACCACCTCCTCGAGTTCATCAGGTTGGCTCTGGTTCATCAGGTCATAGCCAGAATGACATCTACTACATCAGTGGAGAGAGCAAGAAGGGTATTGAGAACTCCCCATCCCTTGAGAAGCTTGAGAAGAAGGCGAAGGACAAAAGAGTATGCAACAGTCAACTTACTCAAGATTCTGATGGTTCACATGCTAAGCCTGAGTTAAGAAAGAAACTGGGGCAAGTGGCTCCTCTAGTTGGGATGCAGCAAACATGAGCTCACAGGATGAGTCTAGCAATGACTGAGACAGTTTTGTTGATCAATCAAACGAAGAAGAACATGCTAGTGGGCAAATTGAGCCCTACCAACTAATAGAAGGACATATTGTTGTAAACCATCCTTCTAACTCTTCAGGATCTGATGGACAAGAAGGGATAGGTTCTGCCTCATACTGCAATGCACAGGAGGAACTGGATATTGATAATATTTCTGAACAAGCCCCTGAGTACAATGCTCCTTCCCCTAACTCTGCATCTGCAAGAACCTATCAATCAACAAATGCAGGGCCAAGTCCTGAAATGCAAAATAGTGCTTTGAATGGTAAGTTTATATGTATGGCTTTCCATGTTCCAAATTTTGATGTCTCAGTGGTGGCGTATGTGAACCATAAGTGGGTGCCATTACCCACCTATGAAGAAGTTGAAACAAAGCTTGAACAAGATTGTGGGGCAAACATAGATCAATTTTTTGAAAATATTGATGGGATGAGGAAGCTTCCGGGGTGGATGCGGCTGAGTTTTGGCAGCAATTTGAAATTTTTAGAGATAACATCTGAAAGAGTTAAAATGGCATATCATAAGATGAGCACCTTGTCTCCCGAAGAGTTACAGAAGATGGTTGAGGTTGCTTCACATGAATTTACTACCTTAACCTGCATCACCGGAGTTATAAAATACAGAGGTACAAAAATTCAGTCGTTGGGTCTTCCAGGGTTTATTGAGGGTGCAAATGACGGAAAAGGTAGAGGAAGACAGGTAACTAGCACTGCTCGAACATGCAAATGTATTGTAATTGTCCTTGATGCAATTGCTTATCTCATAGCTATTATTGAGGGTAGTAGAGTTTACATACCGCGCATCTATGCTGTGAACAAGATTGACCAAATAACACTTGAAGAGTTAGAAAATTTAGACAAGCTTACTGGTAAGCTAGTACTCACCATGCCAGCAACAATGAACCGTAAAAGAAGGATTGCTCTTAATGTTTTTAGTGTTGAACTGATCCTCACTGACCATGTTTTGGGCATGAAAGGAGTTGTCCAGAAGGTGGAAGAGTTAACAGCCAAGGCACCAAATTCATTTATCCTTCAACTATTTGAAAATCCTTTTGATCCAAAGATTCGTTATGAGACTACTGGACTAGAAATCTGGAAGGGAACTGATAGCAACCCCTATTCAGTAATCAGTGGTGCTCCATGCACTTATACTGTTTCTGGGGGTGTCAGGTGTGGAAGCCCTTCAAGCTAAGACGCTACCCAAGGTGCTGGGGTGTTGAAGCTGAACCCATGGATGAAGCTTTTAACGGGGTACCTATCCTATAATGAGCAATTTCATGATTTTGAGCTTGTGACAAGCTCAATCTAAGGGGGGTGGAGTTGTCAGGGACGTTGGGGACGTGACCGGAGCTGGAGATCATCATCGTCGTGTTCTGGAGCAGAGAGTAGTAGTAGTAGTAGCTGTTGAGATGTATCTGTTTCTCTTTTCAATATCAGTATTGTACGTGCAATATGCACTCCTTTTAAATGTGGAGATGGCGGGTAGACGTCACGCGTGTTGCACGTGCTGGCTGTTTGTCCTGTAGCATACCTGCCCTCTCTACTTGCTATTAATAGAGCGATGTAATAGAAGTTGGGTTTAATGAATAAAATCAATCTAATTTCTTCCCCAAATCTACTCTTCTCCAACCCTAGTCCAAATCTTTTCTTCTCTAACCCTAGTTCTCTGACGTCTCCATTAATGGCGAGATCCAGCTCGGTCAGGAATCCAACTCCTGACAATCTGGCTATTTTGGATAATTTGGAGAGAGAGTGTGATTGGAGATGGTCTTAGTGAAATTATATCTAGTTTATTTTTACTAACATAGAAAAAGTGATCAGGATAGAACGGGAGCAACTCCAGTTTGGCTACAAATGCAGTGTATTCAATTCAATTTGTTATTTTACAACCAATAAGTAATAAATGGGTAAATAGGCCAATATTCACCTTGTGTGTGAAAATTTGACCATTATCTGACCTGCTCTTTTAAACATGTATGTATCAGAACCCCACCCTTGCCCTGCCAGATAAAGATAATTATGTCTAGAAGAAGTTATAGCTGAAACAAAATTAAGAAGATCAAGAGGAAAGAAACAATCCCCTCCAGCATTGCTGCTGCAGTCTCAATCACATCAGATGCTAATTGTACAATTCATCAAGTTTTGTAGTAACCGATCTCAGATTAACAACTAAAATCTGCAATGACATTGATCATTCCACTAACTGGCAAAATAATCACTACAAACCTCTACCAAATCCTCCACAAATACTTTGCATCTAAACTAAAATAGAAAAGAAAATCTACAAACGCAATGCAGGGTTGTCTTTAAAGTACTCACGGCGGTGGTCTTTGAAGGGATTCAAGTCAGTCTTTTGGTATATATACAGAACCAATAGCAAACATGCTAGTAGCAGAACAACCAAGCAATATTGTGTTTTCCTTTCCCTGATTCTGAAATCAGGGAAATTGCTGCCTGTTATAGGTATCTTCATGAACAAACACCGGTTCTGTACTCTGCGGTGGGACAACTACCTGGCCCATTGCGATGGTCCCGCGGTTCTCAGGTGTGGGTCCTGACCAAGTGTTGGACACGACACTGCTGTTCTTGGATGTAGAAAGAGCAACATAGTAGACAATCCCGAAGGAAACACTGGCAAGCGAGAGAACTGCGCCTGCCGAGAAAACACCAGGCTTGACAACATAGCAGTAGTCTCCAAAGTACATGTTTTGCTCTTCTTTTTGGTCGTTGAGTGCAGCACCAGTTAACAAGAGGAGAAAAGCAATTATGAACATAATCCTGCAAAAATGAGGGTGAAACCCAAAAGTCCATAGAGAGTACAATTAAAAAAAACATTAATTTAGAGGAAAAGTTGACCAAACTATCAAATTTTAGAGTTAAATCTCCCTAAAGTTGACCGGTGAGCAATGTCTTGGATGCTATTAGGTTGGAGGACAAAAATTGTGGCTAGGTCTCAGGTCCGAGGCTTAGACATGTCCATTAACACTTCAAAAAAAAGGGAGAACAAGTAGTGAAGGAAGAAATCAAAACAATGGCTTTCGAATTGGACAACTAATTCGACAATGTAGCATGAAGAATCCATACAGTTATCATACATAATATAGAGTAAGATCATCCCTTAAAGAGTCTTCAGAGAGTGAGGGTATCTGCAAAATGCGGATGAAAGAATATCCGCCATGAGTATCTGGATGGCTGCTATTGGGCTAATTTGTGACTGAAATTTTGAAATGCTTAGTAGTAGTTTTCTGGCACCCTTTAAGCAACAAGAACTTGGAACCGTTATGCAAGAAAGTTGGTCTTTGTTTGACAAACTTGCAGTCGCAGTTGGTGTAGGGGCGCTGCATGCAAATGCAGCCATTCAAACACTGCTAGAACCGAGCCATTAGCCAATTTGGCGTGCAATAAGACCAAACACGAGCAAGAAATCAAGATGGCATTGAGCTTCCGTGGCCACCAACACATGGGAACAATTTCCCTGTATATGTGTTACTAATACTCTTTTATGCCATATTCTCTTACATTTGAAGAGACCATACGAACCAAACAATCTTGACAGGTAAACCATGTGAACTAAAATTTACTTAAGATGCATGCAGATTAATATTCAGTAAAACTTGTGAGTTGGGAGCACCAATGTGGTGTATAGCAATCTAATCGCTGCAGCGGAAGTCTTTCGGCAATGAGTTATGCGACAACTGCACACAATGAACAATAGTAGATCACACCAAGCATGGAAGCACACAAAATTTGTCCAGTCCAGCAAACCTAATTCGGAGGAGAAATTACCGAGATATTATTCAACTAGAGAATATACAAGAGTTACAATACTCTCACCAAGAACCTATCCACCTCTCAAGCCTCACTAGAAGATATTCTGTTGTTTATAATGAAAAACTCTCAGATAAAGTATTACCTCTCATAAAGGTCATTAAAATGATTTATAGAAATCAAGAAAAACCCTTGGTTGTAGTTTTGATTCTTCACCGTTCGATATACCCTGAAGATAAAGTTATGCAATATGAGCCATATAATATTACTTGGAGCACAAACTAAGCTCAATCAAACCCCCCAAGGAATCGGCCCAATAGTTGTTGTCGCCCACTTGAAGTCGACTGTAGTTGAAGTCGAGACCACACAAAGTGGCAGTCAACTGTCACCTGCTTCCCAGCCAAACCAACAACTCTTTCACCTCCATCTTCATCGCTTCGAACATCTTCTCGCTTCGCCCTATTCTCTTTGAACCAAGTATGCAAGACATCAACCCAACAATCTCCTCCTTGGATTGCATACAACTGCTTCCACAACTAGATTAATTGCTTCTAGACACTTTCCTTTCTCCTCTTGCAAACAACGCGATTCAGTGGCTTTTACTTTCACATGTTATTTTTTAAATCGTATGCCCCCTAAAGGGCATACTCAATAGGCGTTAACACGCAGGCACCATCCTCCGCACAAATTCCACCTACCTCGAGACATCTTCCACCTCTCGATGATATTCAAAAGTCATGATCTCACTTCAATGATTCTAGTGGCGGCGAACTAGATGCTTTAGGTACGATAGGCTTTAAAACACTTGGCCGAGTTTTTCCGTTCCCACAAAGCTTATTGAGGTTGTGCTGAACACCCCTCCTACCCTCATCACCTTATGACGACGATGTCCTTCTCAAACTGACAGAACTCCACATCGAGCTGTGTACCTGCAACCCCATACTTCTAGAGGTTCCAAGAATATTAGGTTCCACTTTAACAAAAGAACATGCATTACCTTCTCCAATGTGAACCTCTTCCTATCTGGCATCTCAAACTCAACTGACTTCTCATCCACTACGTCACAATTCTCACCAGTCCACATCCTTACAGAACGACTTGTAGACTTGTAAGTAGAAAACATCCCCCTCTTAAAGAAAATATGTGAAGAATAACCCGAATCAAGAAACCAGCCAGAATCCACTTCTTTAGAACTTGAAACAAGACAATCTAAGTTATCACATAATTCTGCGACACTGACTATGTTGACATCCTTCTGATTCAACAAGTTGTGACAATCTCTCTTGCAGTACTCAATCTCTCTGCAATGGTGGCAACGGATCCCATCCTTATGCGCACTACCCCTTCTAATTGAAGTTCCTTCCACCACCATGCAACTCAAAGAAGTAGACCCTAATTTCTGAGTTTCCTTCCTAAGTTTATCCTCCTTCAAGCCCTTTATCACACCGACCACCGAGTGCTTCTCCTTGGCAGATTTTCCGTGTAGCATGGTGGTTATCAAATACTCATATGAATATGACTGAATATATTAAGTTGATAGCTTTGATCATGAATAGCGGTACCTTTCTTCATTGATAAACGAAATAGTTTTCTTTTCCAGTACATTCGATTCAGTAACGACGATCCCAAATAGTCAATTATGAGTCTTGCCCATAGACTCATCGCGTTTGTCTCCTAAAGAAGTTGAACTTAACTTCGTCAGCCAAAAACAACCGGATTAAACTCAAAGCTTTGTCATGCTAGCTAGTAAGATGCAAGCCCTTTTGAACCAATATGTCGTACATGTTCACCTTCCAGAGATTAAAGTTGATCTTACCATCGAATTGCTTGATCTTCGAAAAATCATGATCTAACACCTTCTCCAAAAAGCTTGAGCAACCTTTGCTCTGATACCACTTTGTAAGACAATCTAATTGGTGCAGCAGAAGTCTTTAGGTGCTAAGTTATGCAATCACAATGAACAACCAAGCAAAAGTAGATCACACCAAGCATGAAAGCACACAAGATTTATCTCGATTAGGCGAACCTAATCCGAGGAAGAAATAACCGAGATATTATTCAACTAGAGAAGATACAAGAGTTACAATACTCTCACCAAGAACCTATCAATCTTTCAAGCCTCACTAGAAGATACTCTGTTGTTTACAATGAAAAACTCTCAGATGAAGTATTATTTCCCATGGATGTCATTACAATGATATAGAGATCTAGAAAAATCCTAGGTTGTAGTCATGTGATATGCCCTGAAGAGAAAGTCATGCGATAGGAGTCGTATGATATTTATTACTTGTAGCACAAACTGGGCTAAATCGAATCCCCCAAGGAATCAGCCCAATAACTATTGTAGCCCACTTATGGTCGACTGGAGCAGTCGACTGTAGTTGAAGTCGAGGCCTAATAGAGGATGCTTCTGATGGTTGCGATCGATTACCCAAAGTGTCACCTGCTTTCCAACCAAACCAACAACTCTTTTGCCTCCATCTTTTACCTTACGAACATCTTCTCACTTCGCGCTAGTCCCTTCACATCGAACCTAGTATGCAAGACATAAACCCAACATGCGGATGATCCCAAAAATCCATTTGTACACTCTCTAACTTCCTGTCATCTCTACTATTACAACTGGACAGTAGGGGGTTGTGTCATGTATTAATCCACCAACCTCTGATCTCCACCATGCATTTTTAAGTCGGATTTATATTAACCATCCAATTAAAATCAATCACCCAATAGCCTCTCACGTGTATTATGCACGCTTACTAACTAGTACACTATAACTGGTAACCCCTACAATATCTAAAATATTTTGTAAAAAAAACCCTGCTATTAAGTAAAGCAGTATAAGAGTACCTTCATTGAACGAACTCCCCCCTATTAGGATTGGGACGTCAACCAACGTCCATTGTCGTAGCGGAACAAAATAGAGCAATGAGGAAGTCAAAGTAGAGACGAATCAATTGAGCAAGCAAGTAGATCCATCAATCTAATACAAACACACCGATGACTTATCTCGATTAGCTTTTGCTTAATCCGGGAAAAAATATAGGGAGGTCTGATATTCAACTAGAAGAAAATACAAGGAGTTACTGATTCACTCAATACAAGGAATTGAACTCACTCACCAAGAACTATCTCTTTCAAGTCTCTCTTTGCAATAGAGAAAATATCAATGAAGTACTCTACTCTCATATTAAAGGAGTTTACAATATATATAGAAGAATAGAGAGAACCCTAGGTTTAATCTTAATTCTCAGTCGTCCGATATAACCTGAAAAAGAAGTAACTGGATAGGAGCCGTACGATCTAACTTGGAGTTAAAGATTGGGCTGAAACAACCTAACAAATTGAGATCCAAAACAAACACAGCACCGTGGTCGGTCGACCGTCCACCACTCGGCCAAACCCAGTGTAACTACGGTCGGGTGTGCGGTCGGAAGGTGCGGTTGACCGCAACTTGGGACTGTCGACCGCAACTATGCTTGCACTATTGCTGTTCTGTTTTCTTCTACTCTCTTCGACGATTCGACCTCGTGCTTCATCTTACCTTCTTCTAATCTGAACCACAAGTATTCAAGACACATTCCTAGCACCCCCCCTTCCCTGCCACACAGTCATACCAAATTTTCATCTTTAATTAACGTTTACTTTTTTAATGGAAGAGAGCTATTCTTTTAGTTGAGATCTATTAGTATAGCATATTTACCTTTGTTTTTCTGTACTAAGAGCATCCACACTCGTGTCTCATTTTTCCAGTTTCCCCATATTTTGGCAAAATGAGCACTGCGGTCGTTTCTCATTATGCCAAAATATGAGAAAGTGGGAACAATGCCGTCTCAAATATGAGAAACTATTTGTGAATTCTCAAAATATCAGGGACGAAACAATATGTTTTGTCCTCGTATTTTTTTAATTTTTTAATCCTATCAGACGATACATGTTGTAGCGTCTTATAATTTTTAAGAATTTTTTTAAAACTATTGAACGGAACATGTTGTTCCGTCCTAAGATATTTATTATTAAAAAAAACCCGTCGGACGGTACATGTTGTCCCGTCCGACACCATTTTTGGTTTGGACAGGACATGTTCCGTCCAAAAAAAATAGCTTATGTGAATGGGAGTATATGATTTCATTAGGGAGGAGCACCAATATTGAGGAGGTTCAATGGCTTGATTGTGGTATGGGCATATAATTCATATAGAATTGGGACTGTAGGATTTTTTTATTAAAAAAATTATATGGGCCGGAACAACATGTTCTGTCCCTTAGTTTATTTATTTAAAAAAATGCACTCGGACAGTACAACATGTAAGGCTGACCAAGCCAATGATGCTTAGCTGGTCTTCAAAAATATTTGAGAGCACAAGACTGAAAAAGATTTGTTTCAGTACAAGAATTCCGACTTAAGGAAGTGAGTGTTGGACCCGTTCATGATCAATGAAACTCGTAATTTGCATCTACTTCCCAGGTAGCGAGTTTACCGAGCTTAGTGCGGGAAGACGACTGTCGACAGAGTAGGGAGGCGAGCGAAGTGAGGTTTCTGACTCCGCAAATTGAGCTAGTTCCAATTTTCTTGTGATTTTTTAAAAAAAGAGACCTCACCTTAAAATAAAGAAAAAACAAAATTGGACCAGACAACACAACATGTTCCGTTTGACTATGTTTTTTTATATACAGTTTTCTCATATTTTACGAGTGCAAAGAAATTGACATTTTTCCATTTCTCATTTTGCCAAATTGTCAAATTTGGCAAAAACGAGTGTGGATGCTCTAAGAAAACTAACTCAACTGCATATGTAGCAAGAGTTTTTCCAAATAATTGGAAAGGGATTTGATGTGTATAGAAATCACAATCCAATTAAGGGCGCACAATATTTTTTTTTCCTTGTAATATATCATCCAAAAAGAACTTTTAGCTGAGAAGTTTACCAGGAAACAATGAAGGAAATGAGTGCTGCAGACCACTTAGTGTCTGAGGGCTGTGAGTTCCTCTTGCAGCAAATGCACCCAGCTACAGTGTTGATTATTGCTTGAGCCATCATAAGAGTCACTGCTGACCCCAGCCCAAGAGAAAAAGCTGCACTCCTTGGATACGTGCACTGCCCCAGGGCTGGTGCTTGTACATCAGAAGCCTGCAAAGTAAATATTTATAAATAAAGTATCATTCGACACAATAAATCTTTAGCAGTTTCTGTTGGGTGAAGTTGCCATTGCTTAGAGCTGCTAAGAGCATCCGTAGTCGTGCTTTGCTAAAATATGCATTTTCACATATCATACATATAGCAAAGAGACTTTGCTGTAGTGGTAAAATGCTATAAATATAGCAACAACAAAAAAATCATCGGACGGCGTGCAAAAAAAAGGGCATTTTAAAATAATTTATTTGATTATTTTTATAATTTTAATAATTAAAAAAAGGGAAAAAAAATCAAAAAAAAAAGGTTGGACAGATCTTCACATCTTGAAGATCCGTCCAAGCCAAAATGGAAAAATGCAAAATTTGAGGGACGGCACTTCCGAGGAAAAAAATGAAAAAAAATATATTTTTTTTAATCGGGGCGGAACTCGGAAGTTCCGTCTGATAAAAAAAAATTATTTTTTATATTGGGACGGATCTTCAAGATCCGTCCTTCATAATATGCATTTTCTCAAATCTTCTCTCAGATATAGCAATCTACTGTAGTGATTTCCTCAAAATATGAATAAATAGCAAACGACTGTAGACGATTTTTCCCCAAAATATGCATAATATGGATATTTAGCTAACGAATATGGATGCTCTAACAATTTGGAAAACTTTGTTAAAGAGTAATATTAATCAAGTCAACTAAAAATAAATTTGGAGTTTTGATGTATTGTCAGGGAACTCAACATGGTATTAGGGAAACAAGTTCAAATCCCACCAGGCAAGCTAGTTAGAGCTAATTATTTAGAAATAAAAATCCGGTTTTAGTGATTGCTTGACCTGTCTGAGCATGTTAAAAGATAAATAAAAATCCCTCAACTCTCACCACAAATTTGGAGTTTTGATTTAATATTGTTTTGGCAAATTCAGCAACTTAAACGACTGAAGCTTCAACACAAGTTTAAGCACAAAAAAATAAATTAAGAAACAAGTTGTCTTCAAACTCAGCTCATCGAAGGCTTGATGAAAACAGAACTGAGTTAATCTTTGAAATTATCCATGCAATAATAATGTCATGCATACTAAATTGATTGCCAAATTATATATACTATTATAACCCCTGTACAATTCTGAATAACTTATTTGAGCCAAATTATGTCCAGTACTATATCCACATTGTGATTACTGTCAAAATTACATGTTGGTGACAGTTTTATGTTACAGAGAAATAGACATGACACATGTACAACAAAACAGTTTGAAAATTCCCCTATTCAGCCTCGCAGAAAAGATAACAGAAAGGATGCAAGATATGATTATAAGTACACTGTACAATGTCAAATATAAAATTTTATACATACCACCAGACGTTGATTTATTAGATGTTTGGACTGTTGGAATAACATCCAGTTGTAATATACAAGTCAATTTTAGCTACAATGATATTTACATCATTACGTGCTTTGTTGAAACTTGGAACTGAATAATAAAGAATGAAACAAACAATGAAAAGATTTGGAAACGGTCTCCACCAAGGTAACAAAAAGAGTTAAACCAATATACGCCATTCAAGCTTTTCAACTTTATGAGAAACTCAAAGATGACAAAAGCTCTGCATGTGATGGCTTATGAATGAGATACCCAGAACAATGAAGTAGACACTAAATGAAAATTTGATCTATCCATAAAGTAATCTCACTCCAAGTGTATTGGGGCCTGATGTAGTGGGTTGCGACATAGTATGACAATTGTTTGCCAATGCCATCACATCCAGAAGCAGATAGTTACTATCAATAGATTTCCACTTGACCCAAATACGATAGTATTATATACTCAAATGTTAAGGTTCAGTTTTGCTTTGGGCTGTCTCCTCAAGAAAAATAAAGTTGACATCAGTGACAAGCAAATCCTAAGGAAAAATGAACTCTACTTTTTGGACATTAAGTAACGGTCATGAGTGAAATCATATTCTATTGGCATTAACTGTCTCCTGAAGATTTCCTTCCAAACACTTCAGTGTAATGTCATGAAAAGAAATAAAGATTACACTCTACATTCTTGGACTCACAACCAAAAAAGTGGAATATCCTGAGAATGTTTCTCGGAATTAATTCCAACTTTCATAAATCACTTTTCACTGGTCATCACAAGCAGAGCCTTGACATGAGAATGCCTATTTTGAATTTCCCAAAAACTTGAAGAGCGTGAAATATTGGTTAACCGCTTAACTCTATTACTTTTCTTTTACATATACATTTCAAGTCTTTTGGTTTTTATTTCCTAACCAAAGTTTTGTTTAATATTTTAGTTACATGGTTCACTTTGAAGTTTCGTTCAAACATGTAACGATGTGCATTTTGATAAACTGATATGGTTTAGTCATTATCAACTTGATGTAAATTGTATATCCAACAGTCCAAACTTATCACTGAATCAACATTCAATCGTACATAAAGTAATATTTTATGTATAAAAAACTGACAGTATACATATAGCCATGTTGTCCTCTTGATATAGCCATGTTGTCCTCATCAAGACAATCCGATTTAACAATCATTCTACACTCATATTTACATAAAAGTAAAGCAATATCTTTCTCAATAATTTCATTATTAGCAACTTGATGTAAAATTGTAAAACCCACTGTCCAAAATTATAATCGATTCAACATGCACTGGTACATATGGTGGCGTGTTATGTATCAAAAACTCTCTTATCGAGATGGCCCAACCGATCAATCTTGCTACACTTGTATTTACATAAAAGTAAAGCAAATATCTTGGCAATGATGAGGTAAAATAAAATCAACACCGTCCTCTAGTATACATAAACATTTCCCTAACAGTTGAATGTACTAGGAAATTACACTACTATAATAAGACTATTTGTTGTCAAAATTTAGATCAAACTCGTACTGCTAGAACTCCACAAAGTTACCCAAAAGAAACACTTAAATGTTACAAGCATGAATCATGATAGCTTCTAGGTATCATACCGCGGAGAACATTTTCTTCATTGACGCCAGGGGCGGAGGGAGAAAGGAGCTAGGAGGGACAATTGGGACCCCAAAAATTTTGTAAAATTCCCTTGTACATACCAGAACTTTTATTTGCCTCCCCCCATTTAAAATTTTTTGGGACCCCCAAGCTCAATCCACCTCTTAAAGGCTGAAATAGTGTTATGGACTTTGGGCTAAAAATTAACAGTGATATTTATTATTTGATCTGTATGATCCTTAGATAAAATTTTGAACAAGAAGTTAGTGTGTACACAAGTTACAAGTATATCTATTCATTTAAGTCGTATCTCTTAGCTAGCCTATAGTATTATAACAGTGTAAATAGTGTAGTATGATTATTGATTAGCATTAGTCTTACCAAATTTAGAGTATAATTGTACAAGTGCCAAAAATACATGATACTAAGAACATGAATTCGAACATTTACTTTGATTATAAATTTACTTTTATCCATTTATTTTAATTTTTTAAAACAAAAATAATGTAAGGAATTTTTGGTAACAATCATATCGATGCCGGAAAAAAAATTGGGACTCCCATTTTGAATTGTCTGGCTTCGCCACTGATTGACGGGAGGTTGAACCTAACGAGGGGAGCAACAAAAGTTATACAAGAGGCTGCAACAACTCTTCAAGGAAATTTCTTTTTCTTCTCTTCTTTTTATTTCCTGGTTTCTTCTTTTTACCCTTTTTTTTATATATTAAAGGAATAAAGGATTTGTTGAGGTAGTGGCTACATAAGCAAGGGCTCTTCACAACAATGAATAAACTTGAGAAAAATGAAAAGTTCATGATCCAGTAGCTCAATCCCATACCCAACCATTGAGATTTATTAACATGGATGGGGTTAGACCAGTCCTATTTTTATTCAATTTTAATACTGAGATATATGGCAGTAATTTGAAAGCTAGAAATATTCTCTAAACCAAATTCATCTCAACTCATGAGGCCATATTTGGATATAAAAGTATGATACATGTAGGTCAGTTTTAAGAGGACGTGGAGGAATGCAACCCATGTACTTCCATTTTGGGCTTATAAGATAAATGTGATTAGAGTTTAGATGGTAAAAAAAGGGAGGTAACCTAACTTTAAAATAGGATCCAAACGGATCAAAGTTTAGATAACAACAAACATACAAGTCACCTCCATTTACCACTACTAACATTTGTATTTAAACAAGGCCTGAACCGTTCTCCTAACTCCACAACAACATTAATGAACCTACCAAACTCAAGCGGGCAAGCCTTACAATATTGATTTGACATAGGTTCTTTAGTACTTCGTACCAATATCCTATGACTTTATTAAATAGAAACAGCAATAAGCGCAATTTAAGCATCTGTAGTCGTTGGCCATTTTGCCAAATTTTTCAAAATTTGGCCAAAAAGGTGCTGCGGTCGTTGGCCAAATACCCAACATTTTGGTTTCGTGGCAACAATAGCAGGCTATATTTGGCAGACGAATTAGCAATTGCCAAAATATAGCTAAAGAAAGATAATTTTTCTTTAGTTTGATCGGACGAAATATTATCTTTCGTCGGATAGATTTTTTTTTATTTCAAACTTACCGGACGTGGGATTATCCGTCCTTTGAATTTTTTATTTTTTTTTTTTTTAAAGTTCGGACGGGAGAAGATATCCCGTCCCGTCCATTTTTCAGAAAAAGCCAAAAATCCCTTTTCGACGGACGGGAGAAGCTTTCCCATCTGGTTGGAAAAAAACAAAACAAAACAAAACAAAACAACAACGGGAGATTATTTCCCATCTGTCCATTAATTTCAAAAAAAAATTTGACAGTCAGGCGACTCCAGCACCAAGCTATATTTCCTATTTCCATTTGTCAAATACCCAAAAATTGGGTCTCAACGAGTACATATGCTCTTAAACAGTACAAAAAAAAATTCACACCCAACAATGTCAAGATCTTATGATTCTCATTCAGATCTTAAAATTCCTTTAACATTTTATGATATCCCAGTCCTAAAAAATTTCTAACAAGATGAAATTTTCAAGCAACATTATCAGCCAACCAAACAAAGAAATCAAACACATATCTAAAGTCTAAACTTATCAAATAAATAAACCCCATGGAATGGCATACTCCACACACGAATACAGTACGCATAACCCTCTACCTTTCCTGAAATCCTTCAGACACACAACAATCATTTTTCACCACAACTCTAACCAACACACCCGAATCAAACCCACCTCCAAAAAACTACCTAACTTGCCATTCAATATTTGCTAATTTAAAAAAAATCAAAAGACTTCCGATATTTGCTAAATAAAAGAATTTGGGACTGTGTGGTCTACTAATAATTCTCTTCTCTCGTATCTATACTGAGCAAAAGGTCGAGAGTTCGAATCCAGCTTGGAAACAAAAAATTCCCAATTAATATATTAGGGGTAAAGTGTGAGTGTATGTCGGTCCGGCCTAATTTTAAAATTTTAATATAAAAAAAAAAAATCTTGGTACTCACCTTGACCCTTGTGGCTTCTGCGGCAAAACCCAAAGCAGCAGAGAGGAGACCAAGAAAGCCTACAGCGCAGCAAACCACCACCACCTTCCTCTCCATCTCTCTCTCTCTCTCTCTCTCTCTCTCTCTCTCTTTTCTCTATTCTTTTTGTTCCCTTTAACAGCTTTACTTTGAACTGTGATTTCTTTTCCTTTTTTATTGTGTAGCGAGAGAAACCGAGAGGGAGAATTACTCTGGTGAAACAGAAGTAGAAATAGGTGAATGGTTGAGGGAAATGAGAGAGATGGTAGAGTACCTTAAAAGTCTTAAACCTTCTTGTCACACCAAGCACTAAACCTACAACAATTAATAATAACTAGCAAGTGACCCTGCGCATGCACGGGCATGGACATTGAACCATGATCAGAATAATTGGTTTACCAAATGAAGAAAGAAGAAAAAATAATTGTATAAGTTGAAATGCATTTATAATCGGAGTCCATGAACAACGGGGATAACTCGAAATGTGTTTGTATGTTGATTGTGTTTGTTTGTTTGAGCTTAAGGTAAACTTGGAAGCTTAATTAGAATTATGCAAGAATACTGAGGTAAGTAAGCATTACAGTAAGTTGAGTATCACAAAAAGATATGGCCAAACCTAAATCCAATGCAATTATTGTGTAATAAGTTTTAATAACTATGGGCCAGCAAAAAGGCCACAAAGGCCGGTGTAAAGAAAAATTTAGGATATCAGATTCCAAATATCATATGCAATAACAATTGATGAGAAAATGTCATAAATATAGTAAATTTGTTTATGAACGAAACTTTGCACACAATATATAATAGATGGAAATCCCTAAATAAAGGCATATGTCCTAAGAAACAGATAACTGGAAACCATGGTAATAAAAAAAATGGTAGAATTTAGTATGGAATCTTACATTTATTGGTCCAAAAAGTGTTGCAACCACCAATGTGCCTGCAATAGAGAATGCCAATTATTAATCAGTAAGCATGTAAAATGATCACATACCATTGACACAAAATTTTACAACTATTCAGTGCAAAAACTCGATCTATACAGCCCTATATGCACATGCAACGAACATGGACCAAAAGATTGATTTATTCTTTCAAATACATTTGCCATCTTTGATACATAATTAAGCACGAATTGTATCAATTGATGCTTATGAAATAACTATTATATTTTTGAATGTTCTCAAATGCTGATAAGAAAGTTGGTATCTCTATCACCCGAAATATATTAGAATGGTTAGCATCCACTATGTAGAGGTTGTATGGCATCCATTATGCACCAAGAGGAATGAACATTTAAAGAATAGTTAAGCCTGCAAATTATCCCAAGAAATGTGTCGTAATATTGACAATAAACATTTTAGAAAATGGATTTTTTTTTGGTAAGTGAAATCATGTAAACATCAAAGTCAAAATTGTTGAGTAAATATATATTTAAGGTATGCAAAAAAGATGAGTATGTTTAATAGTGATATGGACACAATTTGTGCATGCATATTCAGTAAGTTATTCTCGAGTCACTCAAAAACAGAAAATGTACAGTTTATAGTAAATGTACACAATTATGCATGTAATTAAGCAAAGACTGCATGCAATTAGACTGCAATTAGAAAATATGCATAGCTTGAATGATTAGAAACTTAGTCCCCTAAAGTTGGCGAAGTCGAAAACCTGACTATTGCATACCATATGGCTGTTAGAAATAAAGAAGTTTGAGTTTGTCTGCAAAGATATCAATGTGCACTGAATTAAGGCTAACATTCTTTGTGAATGCAGGTTGTAGAGCATGCAAAGCAAAGATGAGAGTTCAGGTTTGTGCATCATAGGCTCTAAGGTTTTAAAATGAGCAAGTTCCCTTAATTCCATGCGTTTATATCTAAAACTAAAGCCACATTATTTTAAGAGTTGATATGGCAAATAAAACTATATAGGGAGGATTAAGTACCTGCGGGATGATGATTTTCCAGTGAGGAAACAGACAGCTAGTAGTGTACAATAGAAGATGAGGGGAATCGAAGTAAGCGGGGAGATGGTGGTGTTAATGTAGGCAAACTTCTTTAAGAATTTAAGCCATCCACCATAGCCATACCATATGGGACATTAATGACGAATCAAGAGAATCTCAATAGACCCCAGCGCCCATCGAAGCACTTGGTTAAGCCGATCTGAGAGATTGATAGAGGCAGATCCTTTGAAAGCAGGGAGATGGGGCATGGCATGCAACAGATTGGATGCCAACCACGAGTGTGCATTTTGAACCTAGTAAGAATATTTTTTCTGTAACTGAACCATAAATCCAACCAATCTGCAACAAAGTATGAAAGATTAATTGGTTGATTAAAAAAATAAACATAAGTTCCTTTCGACCAGCACGTACATTTGTATGCTATTTGCGCTGGTAACATACCTCATTATCACATTCTAATGTATCTTCATTTTTTTGCAAATGAATACCAATCAAAAGCAAGGAACCAATTACCTCATTTCTCTAATCTCATGTTCTTCAAGGATATCCATCTAGACATTAGAATGATAAAATTAAAATAGAAAATTGCATTAGAAACCGCCTTCTTGGTTTTAGTAAATAAATAAAAGGGATTAACGATAAAGTAAAAATAAAAAAAATTTATGCCAGAAATCACCTTGCTTTTAGCCCTCAATTCTGTAAATAGGTCTGGTGAACCCTCAAGTTTGCGAAGTACCTTCTTGGCTCTTGCGAACTCAAACATCATGGCTACTCGTTACTTTAGAGAATCATTTTATTGTTAACAATTATAATTTATTAATTTAATTAGAAAAGAAAAATACAAAAAGATTGCAGGAAAAACACAACTGAAATTGGAAAAATAAAGCCTCAATCCAAAATAATTTTTATAAGGTAAATGAAAAAATTCATCAAGTCGTACTAATCTGTACTACATTAATGTTCTATAATTTATACTTCGACACAAGTGCAAAACCAAAGCTAGTCTATCAAAATAAATCTTTAGAAGGATTTAATTTTGGACACTAATAAAAGAAAAAAAATATAATTGGTGATTAGATTGAAGTATCTACTAAACAGGGGCAAAAAATATATAAGGAATATGATATAATATCAATAATAGAGTGCAAAAATCCATTATTGGCATCTAAGGTGAATCATAGTGACATAGTCCAACTAATGGCCATATCGCAATCCCACATAAAATCACAAATAACATATTTGTATACTAATCAAAATCGTGCATATATGATCTAAGGCTACCTATCAAAACCTTAGATTCATAAGGTAACTCTCGCCAATCTCTAATTTGTACCAGATGCAATAAGACTGGAAAAAAAGAAAATAAGAGAATTGTATGCACGTTGGTCATGGAGATCTCCAGAAACTCATCACCTTGCCCTTCCCGCACTTAAGCACACTCACCTCAAGGCAATCTGAAGCTTGAGAGATACCATTTTCGCCTCTCTCGATTGCTCAGTAGAAATCATTGTGGAAAATCAATGGTGATCGCCATGTTTTAATATAGAGAAATACATAGTTACACGTAAGAGTTGAGAAAAGTTTACAAAAGAAGATCAGAAAATTCGCATATAAAGTTTTGTTCTAAAGTAAATATAAGTATTTTTTGCCTTTTAAAGATACATTTATTTAATCATAAGGGAAAAGAGCACCCAACCATTTTTCTGCTCAAGATGACTACACCCATAATTTATTACCAGTATCACTCCCTTTGTCCTTCCCCAAATAGTCAATAAACAGTCAAATAACTACAGCTCGCAACATAAATGCAAACAAAAAACCATTTAAGCATAGCCACATATAAACAATAAAAGCAAACACTCAGACAAAAAGCACATTTGGTCTATTCCATTAAATCTAAACACTCAGGGAAAGAAATTTCTCTTCAAGAACTAAGAAACTCATGTTCCAAACAACGTAGTGTCTGAAAAGTTTAGGGAAAATCCTAACCGGTTAATGTAGAATTTTGTAAGCCCCCAAACTGAAATTAATTAATTAATTATCACATTCAACAAATTATTTATATACCTCACATTATATATCAATTATCACCTTTATTTACTTCCAAAAGCAGCCTGATTATATTCACTATTATGGAACCTCCCTGAAAAAATCTATATATATATATATATATATATATATATATATATACATATATATGAAAAGCTTCTAATTTGAGCTTAATACCTATTATGCTAATCAAACAAATGTCGGATCCTTAATTTGGGATTTTGTCCAACTAATTAATTCTCATCTCTTATTAAAGTACTGTATAATCTAATCCTAAAAAAGTCACTATTCACTAAAAATGAATATCTTTACAAAAATGTCATAATTTTCAACTAACCTAATCCCGGTCTGATTATTAATAAAGTATCAAAATCATCCCTATTTATTGCCAACAATTACATCCTATGCATTAACTACTTTAAAAATTCTTTAACAAAAAATAAAAGTTTGCTTAGGACACACACACACACATAAAACCCTTAGAAAATTAAAACTTCATTAGTAAAAGTAGTGAGTCAATCGATGAAAGAAGCTCAACATAATTTAAAATGGTTTCTATGAAAGCACTAGAAGGCAGAAAACCACTAATATTCAACGTATTTTTTTTTCTTGATTTTAACTAAATTAAAAGAGTATTTTCAATGATATATTTGCACCATAACATCTATATCTTCCATTTGACAACAGTTAAAATTGGATATTTCAAAAAGCAAGGCAAACATTTTTTCTAAAGCACTGAAATTATGAAATACATCTAGAAAGCTTCAAAGACAGGGTAAGACAAATATATCTTTATATGTGGAGTTTAAAAAACCAACTGCTTAGCAAAGTAGAGTATATGTATATGTATGTGTGTGTGTGTGTGTGTGGAGTTTAGAGAAACCTATTGCTTTTTTGCTTTGCTTTCGCGAGAGCTGATTCAATTTCCTTCTCAAGTTGATTTGCAGCCTCATCAAACAACTTCTTCTAGCCATCTTCTATTTCCAAAAGTATATCATTATGTTCCCTCATCTATATAAACCATAAACAAATTAATAAGAAAAATTAAAAAACAAAGCCACACATGATAAAAGATTTACCCTAAATTAGATGGAGAAATTAACAGATTCTGAAAAGAGGGAAGGGGATTATTATTAACATAGATAAATAAAAATGGTGTATGTTTAGTGAACGCAGATATTCCTTGTAATCGAGTATGTTTAGTCCCCAATCCATCATTAATTCACTAAAAAAAAAAACCTTACTATAATAAGTGACCAAAAACAAAAAATGTTGCAGTACCAAATTCCTTACTATAATGCAGTAAATCATCTAGAAGAATGTTCAACTAAATTAAACATGTGAACAATATTAATTCTCACCTGCCAACCAAGGAACCTGCAGTTGTAAAATGCACAACGATCCGCTGTTACTCTCATAGCCACAGCTTGCTCTGAACCCTGCAAAATCATCATAATAAACCATACTGAATGGATTTTTTATTTTATTTTTTTAATTGAAATTAAAAAAGTTCAAAAAAAAAGTGTACATACAGACATACATACCTTAGGTGAAGAGTTCTCAAAAGTAACATTCTCAGCAATGAAATCCTCCCCTTCCATAATCACACTCCCACATCCAAACATGCCGGTCCCGATCAACCGAGACTCCTGTTCACAATAAATTTTAATTAATTTTTTCAACTTCAATTCACAATTTTAACAATAATAAGTTGGGACCTGATGGTGTTGGATTTGGGTAGCGGTGTTGTCCCAAGAGATGACGGTGGATTCGGGATGGAGGGCGGTGAAAGTGATGAAGTTCTTAGTTTTGGGAATGTAAACGGGTTCGCGGTAGAGACCCGGTGAGATCTGTATGATGGTCCAGACTCGGTTGGAGAAAGGGATGGAGTCAATTGCAACATGGACTTTGCGGAACTCGCAGGAGTAGTCCCTCGATACGCGAAGAACGCGAGCTGACATTTCTCGTCTTTCTTGGCGTGTGCAATGACTTGTTTCTCTTTTGCTTGCCCGTGAACCATTGCTTTTTCTTGTTTTTAATGTTCTCAGTGTACTCTTTCTTCTTCCTTTCTAGTACTTCCTGCTGACATAGTTATGAGCTTAGGATGTGCAGATTTAGTTAACTAATTATATTATATTATAATACACACCCTAAAGTTATTTCTTTAAAAGAGTAGACACGAAAGAAAAACTAAAAGCTTCATCTGATTTAGTTGAAACTAATATTGAATTCATATTTGTCTGGCACTAATAACTCACATGCTCTTAATAGCCGTATTTGACATAATCAGTAAGCCAAATTGTAACTTAGAAATTGATTGCACAAATGCACAAAAGATCCGAGAAGAAAAATATAGGCAGATGGAAATTCAATAACTATTTAATATTAAAAAAAACAATCTATATAAATTTGGATAAGTATTGCCATAGTAGTAAACATCAATTTCCAAAATACCATGACATTATAATTAAATGCCTATCTATAAATCTCTACACTTTTAAGAACCAACTATTCAAATACCATGACATTATAATTTATTGTAAGTAGTAATACAAAGACCATTGCCCAAGATCTATGCTCAAGTATAGTCAACACCTGCATCAATTTCCAACAACATGTTTTTAATTTTAAAAAATGACAACTGCAAGAATCAATTTTAGCTACATCAAGTCATATTTCCCAATGCACCTACTACTTTCACTGCTTTAATCTAGTAAGAAATTTTCAACATTTAGTCAATTCGATCTAATCATAAATTCATTCAACATGATAACATAGTTACACAAAGCAGTAAACATGATTAACTAATTACTTAGATGCTCTTAATTTTTAGGAAAGGACATGGAGCATAGATACT
The DNA here is from genome assembly GCA_017893485.1 of Hemerocallis citrina. Taxonomy (NCBI): domain Eukaryota; kingdom Viridiplantae; phylum Streptophyta; class Magnoliopsida; order Asparagales; family Asphodelaceae; genus Hemerocallis; species Hemerocallis citrina. The sequence continues at coordinate 176,372,544 of CM030366.1, read as the reverse complement.
TACAAAACAAATTTTACTCATAACTGATGCCTTCACTCCACAATCTTCCAAGCTTCATTGACCAAATATTAGAAAACTTTCATCACCTCCTCCACTTACTCATCAAAACTTGGCTCCGAACCATCTACTTCCTCAAACAGAAGATCAGTTTCCGCACTACAATTCGACGACAATGAACTGAGCCAATTAATGCTCTTTAGCAACGAAGCTACCTCCATTGCACCTACAAAGAGATCCCAAAATACACACGAACATCTCATTCTTAACACCGTTTATCGCTAACCACTCAAGATATAAAAAAAGGAAAATATTCATCAATTTTGTTATGGGTTGGTTGCAATCTTCAACTCACCTTGTACTTCAAATTGAATCACCCAAACCCTAACCCCAAACCTTTCCTTCATGATAAGAAGGTTCGACGAAAGACTTAATGGTGGGAAATGCGTAATCACAGATATTACTGTGAAGCGAAGAACAATTGTATAAATTGTTTAGATGGTTACCTGAAATCGACGTCGCTGTGGTTTTGATGGCGAGGGCTGTGGAGAAAGGGTTGGGTTTTGGGTTCTTTTGGAAGGTGCTTATAGATGCAACGAAACGCTCAATTTAGAACACCTTGATCTCCAAATCCGAGCACCCAATCCCTAACAATAAACCTGGAAGAGGAAAAAAAAGGATTACAAACCAAAATAAATTATTACAGGCTCAAAAGAGATGTCTCACAAAAGATTTTATCCAAATCCCAAATTCGAGAACCGAAACCCTAACCCCAAACAAAATTGAAAAAGAGGAAAATAATAACCTTGCTATTTTAGGGGATGGTTTAGGATAGGGGAGGACGCACGACAGTTCGAGTATCGTCGGAGTTTATGGCGAAGGCTAACCAGTGGCCGTCGGAGGTTCTGCCGAAGTCGGATGGAGGTGGGGGATGGACGCCGCATCGAGTGGGTTCAGTGCTGCTGCCGGAGGCTAACCCAGTGGACATCGAAGTTGCTGCCGAACTTGAGTGATGTGGTCGAAAAGTGAAGAGATGAGAAAGAGGGACTCTTGTTTTGGAAAAGGGTAGGGTTTTTTTTGGGTTCGGAGAGAGGGTGAGAAACAATGAGAAAGATAGAGAAGGATCAAGCAATCTGAGTAACTATTCATGCTACAACCACCCCATTTTATTCCATCCAGGTCTATCAAAGTGTACACCCAGTCAAAACTTTCAAAGTGTACACTTTTAATAAAACAGAGTGCAAATAACACTCCTTAATCTACACCAATCTCAACCTTACGATTTCAATCAAAGGGCACAGAACTGATGGCAATTCCGTAATATTTAGAAAATTCCAGGGTTAAAGTGGGAACCGAAAGAGGGCTAAATCCCTTTTTCCTATGGCCTTTAAGTAGTAGTATAGATAATAACAATAATAATAATAATAATAATAATAATAATATTATTATTATTATTATTATTATGGCTAAAAATAGGATTAAATTGGGACAGTTCAAATCGGGCACGAATCTTAAATCTCTCAGAGGTAAAACGGTAATTTCACCTACAAACAGGTCCGAAATGGAAACTGGGTCTCTTCTTCAAAGCCCAATAATCCATAAACGGATCTGTCCTATTGGATACGGGTACCAACCCGTTACAAACCAATTCAGAAGAATAAAGAGTAATTCAAATTTGTGATTATCCCTAAGAGGAGATTTTAACAACTTCTTATCATGAAACGAGTTTAAACTCCCCAGCTTATCCAACAACACCGGGAAGTAGAGATTTATCCTTATCTCGAAATGGGTCCCTAAGGCGACTATAAATACCCCTCTCCCCCACCGTAACAAGGTAATCAACCTTTTTCTACCTGAACCTCTTTCTTAATCTTTGAGATTACTGACAAGAGCGTCGGAGGGTTCGTCGCCGGGATCCATCCCGCTGTATCGAACTATGTGCAAGTTCGCGGCAGCAGCGGAAAACAAGTCAACACGTTGGTGAAGGTCAACAGTTTTGCTTTATTGTTTCCAAAAAGTATCCACAAATTCGCCTGTTTGCTCCCACACCAGAAAACAGCAGCAACAGATTGGCTCCGTCTGTAGGAAACAGAAACAGCGATCTAGTCTTATCTCATCAACCAAACTAGTTTCAAGTCATGCCTCCCAAGAAGGGGAAGACGACGGTCTCTAACTGCAGGGCCACTCCCGCTCCTCCTCCAGTCCAGGAGGTTCCCCCTCAACCCATTCAACAAGTTCAGCAGCCTGGACAGCCTCTCCCTCAACAACCCGTCCAGCAACTGCAGCCTAGATGGCCCCTTCCTTAACAACCTCAGCCCCAGCAGGCTCCTCAAGGACCACAAGAGGCTGCCGCGGGACCCTCCTGCCGAATTCGACAAGGGCAACCTCCTCATCGCGACCATGTGTCGATACTCAACCCCTCGTCCGACTCCATGGCCTCGTACATTCTCCCTATGCCGAAGGATCTCAAGAACATCATCGTCAACAGACAGTATGGGGTAGATCTTCGGGCCCTCTTATATGAGAGGTGGAACCATGACGGGATACCCCGCCAAGAACATCAAAGGGGTCCAACGATCCAGTCTCGTAGAGCCCGGTCCCTCTGCAGGCCAGATCGCAGAAGGTCCAACTCTCCCAAGAGGCGAAAGGAGTCGCCCCAGCGTCGTCAAAGGAGAAGCCGCTCTCCAGTCGGCCGACCCGCCCCTCGAGACCACCGAGAGCAGAGGCCCCTGTCACGAGGGCAGAGTTCAAGCAATTTCAAGAGGCAGTCCTCAGGGCCCTCAATGTTGCTCCCGACCACGGTCAGCGGGCGCCCAGTCCTTAACTTGCCCCAAACCAAAGGCATCGTATGCCCAGTCCTTAACCTGCCCCCAGCTATCGTCGTCGCACTCCTAGTCCCCTTCCGCACGAGGACGAATCCTGGTCCTCAGTAAGATATGAACGGAGGGAAGATTCGGTCTACCGCCGTCTCCATGAGATGGAACAGCGCCTTGGCCGATTGGACAGAGAGGAAGAGCAACGGACGAGGAATTTCCGCCCCATCAGGCCTCCATTCTCCTAAACTATAATGGAGGCACCAGTCCCAGATAACTTCGAGCCTCCTCATTTTGAATCATACAATATGGAGTCTGACCCCGCTGACCACATCGAGAGTTTTAAAACTCTCATGATGATACACCAGGCGGCGGACGCGCTTCTCTGCAAAAATTTTCCGGCCACGCTGAAAGGCCCTGCAAGGGAATGGTAATCACGTCTAGCCCCGGCCTCCATCTTCTCCTTCAATCAGCTCGAAGGCCTTTTCCTGACTCACTTCGTGAGTAGCCATCGGGCTGAAAAAATGAGCACCTCTCTGCTATTGCTTCATCAAAGGAAGGGCGAGCGGCTAAGAGACTATGTCAAACGTTTCTTCGCGGAGGCCAGATCCATCGCCTCCTTGGACCAGTCCATGGCCTCTGCCGCCTTCCAATCCAATGTCGCTAACGACAGCCTTAGAGCATCCCTTGCCAAGAAGCCTCGGGATTTCTCAGAACTCCTGCTCAGGAGTGAGAAATACCTCCGAGCGGAAGAAGCCCTCTCCCGCCCTACTCTTGAGGGATCGTCCTCCAGGAACAAACGAAAGGGCGTTGAAGAAGAAGGAGCTAAGAAGCTCTAGAAAGACAACGAAGGCTAGCATCGCCCTCCTCCCCGCTTCGAGAAGTTCACTTCGTTCAACGCGAGTGTATCAGCCATCCTGATGGAGGTTGGAAAAGAGGGTCTTCTCCCACCACCTCCGAAGATGAACACCTTGGGTAAGAAGAGAAACAGAGACAAGTGGTGTCGCTTCCACAGGGACCACAGCCACAACACGGATGACTGTCGGGCCCTAAAAGACGAGATCGAGGCCCTTATTCAGAGAGAGAAACTCTCCAGGTTTGTAAGGAAGGACAGGGTGGATCCTCCTCCGCCCCCCAAGGGGGCTAATAAGCGACTCGAGCGGTATGCGGAGACCCCGGACTCCGAACTAGAGGCCGTCCTGAATCTCATCCATGGAGGCCCAATAGGGGAGATTCCAACTCCTCCCGAAAAGCCTTCATCCGGGAAGTAAATTCTATGCAGAACCGTCCTCTCCCCAAGGGCCTAGGGGCCCTGGTCACTTTTTCAGATAGAGATCTAGAGGGCGTCCAAACCCCCCATTGTGACACGTTGGTAATAAACCTCCACATGGCCAACTTTGACGTGCGTCGGGTCCTAGTTGACAACGGCAGTTCGGTCAACATCCTCTTTCTAAAGACCTTCCAGGGGCTCAAGCTATCCAGGGATCAACTCAAGCCCACCGGTGACACTCTCCACGGGTTCAAAGGGGTGCCAATGACGATCGAGTTTATCATAACTCTCGACGTAACCGCTAGCAAAACTCCCATCACCCGAACCGAACCGATGGACTTCATGGTGGTAGATGTAAAGGCTGCTTACAACGTCATCCTGGGCTGACCAGGCCTAACTGCTCTCCAGGCCATACCCTTGGCCTACCACATGAAGATGAAATTTTCCACCACAGCGGGTGTGGGGGAAGTCAAAGGGAGCTAGGAGGCGGCCCGCAAATGCTAGATGACCTCGGTGGGAGGACCGATCCTCTCCCTTGAAGCTCTTGAACTCCCCCAAGGGAGTAACCCACCTATATCGGAGCCGGTCGATGAGCTGGAAGAGGTGGCCTTCTCAGAAGGATATCCGACCCAGAAATTCCAGATTAGCAAAGTCCTTTCCCCTCCCGTTCGCTCCGATATTATCCATTGTATAAGGGGAAATCGAGACCTCTTCGCCTGGACTGCGACTGACATGCCGGGAATCTCCGAGGAGCTCCTCATGCATCACCTTAGTGTCGCTTCGAGGGCCAGACATGTTCAGCAAAAGTGACGTAAATTTTTCCCAAAGCGCCAGTAGGCTATCAAGGAGGAGGTTGAGAAACTCTTTAGGGCACGGTTCATACAGGAGGTCAACTATCTGAAATGACTGTCGAATATCGTGATGGTCAAGAAAGCCAACAGGAGCTGGAGGATCTGCATTGACTTTACGAATCTAAACAAAGCATGACCTAAAGATCCATTCCCGCTCCCGAGCATTGACACCCTGATTGATGCAATCTCAGGCCACGAACTCTTAAGCTTCATGGATGTGTTCTCTGGGTACAATCAGATAAGAATGTTCCCTCCCAACATTTCGAAGACCTCCTTCGTCACCGACCAGGGTCTATATTGCTACCAGTCATGCCCTTCGGGCTTAAGAACGCCGGTGCCACCTATCAACGCCTTGTTAACAAGGTTTTCAAGGAACAGATTAGGCATAACATGGAAGTCTGTGTAGACGACATGTTAGTGAAGAGCATCAGCAGATCGGATCATGTTTTTGTTCTCTAGGAGGCTTTTAACGTGTTGAGGAGACACGATATGAGACTGAACCCGAACAAGTGTGCATTCAGCGTCTCATCCGGCAAATTCCTGGGGTTCATGGTCAGCTAAAGGGGCATAGATGCCAACCCCGAGGATATCCAGGCCATACTCAACATGGCCCCCCCTCCAGTGTTAAAGATGTGCAGAGACTCACTGGGCGACTTGCGGCGATAAGGCATTTCCTTTCCAAATCCGGGGGAAAATGCCTCCCGTTCTTCAAGACCCTCAGGGGAGCTAAAGGCTTTGAATGGGGGCGATAGCAACAAGAGTCCTTTGATCAGCTCAAGGCCTACTTAGTCAACCCTCCACTCTTAAGCAAACCAAAACTCAGAGAAGTCCTCTACTTATACCTCGCCGCTTCGGAGCAGACCCTCAGCATTGTTTTAGTAAGAGAAGAAGACAAGACGCAGAGGCCTATCTACGACATGAGTAAAGTCCTTAGGGATGCTGAACTCCGTTATCCGAAGCTAGAGAAGATGGCCTATGCCTTGGTCATGGCAACCCGAAAGCTCCGCCCCTACTTCCAGCCTCACTCGGTGGTTGTTCTTACCGACCAGCTGCTCAAACAAGTCCTCCACAACCTAGAGACCTCAGGGCGCCTTATGAAGTGGTCCATCGAGCTGAGCTAGCATGATATTAGCCATCAGCCTCGAACCGCTATCACGGATCAAGCCCTAGCGGAGTTCATAGTAGAGAGCACAATCCCTAACGCTAGCAAAGCGATAGAGGAACCCCCATTCTGGATAGTGTATGTTGATGGGTCTTCGTGCGCCGATGGGAGTGGAGCAGGAGTCATACTGGCTGGTCCAGATGATTTCTTCCTCCAATACTCATTCCGTATCACTTTCGGGCATCCAACAAAGAGGCTGAGTATGAAGCCCTTGTAACTGGCCTATGCATGGCTCGTAAGGCCGGGGCCAAACGTGTCAAGTTATTTAGCAACTTGCAGTTGGTGGTGAACCAGGTATCAGGCGAATACAAAGTGCGAGACAGTCGCATGGCCAAGTACTTGGCCAAAGTCAAGGAACTGGTGGTCTCTTTCGAGGACACACAGCTCTAGCGAATTCCCCTAGAAGAGTATGTGCAGGCGGATGCCCTCTCAAAGCTAGCTTCCTCTTCCCTCCAAGGGCTCGAACAAACTGTTTTAATAAAAGTTCTACTGAGGCCCAACATCGAGGAAGAAGGCACCGAGCCAATGGAGACGCTGCCCTTACAACTCGAAGAGAATTGGATGAGGCCTCTGCTCAAGTTCCTTAGAGATGTGATCCTTACCTTAGACCCTAAAGAGGCCCAAAAGATTCGAACCAGAGCCGAACGGTACATACTCATCGAGGGAGTCTTGTACAAATGCTCCTACACCCAAGTAGACGGCCGACCCTACCTGAGATGTCTCTCCCCCGACAAAGCCCAGTATGCTTTGAAAGAAGTACATGAAGGGATGTGTGGCGCTCACTTAGGCGCAAGGTCCCTCGCCCGCAAAATTTTGAACTATGGATACTTGTGGCCGAATCTCCTTTGAGATGCTGAACAACACGTTCGCCAATGCGGCCCTTGCCAAAAATTCTCAAAAATCCGCCTACCACAAGCTCAGCTCTCCTCTCTATCCAGTCCAACCCATTTTGCAATGTGGGGAATGGACCTGCTCGGGACGTTCCTTCCAGCGCCGGGCCAGCTGAAGTTCCTTGTCGTGGCGATCGACTATTTCTCAAAATGGATCGAGACAGAGCCCCTAGCGATGATCATGGAGAATAGAGTGCAGCATTTCTTTTGGGAAAATGTCGTCTGCAAATTTGGCATGTCCCGAATCTTAATAACGGACAATGGAGCTCAGTTTACGGGGGCGGCCTTCCGCATTTTTTGCGCAGATCTGGGCATTCAGCAACGATTCTTCTCGGTCTCCCAGTCCAATGGTCAGGCAGAGAACGCCAATCGGAAAATTCTCTCCGACCTGAAAAATCGACTGAACAGGTCGGTTAAGGGGTTATGGGTAGAGCAGCTCCCCAATGTGCTCTGGAGCTATCACACTACGAAGAGGGCCCCCATGGGAGAATCTCCCTTCAACCTCACTTACGGCTCCGAAGCCGTTATCCCTCTGGAGGTGGGTCTACCTTCCCCCCGCTTAATAGCCTACAACGACGAGCAAAATGCGAACGAGCTTCGCGGTGACTTGGACCTCATCGATGAGATCCATGAAAGATCCTCCAACCGACAAGAAATCTATTGACATAAGATCGAGCAATCCTACAACAAGAGAGTCCGCCCTACTTATCTCAAAGAAGGAGATCTAATGCTCAGAAAGCTATCAATTTCTTTCCCCTGCAAGAAAGGCAAGTTGGCATCCAATTGGGAGGGACCATATAGGATCTCCAAAGTTGTCCACCCAGGCGCTTATCAACTTGAAGACCCGGGGGGCAAGAGAGTGCCGAGGACATGGAACACCGAGCACTTGTTGAAGTACCAAGAGGGTGTTTGAACACCGCTCCAAGCAACTTCTCCTAGAGCGTTCTTCTTAAAACATTTTGAAGCTTGTTTCTTTTCTTTATTAAGTGTAATAATGGCTCGTAATTTAGAAGCAGCCGCTTAGTTATTTTCAATAAAAGTGATCTACCTTCTGGAAATTCTCTTATCTAAGTATTCTCGTTGTCCTACCTTAGGGGCTTACAAAAAACTCATTAAACAAAAAGTTTGGAGTCCAACACTTGGTTCGATGCCGCTTTAGCTACTTGCAAACGAGCGAGTACTAAGTAGCTCACCATTCGAAATTGATCCTACAACTGTTGAAACTCTCTTAACGACAAGTTCGGAGTCCAACACTTGGTTCGATGCTGCTTTAGCTACTTGCGAACGAGGAAGTACTAAGTAGCTCACCATTCGGAATTGCTCCTACAACTGTTGAAACTCTCTTAAAAACAAGTTCGGAGTCCAACACTTGGTTCGATGCCACTTTAGCTACTTGCGAACGAGAGAATACTAAGTAGCTCATCATTCGGAATTGCTCCTACAACTGTTGAAACACTCTTAACGACAAGTTCGGAGTGCAACACTTGGTTCGATACCACTTTAACTACTTGCAAATGAGTGAGTACAAAGTAGCTCACTATTCAGAATTGCTCCCACAACTGTTGATACTCCTGCGAACATTAGCGAAACTCTTGCAAACATAGCGAAACACGAATTCTCATAAGAAGCTCGAGAAATGGGGTATATTATTTCATCAAAGTTTGAGGTACAAGTCTAATTCCAAACCAAAAACTCATTATTTCATCAAGATTTGAGATGCAAGACTCGTATGAAACGAAAACTAAAAGATTACAAAATTCTGCCTTAGCCCCTCCTAGGGAACGAGATGCTTCTATTAAGCGATAAGCGGGGTCGGCCAGCACTGTGTTGCTGTCGCCTCATTTCCATAGAAGTCTCTAAGCTGGCGAGCCGAGTAACGTCTTCAGCACCTAGGAGTCTAACAGTCACCCTGACAGATGCTCCGCTTGACGAGCAGGCCACTCCGCTTTGCGCATCTCCAGGGTGTCTCAAGATAGGGGGCGAACGAAGCGCTAACTTGTGGAACGACCTTCCTTGGGCATACTCACCCCGAGGGCAAGAAGTGCTTTTGATGTTACTCCCCTCAGAAAGCCGTCGCAGACGAAGGTTCTCTGCCTCTAGCTCCACGATCCGATCCTTCAGTGAGTCGTCCGTCACTTTGATCTTCAGGCAAGGCATTCGGCTCGAATAGCCCCCACGAGAAGCCTCGGAGATAGTCCTCCGAAGGTGTGCCACCTCCAGACTCTTCTCGAGCACCACATTCTTCATTTCCTCTTTCTCAGATCTCACCTCGAACAAAGAGTGACGAAGAAATTTGAGTCTCAAGCCTTGGCAGATAACCATTGAGGGACAAGACTCCTCGCCTTCGGGTGCCACTTCATGAGTTCTCTCCTCAAGGTGCCTCAACTCGATATTTCGACGAGCCAGGGTCAATCTCAAATGACCCACCTCCCGTTCTGCTCTATAGAGCAACTCTCGGGACTGAGCTAGTCCCAACTTGACGACGCCCAGCTCAGAACGGAGATGTAGCACTTCACCAACCTAAGAAGTTGCACAAAAAAAAGAGCATGAATTTTTAAGTTCAAAGAAGCAACATGACAATACTGCGCCTAAACAAAGCTACTGAGATAGCTCGAAAGTAGAACAAACCCACAAAAGTTTCGAAGCCTCACAACACTTGTAAAAAAAAGAGGGCGAAGAAGAAGAGCTTTTTATTAAAAATCAACGAGTACAAGAAACCGTGGCCAGTACGCAATTAGGCTACAGTTCATAACATTCAAAACAGAAGTATGAAGTACAACAAGGTCAAGGGCAAACCTCTTTATAGCGATCCCCAGTCGCCGATGGCTCCGACCCTTGTGTGGCGGTGACGATCGCTAGGGGCGTGGCCTCCGCATCGGCCTCTACCTCTGCCTCATCAACCCCTACATCGACCACCTCAACCTCGTCATCTTCTTCATCCTCCTCGGAGGCGTCATCGAACACAGGGACATAGTCGAGGAACAGGCACCATCCGGTGCAGTCTACCTCCGGGTAGGCCTCCTTTACTTGCTCGATTGTGCGAGCATAGGCCTTCTCCATGTTGACGGCAAGGTACCCTTTCACCCTCTCCATTGCTTCCGCCTCGGCCTCCTTAGCCGCGGCGACCCTAGCCGCGGCAACGGCATCTTCCTTGTCCTTTGCTACCAACTTTTTCTGTTGGAGCATCAGAGCATTGTCAGCCTCGAGCTTTGCCACAACATTCTCGAGATGGTCCAACTTTGAAGCCTTCGCCTCAGTTTCAAGCCTCGACTGCTCGAGGTCCTTGGCGATCCGAGCATTTTCTGTCCGAGCTCGGTCGGTCTCCTGCTTCAGATCTTTCTCTTCGGTCATCTTCTCCATCAGATGACCGAAGTGGCAAGTTATCTGCAAAAAGAAAGGCGGAGCACCATGACATACTTGGGAAGAGTAGTTTATAAAAGATGAAAACCACAAGTCAATACTACACTTACCGACACCGCTGCCTGTGCGATCTCGAGCGCGTCGTCACCAACGCCGTCGGCGTCCATGGTGGCCTTGTCCTTTGGCGTGGCGAGGTGCCGAATGGCTTACATGCAGGACAAAGAGTCACCAAGGAACCCGTCGAGCTTGCGGACTTACCAGTCCAGGATAAAAATCTTCTTGTACTCCTCGATCAGGAACACCTCAGCCTCGGTGGTCAACGGCGGGGCCTCCAAACCCAAGCCCGCTGCTAAGGGGAAGGCCCCAATCTCAGCCGAAGCCGACGTCGCTGCGGGGGTCGACAGCTACTGAACAACTGCGGCCTGCACTGCCGCCTGCTCCACGGTAGCGGCGACATTCCTCACCTTCGGCGAGGATACCTTGGAGACCACCTTCTTCCTCTTCCTTGGGACCTTGCTGCCCAAGACCCCATGCTGTGCCAGCATGTCCTCGAAATCCATAGCTTCTGCAATAAAAAAAAGGAGTTAAGCACAAGTAAAGCCAGACTTAAGAGGAAGGGGAACACGAGGCTAAAAATAAACCGCACACTAGGGTTTATAAGGCTGAGATCCCTTTGAAGAGCACCTCCTCGGTTAGATCCCTCTAATCAAACTTTGGTCGATTGAGGAGCGTCCGAACTATCTCTTTTCTTCGGGGCTGAGCACCGTGCTCTCTTTCACCCTCTTCGAGACTTCTTCGACCCAAGTCATCGGGATGACCCACGGCACTCGACTCCAGACAAGGAAGTACTTGTCCTTCCAATGCTTTATCGAATC
>CM030366.1:176308982-176360826 GCA_017893485.1 Hemerocallis citrina | reverse complement strand
GGGGTAGCTAACGAGCATGGCGCCATGCCTCGGAGCCAGGTAAAACCTAAACTCCGACTTCTGTTGTTGATGAACCCGGTATACGGTCCGTAGCACCCTCTACTCCGGCTTGAGCCCCGCCGCTTGGCAGTGAAGGATGAATCCGTTGATCAGCCTCCACACGTTCGGCATGTACTGGACAAGGCTGATCCTAAACCATCGCAATACTTCGATGACAAAGGGATGAAAAGGGACCCGCGCACTGGCTATGAAGGCATCGACAGGCCAGAAGCACATGTCCACTGGCATCGGAGGATTGGCTCTCACCCTAGGTCCAGGCAACATCAGGTCGTACTCTTTCGGGATCTGAAAAGATTCTCGAATCGATGCTAGATCCACCTCGTTAAGTATGGAGATCTTCTCGTCGACCTCCGAGGTCTCTCTGGTGGCATTCTCCTCGACGCTCTGCCCCATGCCGTACATAATACACTCGGCCTGTTCATCCGGAAGGTCCCGAACCCTTTGATGTTTGGTTAGCTCCTCTGGCAGTCTGCCGAACTCCCCCATCCTCCGCTGGCTCTCAACCATGGTCTCCACTACGAACGAAGATGACCCTACCATGGCCTTGCCTTTGTCGACTGGAGGAACTAGGCTTAAGGTCGGCTCATGGGCGAGAGTAGGGGAGGTCTCCTACCTCGAAGTATTGCTAGAAATTATCTAAAAATAAACTAAGTATGAAATTACCTTGATTTGACAATGATTGCCGGAAAAGATAGCCGGAAGAAGAAGATTCTCGCCTGAAGATGCAGTAAGAGAAAGAATTCACCTGAGTAAAAAACTAGAGAGTGAGCAAATGAGAAGGGGGGGTGGAGTTTTATAGAGAGGGGCACATTAACCAAGACTAAAAGGCCCTTAAAAGCGCGAAGGCCCGACCCATTCATCGCAACATGACAGAAAATATGGAAAACTCAACAGACCTTTGACTGGTCAACGATCAACGGTCAGTGTGCCACGTGTCGCTCTCCTGGACTTCGGCAAGGTGTGCCGAGCACTCTTGCCACCGATGTCCAAATACGAGAAAAAAATCTCCTGGACTTCGACAACCTGTGCCGAGCACTCTTGCCACCGATGTCCAAATGCGAGAAAAAATTCTCCTGGACTTCGGCAACCTGTGCCGAGCACTCTTGCCACCGACTTCCAAATGCGAGAAAAAATTCTCCCGAACTTTGGCAACCTGTGCCGAGCACTCTTGCCACCGAATTCCAAATGCGGGAAAAAAATTCTCTTGGATTTCGGCAACCTGTGCCGAGCACTCTTGAAAAATTCTCATGGACTTCGGCAACTTGTACCGAGCACCTTGCCACTGACATCCAAATGTGAGAAAAAATTCTCATGTACTTCGGCAACCTGTATCGAGCACTCTTGCCACGGACGTCCAAATGCGAGAGAAAATTCTTCTCGACTTCGGCAACGTGTCCCGAGCACTCTTACCACCGACATCCAAATGCGGAATTTTTTTTTCCTGGACTTCGGTAACCTGTGCCGAGCGCTCTTGCCACCGACATCCAAATGCGTGAAAAAATTCTCTTGGACTTCGGCAATCTGTGCCGAGCGCTCTTGCCACCGACGTCCAAATGCGAGAAAAAAATTCTCCTCGACTTCGGCAACCTGTGCCGAGCACTCTTGCCACCGACGTCCAAATGCGAGAAAAAATTCTTTTAGACTTTGGCATCCTCTGCTGAGCACTCTTGCCACCGACGTCCAAATGCGAGAAAAATTCTCCTGGACTTCGGCAATGTGTGCCTCGCACTCTTGCCACCGACGTCCAAATGCGAGAAAAAATTCTCCTGGACTTTGGCAACGTGTGCCGAGCACTCTCGCCATCGACATCCAAATGCGAGAAAAAATTCTCCCAGACTTCGGCAACGTGTGCCGAACACTCTTGCCACTGACGACCAAATGCGAGAAAAAATTCTCCTCGACTTCGGCAACGTGTGCCGAGCACTCTTGCCACCGACGTCCAAATGCGAAAAAAAATTCTCCTGGACTTTGGCAACGTGTCCCGAGCACTCTTGCCACCGACATCCAAATGCGAGAAAAAGTTCTCCTGGACTTCGGCAATCTGTGTCGGACGCTTTTGCCACCGACGTCCAAATGTGAGAAAAAATTATCCTAGACTTCGGCAACCTGTGCTGAGCACTTTTGCCACCGATGTCCAAATGCGAGAATTTTTTTTTCTGGACTTCGGCAACCTATGCCGAGCACTCTTGCCACTGACGTCCAAATGCAAAAAAAAATTCTCCTGGACTTTGACAACGTGTGCCGAGAACTCTTGCCACCGACGTCCAAATGCAAGAAAAAAATTCTCCTGGACTTAGGCAACCTGTGCCGAGCACTCATGCCACCGACGTCCAAATGCGAGAAAAAATTCTCCTGGACTTCGGCAACCTCTACCGAGCACTCTTGTCACCGATGTCCAAATGCGAGAAAAAATTCTCCTGGAATAGGCAACATGTGCTGAGCACTCCTGCCACCGACGTCCAAATGTGAGAAAAAATTCTCCTAGACTTCGACAACCTGTACTGAGCACTCTTTTCACTGACGTCCAAATACGAGAAAAAATTTCTCCTGGAATTTGGCAACCTGTGCCGAGCACTCTTGTCACCGACGTCCAAATGCGAGAAAAAAAATCTCATGGACTTCGGCAACCTGTACCGAGCACTCTTGCCACTGAAGTCCAAATGTGAGAAAAAATTCTCATAGACTTCGGCAACCTGTACCGAGCACACTTTCCACTAACGTCCAAATGCGAGAAAAAATTCTCCTGGACTTCGGCAACGTGTCCCGAGCACTCTTGCCACCGACGTCCAAATGCGGGAAAAATTCTCCTGGAGTTTGGCAACCTGTGCTGAGTGCTCTTGCCACCGATGTCTAAATGCGAGAAAAAATTCTCCTGTACTTAGGTAATCTATGCTGAGTGCTCTTGCCACCGACTTCCAAATGCAAGAAATTTTTTTTCCTAAACTTCGGCAACCTGTGCCAAGCACTCTTGCCACCGACGTCCAAATGCGAGAAAAAATTCTCCTGGACATCGGCAACCTATGCCGGGCACTCTTGCCACCGACGTCCAAATGCGAGAAAAAATTCCCCTGGACTTCGGCAACGTGTGCCGAGCACTCTTGCCACCGACTTCCAAATGCGAGAAAAACTTCTCCTGGGCTTCGGCAACATGTGCCGAGCGCTCTTGCCACCGACGTCTAAATGCGAGAAAAAATTCTCCTGGACTTCGGCAACGTGTGTCGAGCACTCTTGCCACCAACGTCCATTTGCGAGAAAAAGTTCTCCTGGATTTCGGGAACCTGTGCCGAGCACTCTTTCTGTCGACGTCCAAATGCGAGAAAAAAAATTTTCCTGGACTTCGGCAACGTGTGCTGAGCTCTCTTGTCACCAACGTCCAAATGCGAGAAAAAATTCTCCTAGACTTCGTCAACCTGTGTCGAGCGCTCTTGCCACCGACTTCCAAATGCGAGAAAAAATTCTCCTGGACTTCAGCAATGTGTGCCGAGCACTCTTGCCACCGACGTCCAGATGCGAGAAAAAAATTTCCTGGACTTCGGCAACCTGTGCCGAGCACTCTTGCCCCCGACGTCCAAATGCGAGAAAATGCGTTGACCGGTCACTGGTTAACACACCACGTGTCGCTCTCCTAGAATCGGCAACCTGTGCCGAGCACTCTTGCCACCGACATCCAAATGCGAGAAAATGCTTTGAACGGTCAACGGTCAACGGTCAATGCGCCACGTGTCGCTTTCCTGGACTTCGGCAACGGGTGCCGAGCGCTCTTGCCACCGACCCCCAATGGCCAAAAAATGCTTGCCTCCCGATGCGCGCTCATGATCGGAGCGCTCAGATTGCGCCACGTCATCAGGCAGCGGATCTACCGTTTGATCACCCATGAATTCGTGCCAGAGCTCCGATGGACGCTCCAGATCGGGCCACGTCGATAATTAGCTGATTAATCCTTTTTTTATTTATTAATTCGAATTAATTATTTAAAATAATTGCAAAAAATAATTAAACATTCAAAAATTAATTTTAAAATTCTCAAAAATAATTATAAATTCGAAAAAATATTTTGAGCTCCTGGAAAAATAATTATTGATTAGAATAATTAATTGGTGCTTTTTGAAACTAGATTGTTACTTCATAAAATTAAATAAATAATTCAAAAAATAGTTTAAAATTCTGGAAAATCACAAAAAATCTTGAAAAATCTAAGAATAATTTTGGGCATTTTGCTAGCTTAGAAAAACACTGTTACACCTCGAGCAGGATCCAAACTCCCTTAAGAACTCCGATAAAGTCACATACGCCATTGAAATAGTAAAACTACTCCCCAAAGGCTATAAAACACTGTCTTTAGGAGTAGGGGGCTCGTGATATGGCTAAAAATATGATTGAATCAGGACCGTTCAAAATGAGCATGAATCTTAAAGTTCTCAGGGGTAAAACGGTAATTTCACCTACAAACTGGTCCGAAATGGAAACTGAGTCTCTTCTTCAAAGCCCAATAACGCATAAACGGATCTGTCCTATTGGATACGGGTACCAACCCATTACAAACCAATTCAGAAGGATAAAGAGTAATTCAAATTCGTGATTATCCCTAAAAGACGATTTTAACCACTTCTTATCATGAAACGAGTTTAAACTCCCCAGCTTATCCATCAATACCGGGAAGTAGAGATTTATTCTTATTCCCCCCCCCCCCCCCCCCCCCCAACCGTAACAAGGTAATCAACCTTTTTCTACCTAAAGCTCTTTTTTAATCTTTGAGATTACTGACAAGAGCGTCGGAGGGTTCGTCACTGGAATCCATCCCGGTGTATCGAACTTTGTGTAGGTGTGCGGCAGCAGCGAGAAACAAGTTAACACGTTGGTGAATGTCAACAGGTTTGCTTTATTTTTTCAAAAAAGAACCCACAAATTCATCTATTTTCTCCCACACCAGAAATCAACAACAACAAATAATTTGCTCAGAAAGGATTTACATAAAAATTAACAAAGTTAATAACCCAAATTCTAATTTGTTTGAATGTTTCCCTTCTCATTTACCCTCATCACAAAGTGCAATGATATTCTCCTAGTATATTTAGTATACTTGAATTCCATTTTGTTAATGGGCATTAATTATTATTTTTAAAGTAAAATGGCATATGAGTTTTTCAATATTAACTGCAAGTAACTGAGTAGCATTTTTCTCTAAAAAAAATATTTTTATGTAACCACCAAGAATCTGTTGGGTTTATTTTGGATTAAAAACACAGCAGTTGGGCTCGTGTGAAAAGTAGAGTCCAAGGAGGGGCATGAATATAATTTGGAAAAATGCAAAGGAAGGAGACAGAATGTGTTCGAATGCTTGCGGCACCGAGTGAGTTTATGAGAGTACTAAATTTGCCCGTGGACATGTGCCTACGACATATTTTTATGAACGATGCAGCATGTGAAAAGCTGTGTAAACACATAAAAAAATACATGAAAAGCAAAGTACATTAAGAAAATACAGGCAAAACACATAAAGAAGTTGAAGAAAATCCAGCGTGTTAGTATTACAACTAACCATCAAACTGTTGAAAATGTCTGATTTTGTAGCTTTTCTTTTCTAAAAAGTGAAGAGATAGGGGAGAGAGGGGGAGAGAGAGAGAGATCTGAAAAAGTGAAGAGAGTAGAGAAAGGGATAGTAATAATTAAAGTGAAGATGATTTATGTTTTGGGATAAAAAATTTAATTTTAGGGGAAAAACTTTTGGGAAAAAAATGTCCTTTGGAATGGTGAATGTGAGCCATTTATTTTGTTTCAGTTGAAGGAGAGCCACTTAATAGTTTTTTTACAAATTGCGTTGTGATTTATTATGTAGATGATATTCTCACTAGTAATTACACGTGTGAGATATATATCCATCAACTAATATATCTGCCTTATTGGGTTGGGTAACTTGGGTTTTTAAGTTGTGGGTTTAGATATACTTTGGATTCTTTTCTTAGTGTTTAGACTAAAAATATACATGTAAATTATAGGGTTCTGCCTATTTCCGTATAGAGAAAAAAGATTAGAAAGGTTAAAGAGATTTTTTTATAACAACCCACAAAATTTAGTTATGACAATTTTATTTATGTACGTGTATTTTGTAAAATTGCGTATAAGGTCTTGTGTAATATCTTGAATATTTTTAGATATTAGTTTGTGGAATATAAATATTTTGGAATGATCCATATGCATATTTAATATTCTATTTTGTGAACTTAAGGACTTAAGAGCAATTGAGTTGGTGATTAGGGACTTCTAAGAAATAGTTATCATAAAAAAGGACCTCAATGAAATTATCCAATTTTTTATCATACATGATTCTTGCTGGTTATTGATATAGGGAGATGTGATTAAATGATGTAGGAGGAGGTAATTAAAATAGAAAAAAAGGTGATTAAATGAAGAATGAAAGAATAGAATGTGAGAGTTTGTATATAAAAGCCAAGAATGATTCTCCTTATTCTCCACCATTCCTCTTTTCTCTTCCACCTAAAAAGAAGATTTTCAGAGTTTAAGTTTTCAAAAGGTTAAGTTTATCGAGTTTGGTGTTGGAATGCTTCGTGGAGCTTAAAGTAATTGATTTTAGAAATTATAGGTGAGTTACAACTTTACTACTCTAATTTCAATTATATTGTAGGGTGTATGCATGTTAGAGAAACTATATATATTGTGTTAAATAGGTATTCATGCTCAGAATTATGTGTGAATTGTTGTTAATTAATTTTTTGAAATTACAATAAAATTAGATTGAAAACGTTTTACAGTTTTTGTCCTGAATTTTGGACTTACTTCTGAAACTTATTTCTCTCTAACTAGATGGAATTTGAAGCTGAAATTTTTATATGTGTATCCTGTATATGTCTATAACATCTCCAAAAAATTTCAAGATTTTTGGATGTCTTTTGGTACTTTAAATAAATCTGAAATCATTCTTGGTCAAGAACTGAAACATGACCTATTCCTGTCATGAATATCATGCTTATTTCTAAAAACCATTTCTCTCCAAATATATGGAATTTGAAGCTGACATTTTTATATTTGAATCTAGTATATGTCTATAATATGTTCACAAAATTTCATGAGGTTTGAATATCGTTTAGTATTTTAAACAAATTTGAACTTATGACTGGTTGATAGTTTTGCCTTGGTTCTGAAAATTTGTACATCTTCTAGTTTCTGACAATTTTAACCTCTTATACAGAGTGTTTTGAGGAAACTCAAAACTAAGAATTTGAAGTAGATTCGTTAATCTTTCTTTCGAGTCCAACCAATCAAATTTCCATAAAGAGTGGGACTTTCGGTGTTTTTTATAAATAGAAAGAGCTGCAAGTTTTGGAATATGATCTACTGCTTTGCATATGGATTTAGACAAAACAATTGTGATTAAATTTATATGTTTTTAACTACAATATTGTATTAGACTCATTTAGGTTTCATATGAAACTAAGAAATCTATTTTTCTGATAAATATTGGAATTTATATGTTTTTTACAAGACTACTATGTTGTTGTCCAAAGATAAAGTTGAATATTCAAACGATGGATTCAATATATGAGATTGAGGATACACCCAGTAAATCCAAATGTGTGGGGCTAGGGGTAGACCAGTAAGGTCCATGAATATAAAAGAATGACTTGGTCAAATCCAAGAGAATGATTGTGATTTAGGCGATGCCCGAGTTCGGTAAGAGTTAGAGGGATGAGTGGAAATAGAGTCGGTATGACCAAAATTCCAGTTTGTATGAAATGTAAGTCCGGAATAAGGATTGTTAAGTCTAGATTATATTTTGTATCATTTAGACTAAGATCTTGTATTATATAAATTAAGACTTGCATTAGAAGAAGATATGACTGAAATAATGACAGACATGACCGGTAAAGAACTGAGGCTCCTAGTAATGTTCAGGGCTGAGGATACGCCCGGTAAATCCATGTCTGTGGGCAAGAGGTAGGCCGGCAAGGTCCGTAGCTACGGAAGATTAACTTGCTGGGGTTCGTGGCTAATGATACGCCCAGTAAATCCATGATCTGTATGCTAGGGATAGACCAGTAAGGTCCAATATCCTAGGGGTGCGACTTACACGTGGTTACACGATGAATTAATAGTCAACTTTAATTTAAGTTGAGTTAGTGTAATAGAAACAAATCAAATATTAGTGTGATATCAATAGGTTGTGAGACCACGAGTTGTGCAATATTTTGCGGGATGCATAAATGCATATAGAATGAATATTATGGAAATTAGTGTAGTCTAGTATATAACTTGATCTAGACATTCTTGGGTGATTAGTATCAGTAATCACATTACTATCATTAGCAAATAATTAGGTTATTGCTTGGAAACTACGTTGTATGAGCATCATATTGTTCCATATGATGGATGTTGTAAGGATATGCACTAAAAAGGAGAAATGACGAAACAAGAGTAAACATGAGTTGAGAGCTCCAAATAATCTGCGGAGTGAGATATGTCTACAGTATTCCGGGAGGAGAGCTGAAATATGCTCCAGAATGATCTACAAAGTGAGATAAGTTCTCTAGTTTCTAGGGCGAGAGCTGAAACTTACATGATATTCGTAAGATGAGAACTCCAGAATGATCTGCGAAGTGAAAAAAATCTCCATTATTCCAGAACGATAACTGAAATAGGCTCCAGAATGATCTGCGAAGTAAGATATATCTCCATTATTCTGGGACAATGGTTAATCCTCACATGATGTCCATGTCTTGAATATTTTGTCACAGGGATAGAATTGCATAACAAGGGATTGGACCATAGAATGAGGAGAAACATTAGTAGCTTGCATTCAGAAACTATGTTGTATGAGCGGCATATCATTCCAAACAAGCGTGCATTAGAAGAGCATATTTGAATTGTGCATGTTAGCATAGTAAGTATATGTTTGACACTCTAGTAAATTAGATCCACACTCGCTCATATGACATTGTATATTTGACTATTTTCTATTTACATTTAACATATATATTAATTCAAGTTTTTCTTCTATTATACTATGTTTTGGAAGTTAGTTGAAGTTGTTAAGATTTTTACTGTCGGCCACATAAGCTAACGATCCCACAGATTGTGGTTTTGCGGGTAAGGGTGCCTAAGGTGTTAGCATAAAAGTGTAACATCATGAGCCTATCATCTTATCAATCCAAGTGATTTGGACTTGTACTAAGATTTCTACATTTTCCTTTATTATATTGTATTTATATACTCAATTGAAGTAAAAGATTTTGGGCTGTGTCACAAATTTTTTAGTGTATGAATTTGGCGTTACAATTTCTATTTTGTTATAAGAGATTGTGGGGGTAAAAAATCATGTGGAAAAAGCTTGTATCTTTATATTTTTTTTGTAAGACTTATTTATTCACTCTAAATATAGTTTTTGTTCTTATGCTTTGTGAGATCTTGCATTTGTGCGAAATCTTATTATTGATGTATTAGGTCTTTGTAAGCATTTTTAACACTACATAACTCACAAATTAAACATTTTTTGATGACAACTTTGAGGTGTCAGTGATTTATAATATATTTTTAAAAGATAAACATGTAACGAAGGGTTAGAATAGTCTAATGATAGATCTCTTAGTCACTAAGGAAGAGTCTGAGAATTCAGTTCAGCTTATGAACTTCAATTATCAATTTATATGCATACTAGTAAATTTTATACAATACTGTACAGACTTCTTTTAAAAGTAAATATTTTTTAATTAATCCCAAAGTAAACTCATGTTTCAAAAAATTAATAATTATAATAATGGATATATGAGGTTGGTATACGGATAGAAATGTTACAATCATCACTTGTTGACAAACTCATAAATCTGAAATAAAATGAGGAAGAAAATGGTTAAAACCATCCCACCAAACTATCTAAACTCCACCACTATTAACATGTATAGTCTACTCTGAGTGGAAGAGAGAGAAATAGCACTTGCCTGAGAGGTAGAGAGGATTCAGAGGGAGAAAGGAGCGAAGGAGATTTTTTTAAATAAATTTTTTGAACATAAAAAAATGAAATTTGAGGGTGAGAGGAGAAAATGATGGATTGTATAACAAAAATTTTGTTTATAAATTTGAGTTGTGATTTTTCAGAAAGATTTTAAATACATAAATATTGTATACTATAATTACATTTTCTCCATTTCCTTATCTTTTCCCTATCTACTAAAATTTAAAATTTTGAATTTTAAAAAAGGTACTTTTATCATACTTTTCATTTCCTTGCTTTATTTAAAATAGATAAAGAATAAGGAGATACATTTTTTGTTTAATTTATAGTTATACTAAGGTAAGAGTGAGTCATTTGATTAGAGCATCTACAGTCGTTTGCTATTCTCATTGCTAAAGATAGCATTTAGGAATAGCAATAGAAGTTGCACGCTGCAGTCGTCGAAATCTTAAAATTAAAAACGACGGATGAACATCATCCGTCTTTGAAATTTTTTTAAAATTTTTTTTTTATGGTTATTCGGTGAATTTTTTTTTTAAAAAAAAAATTAAAAAATAAGTCAAAACCATACCAAACGGATGAAGATCATCCGTTTGGTCAGGCTTGACTTTTTTTTAATTTTTTTTATTTGTTTAAAATTATAAAAGAAATAAAATAAAATAAAATAAAAAAAGTCAGAAACTGACCAAACGGATGATCTTCATTCGTTTGGTGAGTTTTAACTTTTTTTTAATAAAAAAATCAAAAAAATAAAAAATAAAAAATGGACGATCTTCATCCGTCCCAACCCACAGACGGAGTATCTTCACCCGTCTATCGTTTTTTTTATTTTTTTATTTTCCTAGATGGATGATCTTCACCCGTCCCAACCCACAAACGGATTAACATCCTCCGTCCCCTATATTTAGCAATCGGCTAAACCCACTTCTAACTTTAGCAACCTACTGTACATTCCTATTCTAAATTTTGAGTTTTTAGTGAACGACTGCATGCCTATTTCCTAAAGCTATTTCTAAATTTTGAGAATTTAGCAAACGACTGTGGATGCTCTTATAGCCAAATTTGATTCATCTATATAATAAAACACAAAGAAAGCTATCAAGTGGCTCTCCTTCAATCCCCCAAAAAATCAAAGGCCAGATCTAACCTCACAAAACATATTCCCCCCGCCCCCCCCCCTCCCAAAACTCAAATTCAAATCCCCCACACAAAACAACTCCTATATTTTTCTCTTTTTCTCTCCCTTCCTCTTCTATTAAAAAAATTAAGAAAATAAAATTTTAAATTTTTTTTAAAAAGTTGAAAACTAAAAAACTAAAAAAAATAAAAATTTAAAAATAATTAAAAAAAAAATCAAAAAAATTATATAATATGTTTTTTGCTGGACCTCCAAAAAGTTTCTCATATAATATGTTTGCTATTTTAATTAATTTGCTGGATCTCCAAAACTATTTTATATAATCAAATAAGGTGCACCGTTCTAAAGACGTGCTGTAGATACGTGTCAATGGGCAAACCCAGTAGATAAATAAAAAGTAAACTTGCACCTTTAAATTATTTGTGTCCTTTCTAGTGTAGCCAGAATACTGAAGATGAAAATAAAATAAAATATTTATAGAGACTGTCCGTGCACTAGTAAATTAATCACTGGGTCAAATACATTATCCAAGAGTGATTAAAGTGCTAAAAAACCTATTTTGTGTTCCTCTGTTTCATAATATAATAAGGAAATCTGAGTTTAGGTTGCACAATTTATTTGAAAGAAATGACAATAGCAAAGAAGACAAAAGGCTTTGGCAAGATAAGACCCTCGATGACAACTATGTGGGTCCAAAATGGGCATAGGATAATACAACGATAAAGACGTCCATATTCACAGGGTGTGCATTGCTGGACCCTTCTCCCAAGGCTCAAGAAAGGAATCTTGAAAAGCGCTGTTGCCTTATTGGTACTCATTTTACCAAAATCAAAAGGGAAAAAAAATTCTAAATTACAAGAAAAAATCCTATACTTTTAATTTTTACTAGTATTGTACACGTGCTATGCACGTAGAGAAAATTGGGAGAATAAAAAAGGCAAAAAAAAAATCTACCAGCACGTGCGTTGCACGGGTTGGGTTAAGAACAAATTACACTAAGGCCTTCTCCCATTATAGTAGTAGAGATTATAGAAAATTACTCAACAATAATTTAATGTACGTAATCCTAGATTTTTTTTTCTTTCAGAAAACAATTCTAAACATCCCACCACATTTGCTCTATTGACTAGACTTTTACGTGCACTACACGTAGTTATATTGTATCAAAATAATTATGTACCTATTTTCCCCCAAATTTGCAACTTTTTACCCCACTTCTAATTATTTTAATTTTTTTTGAATTGTCTAGTTTTCTTAATTAAATTTGGAAAAAAAGATGATAGGGTTGAAAGGGGGTTAAGAAAATCAGATAGTTTAGTGAAAACTTTTAAGAGCACCTCCATGGGGCCTTCAAATCTTCATTTTGAAGGTCTGTGATAGCTCCAACCAGCCTTCAAACCTACCTTCAAAGGAGGAGCACTTCCACCCTTCAAATTTGAAGGCTTTTGTCCAAGTCTTCAAATCACTTTTCAACTTTTTTAATGCCCATTCTATCCTCTTGCATCTTAACATCTTTTCAATTATTAATTTCATATCATTTTAATAAAAATGTACATCTATTTCTATTATAAAAGCAAGAATATATTTTTTAAAAAAATCTTTCAAGAGGCGATCATAGTCGTTCATATATTGTATTGATCTAGGTGATTAGAGACCGAGATTAAATAACTTAATGAGAACATGTATTACACGTGCAATAGATCTTTTATTGCTCTTCTTCTTATATTCGACGATTGGGTTTTAAAAAAAAGATCATTCTACCCCATCTTTAATCCAAAACAAACCCATCTCTCTCCCTCTCTCCTCAAATCCCTTAACCTCAGTCCCCACCAATGGTGACCAACAAAGGTGTTACCTTTTGGACGACGACGACAAATTGGATCGAAGCCGTAGGATCCATGATCGACTCCATCTCCTCCGCCACCTCCGCCACCGTCGCCGCCGCCTTCGCCACCACCAAAGATTTCCTTCTTCTCAAGCTTGAGGTCGACGGTCCACTGCCCTGCGAGATCACAAGTGAGCCCTTCTAACCCTAGGATATCGTTTCCCTCTCTTTTGTTTGTTTCTGAATCTATCTTTTTTGTATTTGTTTAATTTTGTTGTGTTGGTAATTAGTTAGATGTGGTGATCTGTAGCGCCGCGATTTTCAATATGATATCTCAGAAATACGTGGCACAATTCTCAGCATCTACCTCAATATAATAGTAAACATAGCCAAACACAGATAAAATTTTCAACTTTTATTACATCATTTCTTTACAAAGCACAGCGGAAAACAAAACACCTTGAATTAAAATTTCTTTCTTTTTACAACACATTCTTTTACAATTTGCATAAGCCACATTATCATTCTACCACATGCATCCAAATTCCAAACTATAGGTACCTACCTATAAAACATGAGGCTAGAGATAACTCTAACCTCCAAAACTACGAGGTCAGCCATAACGGTGTGAGTGACATCAAAAGAAATGCAACATAAATAAAATACAAGGAATAAAGTCATAATCAACACATACCAACAGTAGTAACAAATGGAATATGAAATAACAATAAATAAAGTATGAAAACATTAAGTGAAACTAAACTAAGTATCAAGTGTAGGAAAAATAGAAAACGAACATGCATAATACCAAGTCAAGAATACACAAATGCAATATGATGACTCTCTAATGCATACTTGTCGGATTCTATGCATTGCATACTACATAGGTCCGGTGTAAGCCCTTATCGTTCTCCACTTTATAGGGTTTAATCCCATGTTATGCAACTAATCCTACTATGGTGATAGAAACAAGATCCAGATTACTCCACGAATAGACCTAACAATCTTCGACGCGCAAGCATCATGTAAGCATAGCTCAAAACCGGAGAATCACATCCCTGCCGTGTACCCTACGAATAGGCCTGTCAACCCTCGACGCGTAGATTCACAAGTACATCCCGTGAATAGGCCTGCCGACCCTCAAGATGCGAATGCACCGTATGTTCCGTGAATAGGTCTGCGGACCCTCGACAAGCGAACATACCAAGTGTCCTATCGAGACAGAACAACACACAGTTCTGGAACGCATCCGTTGGACTAGATCCCTAGAGCATATTCTTACGAATCCCAAGTTCTATCACATCTCCACTAGTGTCTGTTCTTAGGTTGATTATTATTAAAACACAATTTTCATATCTAGAGTTAGTGTATCTTGTCGGACTTAATTCCACAAAAACAACCCCAAGTCCCAACTGGTCAAAATCCAAAAAATCTCATCTGCCAGTTTACAAGAATCCCACTCAACTCTTAGAGACTCACAAATCAAATATCAACACCAATTTTTTTAATAAAACTCTTAATTCCATCATCAAAATGTTTTTATCAATGAAAACTTCTTTAATCAATAAAATCCAAATTCATCTGATATACTCATAAATTTCCAGAATAGTAACAAAATATTAAATCCATTAAATAACTGAATTCGTATTTTGAAGTCGTAGAAAATCACAAAACATCAATCCCTTCGAAAACCGTATATATTTCACTTTATAAAGTCATATAAATAAAATTTAAATTATATTATAATCAAAATATAACTCTCTGTAAAATACTTTATTCTGTAGCAAAAACATCATTTAGAATAGTAGATCAATAGTCCATAAGTTCGAAGAAATAATCGTTCAAGAAAATAACGAAAAACTCAAGAAAACAATCAGTAAAACCACTGACGGACGACCGTCAAAACTAGTTCAAAACGCGACGGTCGACTGTCATGTTAAAATTCCAAAAGTAAAAAATTGGCAGTCGACTGACATCTTTAGTTCAAAACAGAGCGGTCGACTGACATGTCAAGAAAAACACAGCTTTGAATTTCGTGCGCATTCTAACTGATACTTCGTTTAATCTTTGTAAAATCATAAATTTGTAAAACAAAATTCCTGAGATGATCAAATATAACTTGTCTAACATACTGATCAAAATCTCATCAATTTCATAAAGAAGCAATTTTTCGACAAAACTCCTTCAAAATAGATAATATGAATATATATGTATATACATGTGTTCAAACATCAGTAGCTTCATCGAAATCCATCGATTATGAGTAGTATAATGTCTATTTGCATCTCAGTATCAAAACAGTCAAGATCCCAATTGAAAACTTCATAAAAAAACACAAAACTCAAATTTGGTTGAAAGCATCAGACCCGAAAATCAAAACCCCCTTTTCACTTCAAGAATTGGTCTTTTAGATTCAAAACTCTCTTGCCAATTGATTAAACACAATCAAAACTAGTTATAATAGTTTGTCCATGATTATAAGCAATTACAACATGTATTGGTCAAGTTCTTTTCATCAAAATACCCCAAACAGATCATACATATACATACACAGTAAAAATACATCCTTTACTCACTTTATGCAATTACATCATACAAATCTCAATATATATAACCAAATCAGTAAGCACATGAAAGCAACCAACGTACCCATGATTTCTATTAGGTTCCTAACAATCTCAAGTTACTATATAGAGTTTTAATCATCAATAGCCTAGTTTTCATAAAAGATTAAATCTTTATTCATCCATCCATTAATAAATTCATTATATCATCAGACAATCCTCTAACATGCTTTCTAATAGACAAATCATCACATACAACATGCATAGAACAGTAAGAAAGCAAACATATGTCACTCACCTTATTGAAGAATCAACCGAAAGTAATAAAGAATAAGAAAAGTCCTTCCTCTCGCAAGAAATCCAAGATCCTGGCTTCGAAATTACAAGAAATCAATAATAAAATAATCTTTAGTTTTAGTGCAGTAAAGAGATGGCTACAACTCTCTTATAATAGGCCGGAAATTAGGTATTAGGGTTTTGAGAAGATTTTTGCAAAATATTCCTTTAGAATATATTTTTACATATATAAATCTTTACACTAGGAAATTAGATTAACCAATTCAATCGAGATTTAAAATAAAAAATAACTACCCAGATTTGGCCGGCATTGGTTTCAAACCCAGGAAAACAAATTTTGTAATTTTTGCCTATAAGTGGCAATTTTGCAAAAAGATCATTCTTTAACAATTTTTTGCGAAATAAACCAAATCTACTAGAATAGAAATTGAAAACTTTACCTCTGAGTTG
Source organism: Hemerocallis citrina (assembly GCA_017893485.1). Classification (NCBI taxonomy): domain Eukaryota; kingdom Viridiplantae; phylum Streptophyta; class Magnoliopsida; order Asparagales; family Asphodelaceae; genus Hemerocallis; species Hemerocallis citrina. The sequence goes on along the minus strand of CM030366.1, from coordinate 176,344,528 downwards.
GCTAGCCATCATGCTCAGCCCAGAAAAACAAAATTCTGGAGTTTTCACTCCAAGTGGTAATTTTGCACAAAAGCCCATCTTTTTGTAATATTTGCAAATATGCCAAATAAATATCAAAAAAATCCAGAAAATTCATAAATAATACCTAATAATAAATATTAGGTTTTTCCAAAATAATTTCTGACTTTGAATTTCTCAAGAAACTATTTGCACGTGCAAAAAGATAAATTTCAGATTTTTTTTTATTAAATCACCAAAAATCAATTTAATTCATTTATTAATCTGAAAAAAAATTATTTAAAAATATAGGGTGTTACATAATCAGTTGTATGCAATTAAAGTTCTCATTTTAGTTGAAATTGTGGGGAAAGAGATGATCTTGATGAGGAAATGTGAATCTATCTTTTGGAGGAATTGGATTGAATGGATGTGATATAAAACCTAAGGTTTAGACATGCAAGGGGAATGATTGATGAAAGCGGGTTTTGCTAGGGGCTCGTTTAGCGGTAATTATGAATTAATTAGTGCCCTCTTCGATAAAGAAGCTAACTTTTTAAAATTTTAGTGCTAAAATGTGCACTAACTGATTTATAATTTTTGTGCTTTTTATTGAGAACTGCATAAAAAGTTCACTTATAATTCAAAATTTAGTGCTAACTGAGTACCGTGGCGGCCTATGAAAACCCATGGAGAAACATGTGAGTAGCTAAATGAGGTAGAGGGATTGGAGATCAAGGAAGATATATTGTATATTATGAAATTATTGTTGTTTCTGTTTTCTATATGTTAGAGGCTTAATGAGTTTTCTCAAATCCAATTTTGGATTGCGATTTAGGGTTTGGGATCACGATTAGGGTTTTTGGGGGGATTTGATGGGCGGTTAATTGATTGATGTTGTTGATAGGGAGTACGGATGGTGGTAATGTGAGGAGAGCCCAAGAAGAAATTGTGGGGGGACGAAGAACTAGACGAGGAATCGGTGGATTCCATTGCTAAAACTGGCGGTAGAGAAGGGATGAAAGAGAAATCCGAACATGAACTGAAGAAGATCGAGTCCCTCTCAATTGCCGACAACCCTGACGATGTGGGTCCCCATTGGATGATCCTAATGAGTGATGACTCCGAAATCCAAGCGGTAAGGAAAACACACTTTTTTGTTTTTTTTTCTTTTAGTGGATATCTTGAGTTGAATTTAGCATAATTAGGGATTCTTACTTTTATTATTGTTTTATCAATTTAAGGTAATTTTAGTATTGAAGTGAAATTATTCAAATTTCAATCAGTTCTTAAGTAATCTACAAAACAGTTTGTTTGTTTCGATGCAATTTGAATTAACAGTTAACACTTCACTTATAGTTATGTTTCTTATAATAATTCTATATTTTTCTAGTTTTATCCGTTTATGAGTGTAGATAGTTAGGTTTCTGTTGTACTTAGTAGGTATATATTGACGTTCTTTCAATTGTGGTGGTAATTTGGAACTAATATGCTAATAACATGCAATTAAAAGTTGCTTGAAGTACTAATAGCCAGTCAAGATATTGTTAGATTTTTTTATACGGTGTGGAATCACTAATAAATTATATTTGCTTGCAACAACAAAAACAAGATATATGTGAATCATTATTAATGTTGGTTGTTCATTTTGTGTAGAGATAAAAAGCTACACTATTAAGGTTTGATGGACATACAAAGAAAGATATAGATGAAATTTGATTTTCTTCACGCTCCTCAAAATTTGTACCATTTTGGTGTAATCTGTATGGAGCTAGTCTTAGTAGTGGTGCCTAACTAGCTAAGTTATACCTTTAGGAGCACATACACCGTTAACTGGTTACGGTTCAGTGGGTAGTCACAATTGATGGTTTCGTTCAAGTAGGACAAGTTACAATGAGCTTTCGCAAGATGTAGACAACTCAGATTACAATAATATGGAAGCAAATAATTTAGTTTTTCCATGAACAATAGAATGGGTTAGAGAACTTGGATGGCGATGATGATCTGAAAGGCATTTGCGTGGACGTGCAATCAATCTTCTTTGAATTTGAAGATAGCGTTTGCAGGAATAACAGAATTTTGTAGGGAACTTGGGATGTCGATGATGATCTGAAAGGCATTTGTGTGGATGTTCAAGCAATCATATTAGAATTTGGCGAAATTGGTGATTTATTTGAAACTGATTTTCTGCCTTTTCACGAGGTAAATTTCTATGACAATCTCTTGCCATTACAGGATGCTCATCTTATTTGTTAACATTATATCTTAATGAGCTTCTTTTTGGGTAAATTTAATTGCTAGCTTCTTTTTGTATTAAAATGTGCTAATGATGGGTTGTTTACCGTGCTAGCTTCCATATACATTGTTAGAATGTTTAAAATTGAAGGCTTCATGCTACCGATGAATTATCATCATGAATAGTTTGAAGTATAATACTCCTGAGAAGTACAAAAGATTGAAGCATTGTTGGACTTTTGCTCTGTATTTTGCATAAGTTATATTTCCATGATTTAGGGAGAAAATGAGAAATAGATCAAAACAGAAGTAGAGGTAGAAAAAACATATAACTGCCCTAATGATGTTCTTTTTAAGATTTTTTTTTCCTACCATTGTCTCAACTTCCAAGTTTTTTACTGTCCATATTTGATGAAAAAGGTAAGGAAGTTTAAAATATGACAATAATTTGAGGGTAGTTTTTTCACCTTTTAGCAAGCTTTAATGAACTTTTTTGGTAAATTTAACTGATTTATTCCACATATTGGAAGTTTTAAACCTATGTTGTACTAGAAGAAGCTAATGATGGGTTGTTTACCTTTCTAGCTTCCATATATATTGTTAGAATGTTTAAATTGAAGGCTTCATGCTACTGATGAATTGACATCAAGAATGGTTTGAAGTATAATACTTCTGAGAAATACAAAAGATTGAAGCACTGTTGGACTTTTGCTTTGTAATTTGCATAAGTTAAATTTCCATGATTCAGAAAAAAAAATGTACGTGTATTTGAATAGTGGAATTACAACGCTGATGAGGACTAGATTGACTACTTAGCATGTAATTATATTGTTTTATGTTTCTAAGTAGAATACAAGTGCCATTACATACAAAGCTTGTTCAACAAAAGCCAATGTTGAAAATGATGAACCTTATTGTTGGAAATGTCAAAAAATAATGTTGAATATGAGCCAATGTATACAAAACACCATATTGTTAGTTTTTCATTTTTTCATTCTTCAATAAAATATAAAAGATATTATTAATTAAGAATAATTCATTTCAGATATGTATTCAAAATCACAATTATGAAAGATACAAGTGGGGAGGTGGAATTGACTTTATTGGATAAGGAAGAAAGATGCATCATCGGCTGTTCCACAAAAGTTCTGTAATATATTAAAAATAAGCTATAAGAGCATCCACAGTCGTGATTGTCAAAAAATGGCAAAATGCATATTTATATATAGCATTTTTAACATTTGCTGCAGTCGTCCAATGCTATTTTTAAGATAAAAAAAAATACCAGACAAACTTTGAAGTTGCGTCGGAAGGACAAAACGAATTATTTAATTAATTTTTTAATGTTAGACGTTGCGTCGGAAGGAAAAAAAACAGAAAAGTGACAGAAAGATCTAGAAGATCCGTCCCACGGTTTTTTCGAAATTTTTCCGATTTTTTTACTATTTAAAACCATTTTTTAGTTGAAAAAAATAAAATAAAAAATTAATGGCCCCCCATTGGATGAATCTTCAAGATCCATCCAAGTGGGGGAGGATTTTTTTTGGGCTTTTTTTATTACGAAAAAGTATTTTTTTAGGGACGGAAAGTGAAGTTGCGTCGGAGAATTAAAAAAATAATTTTTTTTTTCAGTGGGACAGAAAGTGAAGTTGCGTCTTTTATAATATGCATTTCTCTTATTTCTACTCTCATTTATAGCAATCTGCTGTCGCTATTTTGTCAAAAAATGCATAAATAGAAAATGACTGTAGCTGGTCGTTTGCTATAAAATGCATTTTATGCACAAATAGCACACGACTGTGGATGCACTAATATGTTATTCCCATAATGTTAAAAATAATAAAAAAATAATTACTTAATTCTATATGCAGGAATTTTTTTTGAAGAATTTAATTGAAGGACCAAGAAATTATTGGAGATGAGTATACTTTTTTGATCAAATCACAAATTGTCATGTATGGAAGAATGACTACAAGGACGTTGACTTGATGCAAAAAAAAAAATGATGAACAAGAAGTTGCGAGCAATTTTAAGTTCAAGAAAGTTAAAATAAAAAATGAAGATTGATCTTATGAAAAATACGATGATATGAGTTAAGAATTTACTAATTTGTTTTTTTAAAATATATTTCCTTATATTTTTAATGTTTTAGATAATATAATTATTTACATGTTATTTTGTATTACTGAAGATTGGATATAATGTTTAGTCTTTAGTATTAAAATTTTAAATATTTTGGTACATAATTAATATATAGTGATCATACTATATATTCATTTGAGTTCTAAACGAGATTTTTTCTATGATTGATTTTCTCAACAATATAAAACATTGTTAAAATATTCAAGTGACACTTCCACCAAAGCTACATGCACTTGGCGTACGATATATATATATATATATATATATATATATATCTTATATTAATCTAAATTTTATTATTTTGGTAATATGTTATTCCCATAATGTTAAAAATAATAAAAAAATAACTACTTAATTCCATATGCAGGATTTTTTTTTGAAGAATTTAATTGAAGGACCAAGAAATGATTGGAGATGAGTATACTTTTTTGATTAAATCACAATTGTCACGTATGGAAAATTGATTACAAGGACGTTGACTTGATGCAAAATAAAAAAAAAGATGAACAAGAAGCTGTGAGCAATTTTAAGTTCAAGAAAGTTAAAATCGAAAATGAAGATTGATCTTATGAAAAATACGATGATATAAGTTTAGAATTTACTAATTTGTTTTTTTAAAAATATATTTCCTTATATTTTTTATGTTTTAGATAATACAATTATTTACATGTTATTTTGTATTACTGCAGATTGGATATAATGTTTAGTCTTTAGCATTAAAATTTTAAATATTTTGGTACATAATTAATATATAGTAATCATACTCTATATTCATTTGAGTTCTAAATGAGATTTTTTCTATGATTGATTTTCTCAAAAATATAAAACATTGTTAAAATATTCAAGTGACACTTCCACCAAAGCTACATGCACTTGGTGTACGATAAATTTCAACTAATATATATATATATATATATATATATATATATATATATATATATATATATATATATATATGTATGTATATATATATATATATGTGTGTGTGTGTGTATATATATATATATATATATATATGTATATGAATATATCTTATAAAATATTAATCTAAATTTTATTATTTTGGTACCGTTGGTCTCAACGATACCTTTAAGATGAGATCAATTTTGAATATTTTTTTATCGATTGAAAATAATAATTGATACAACATTAATGTAACCCATGTTTCCGTAAATAAATATTTTCTGAATATTTTATGTATTTCAATTAATTATAATTTACCTTGTGTTAAATTTGTTTTGGATTCTCTATTAAAATATTTTCTAATCAAAAATTTTATTTATTTCGAATAATGGTATATTTTAACCTCAATTTCTATTTCTATTTGATCTACTATTTATATTATATATTGTTTGGATTATTTTTCTAAATCCGTTAAATTTGAATTTGCATTTTGATGTACATATATTATTATTATTAATATTATTACTATTATTATTATTATTATTTAAATCATTTTTCTTCTTCGTCTTCTTATTATAATTAACATTTTTATTATTACTATTATCAGTATTATTATTAATATTTTTACTATTAATATTTTGTAGTATCTTTATTTTTATTGTTAATATTATTATTATTACTATTTTATTTTAAGCCGAACATACTCTATTTTATATGTATTCATTATTTGATTTAATGTACATGTATATATGTTTGTTTTATAAACCCTATTATCCTAATTGTTTCCCTATTTTAAACCCAATACCCTATAAGCCTATCTCTTATTGGATCCAAACTCATCTACCCAATTACCCACTAACCCTACATCCTAAAACCCCTATAAATACTCTATTATAACACCACTACCCTAACCTAACCCTAGCCCCCATTAACCCTCAGCCGCCTAAACCTTATTACCCTCCACTGTGCAAACCCCCTATCACTGTTCATCTTCTCCACCCGTCGCCTCCTTCCTCATTCTTCTTCTTCTGTGCTTCACCTCCGAAGCCGCTGCATTCAGCCGCCTTCACTTCGCTTCGTCGTCTTCCTCACCGTCTCACCATCATCCCCATCACCTTCCAATCCGTCTTCATCCCATCCCCGTCGCACCTCTCAGCCCATCACCTCGACATCCTTTCACACCACCACCTGCTTCCCCATTGCCATCGCCCGCCTTTCCCTCATCATCTTCGTCCCTCAGCCCCCGCTGTCGCGACCACCCGTCGCTACCCAACTCCCCATCACCTTCCTTCACTCCCCTCCTCTGTTTCTCCCCGAAAACAGAGCACCTCACCATTGCCTCCCTTGTTCCTCCTTGCACCGTGGCTGCAACGACCCTACTTTGTCACCCTCCTCTGCCTCGTTGCCTTTCCATCCACCGTCGATTCCTTGACCAGTCCTCGTCATCCCCGAAGCCCTTAACTTCGCCAGCCCTGTTTTCTTCTTTTTCTATTTCTTATTGAACCTATCACCAGTTGAGCTCTGTGTGCCGCCTCCCGGCCTCCCGCCGTCGCTCGTGCCGCCCATCGCGACCTCTGTCACCGTCACCCTGCCACCCACGATAGCCAGCAGCACCCCCTCTTCTCCCCTTCCTCTCCCGCCAACTCTCTCTCTCTGTTGAGTTGAGGAAGGAGCACAGTGGGGATTGGTGTTTGCTGTTCGTGAGTGTAGGGGATCCCGTGTGTGCTTGCTGATCCACTATTTGGTGTTTTACTGTGTGGATCTTGATTTGCTGTTTGGTTTTGCACGTAGCTTGCACGTACTTGCGTGTGTCCGTGTTCGTGCTTTGTTTCTTGGGATTCTCATCCCTTTATTTGTTCGTATTCGGATTCACCATCGTTAAGGCAAGTATCTTCTTGTACAATTCGTTTGTTCTAGTACAAGCTTTTATTTGAAAATACTGTAAGTAGATTGTAGTTGTGACTGCCCTTTGGCTTATCATTTGATGATCTCATTCTACTCCTTATCAATTCCATGATCATAAAGTCACAACCTTTCGTTGATACGTTCGGTTTACAACTCGTATGATTATAATACATTCATGCAAGAATATCCTTGTTTATTACTGTTCTTGTCTTTGCTTGCTGTTTTGACCCCGTTAACATCAGAATCTGGACTTAAGTTCTAAACATAAAATATAGACCCAGATGTCTAGTTTAATACCCTTTTGACGGAATTGAATTTCGAGTTATGGTTTGTGAGTTATTGCAGTTTTACTGCTGCTGTGTCGTATAATTCTAGATTCATAAATTTGCTGTGTCACTTGTTTTACAAATTGAATTAAATATGCTATCTGTAAGATAATGACTTGAAATTTTGCATGCTGATACTAGACACACTAGAGAACATTTCCTAATTTTTCTGTAATTAATTAATGAAGTTTCATATCGGTTTCATGTTTCTAAACACAAATTTACAAATTCTGGCTGAACACGAATCCTGTGTAGTTTGCTGTTTTGACACCAGTTGCTACAACTTTTATGTATCCTGTTTATATGCGCTGGATTCGGCAAAGAATCTAGTTTCTAGATTTTCTAACGGATCCAGTTTTGCATTCCTGTGGTAGCAGTAATCTCAGTTTTGATACAGCAATGTCTTGCAGTCCAGAATTTGTATTTTGCCATGTTTAAATATTTGCATGTTGTTTCTTACATTTTGTGATTTAGAACATGTTCCGTGCATCATATAAGCTCATGATACATCATTGTCCTGTCCAAATTTTGTTCTCGTTATCTCTTGATCATGTTTATTTTGTAATAAAAAGTAATAAGTCAGGGTTAAGAGAAAGATCTAGTAGTGGACAATATAGATATGTGTACTCGGAAGGGGGCCCGTGTTTCCCATAATAGTGGCACCTGATTTGGTTACATTTGGATGATTTGGATTACATTTGGATAATTTTGATTACATGATATGGTGCACCACTACTTGATACCTGAGTACACAGCCCTATAGAATCTACTACAAAATCTAAACGTAACTTGATTGTATGTAGCAACCATGCGGTAAATGTATGGGACGCATGAAGTGCTACCTAGATAGAATTAAACAATAGACTTAAGTTGACATTAAGCACATGCATGATCCTGTCTACCAGTTTCCTGATTTCGTTACAAGTTACATGATTTGGTTATATGATTTTGATTTAGAAGTTACAAGATTTTGATTTAGAAGCTACATGATTTTGATTTAGAAGTCATATGATTTTGATTCACAAGTTTGCATGAACCCATTTCCGCTACTTGTTTTTTAGTTGCAAGTTGTTGTTTTTCCGTTCATATGTTTATTTCTAGTTGCATCATACTTGGCTTCATTTTATTTCTTGTTCCTTGATTCTTGTCGTTGTTCCTTGTTATATCTTTATTCTTATTCTTTTTTATATTTCCGTTCTTCTACCCTTTTGCTTCTACTACTTGCGGCCCGAAACTTGCTCTAACGGGTACTCTATTTGTCTTTCTTTGAGTTATGTTGTACAGGTTCAGGCGATGGGTTATTAAGAGAACTCGTCGAACTGTTACTGCACTGCATATTCTCTGGCTATTTGGTAAGTCCTTGTATTTCAGATCATGATTATTGCATTATATTTCTGTTTATGTGATTATTATTGTATTGTTGAGTTACCTGGTATTGTACAACTTATGGATGATATGAGTTGGCATACTTATATCATTCTCTGGATCTCAGTTACGTACCTGTGTTCCCATAAAATGGAAAGCGGGGTGTGACAATTAATATATAAGATTATTTATTTATTTTGTATTAGCTTAATATATTTTCAAAAGACTACTTAATAAATATATAGCACCCACTCATAAAATGTTATCATTAATTGGAAATAGATAAACCACAAACGTTGGACAGTGGAATACATATAACTGAAATGATAAAACATTAAAATATTACACTGATAATCACCAGCCTTAATCCATTTCATTGCCGTGTCTTACCCACAAATGCTATATCAATGCATTTCTAAGTACAATATGGAATTTTTTTCTTCTTTAAGTTGCTTGTGTCGAGCAAGGAAACGTCGAAATTTTTTAGTTTCATCGACATCAATCTCTTGAATATTATGAATAATTACATGAGTAGACAAAACATGTTCTTCAAACTCATCGCATAATTTCTTATAGTTTAGCCTTTAACCAATTAACTTTCCATATAGGTTTAGCAAAAAAAAAAACCAAAAAAAAAACTTGCAATATATATGTAGACAATGTTAATCAGATTTCATGCTTCGAATAGGATGGTTAATTTAAAGAAGCCACATCTCAAGGAATTAAATTTGGTTCCTTGAGTCGAAAGAAGGGATTGTCATCACTTTACAATGAAATTTAGCGAAGGATGATCATTAGAAACAGAACTAGTGTGTCTAAATTAAATATTCGAAACAAACCTTGTGAAAGAACAACAATAAATCTCGAGATAAGATTGTATTTTATCAACCCAAAAGCTACTGGAGACTTGGATACTGTTCTTTTTTTTGCCTCTTATAAGAGGTTAGGAATTTACAATAAGAGCCTCTTGTAAGAGGTGTTCTTTTTTATATAAAAATAACCTCTTATAAGAATCTCTTATTAGAGATTTCTGTTCTTTTTTCACCTCTTACAAGAGTCTTTTCTCTACTTTTACACATTTTTTCCTTACTATATAGTTTCTCTATTTATACTTTGGGGTAATATAGATTTTTTAAGTGATAGAAGGCTTATAAGAATTTGAAAGAAGCTACTAGAAGCCGTTTAGGCTTATGAGCGATTTTGGGAAAAATTGCTTATAAGAGATAAAAAAAGAACTCTAAAAATTATGAGAAAAGAGGCGGACCACCTCTTATAAGAGGTGAATCGCTTGTAAGAGGAGAAAAAGAACAGTACCTTGATATAAACTAGGGATGGCATTCGGGCCGGGCCGGGCCGGAATCGGGTGGGCTTTGCTTGGGCCAAAGAGACTCGCGGGCCGGGTCGGGCCAGGCCAAGTGGTCGAAATGGTGGCCCGGACCTGGCCCCTGGCCCCTAGGTCGGGGGCCGGGCCGGTTCGCCGGCCGGGCTGGCGATCAAGAAAAGTGATTATTAGTTAATTCAAAAATAATATTCTATATTATGATTTTGTTAAGAGTACAAACTAAAAAGATAAAGGAAAATAATTAATCAAGACAATAATTATAAGAACATATAGATAAATAATATTTCATACAAATCTTATCAAATCACAATATAAAAATAAAAGAAAGTAACAACAACTAAAAAACATTTTGATTAATTCATTTTAAAAAAATCTAAGCCCTTAGGGATCGAACCCACATTTAATTAATCTTTTAATGTTAGACGGATGTTGAAGTTGCGTCGGAAGGAAAAAAAATTCAGAAAAGTGACAGAAAGATCTAGAAGATCTGTCCCACGGTATTTTCGATTTTTTTTCGAATTTTTTAATATTTAAAACCATTTTTTAGTTGAAAAAAATAAAAGAAAAAATTAATGCAACACCCCCCCCCCCCCCCCAGACGGATCTTCAAGATTCGTCCAAGGGGGGAGGATTTTTTTTGGGCTTTTTAATTACGAAAAAGTATTTTTTTAGGGACGGAAAGTGAAGTATGCGTCGAAGAATTAAAAAATATATATTTTTTCTTTTCAGTGGAACGGAAAGTGAAGTTGCGTCCTTTATAATATGCATTTCTCTCATTTATAGCAATCTACTGTCGCTATTTTGTAAAAAAAATGCATAAATAGCAAACGACTGCAGTTGGTGCAGTTGGTCGTTTTCTATAAAATGCATTTTATGCATAAATAGCACACGACTGTGGATGCCCTAATATGTTATTCCCATAATGTTAAAAATAATAAAAAACTAATTACTTAATTCTATATGCAGGATTTTTTTTTGAAGAATTTAATTGAAGGACCAAGAAATGATTGGAGATGAGTATACTTTTTTGATCAAATCACAAGTTGTCACGTATGGGAGAATGACTACAAGGACATTGACTTGATGCAAAAAAAAAAAAAAAAAAAAAAAAAAATGAACAAGAAGTTGCAAGCAATTTTAAGTTCAAAATGTTAAAATCGAAAATGAAGATTGATCTTATGAAAAATATGATGATATGAGTTTAGAATTTACTAATTTGTTTTTTTTAAATATATTTCCTTATATTTTTTATGTTTTAGATAATACAATTATTTACATGTTATTTTGTATAACTGAAGATTGGATATAATGTTTAGTCTTTAGTATTAAAATTTTAAATATTTTAGTACATAATTAATATATAGTGATCATACTATATATTCATTTGAGTTCTAAACGAGATTTTTTCTATGATTGATTTTCTCAACAATATAAAACATTGTTAAAATATTCAAGTGACACGTCCACCAAAGCTACACGCACTTGGTGTACGATAAATTTCAACCAATATATATATATATGTGTGTGTGTGTGTGTGTGTGTGTGTGTGTGTGTGTGTGTGTGTGTGTCTTATAAAATATTAATCTAAATTTTATTATTTTGGTACCGTTGGTCTCAACGATACCTTCAAGATGAGATCAATTTTGAATATTTTTTTATCGATTGAAAATAATAATTGATACAATATTATATATAAGATTATTTATTTATTTTGTATTAGCTTAATATATTTTTAAAAAACTACTTAATAATTATATTGCACCAACTCATAAAATGTTATCATTAATTGGAAATAGATAAACGACAAATGTTGGACGCTGAAATCCATATAACTGAAATGATAAAACATTAGAATATTACATTTATAATCACGAGCCTTAATCCATTTCATTATTGTCTTGCCCACAAATGCTATATCAATGCGTTTCTAAGTACAATATGAACATTTTTGTCTTTAAGTTGCTTGTGTCGAGCAAGAAATCGTCGAAATTGTTCAGTTGCATCGACATCAATCTCTTGAATAATTTGAATAATTACACGAGTAGACAAAACATGTTCTTCAAAGTCATCGCATAATTTCTTATAATTTAGCCTTTATAAAATACCAATTAACTTGCCATATAGGTTTAGCAAAAAAAAAAAAAAAAAAAAACTTGCAATATATATGTAGACAATGTTAATCAGATTTCATGCTTCGAATAGGATGGTTAATTTAAAGAAGCCACATCTCAAGGAATTAAATTTGGCTCCTTGAGTCAGGAGAAGGGATTGTAAATCACTTCTTTACTATGAAATTTAGCGAAGGATGATCATTAGAAACAGAACAAGTGTGTCTAAATTAAATATTCGAAACAAACCTTGTGAAAGAACAACAATAAAACCTCGCGATGAGATTGTATTTTCTCAATCCAAAAGCTACCGTAGACTTGGTATAAATTAGGGATGGCATTCGGGCCTCGTGGGCCGGGCCGGGCCGGCTTTGCCTGGTCCCGAGCTAGGGCGGGCCGGGCCAGGCCAAGTGGTCGAAATGGTGGCCCGGACTTGGCCCCTGGCCGCTGGGCTGGGCCGGAACCGGGCGGGCTTTGCCTGGGCCCGAGCTAGGCCAAGTGGTCGAAATGGTGGCTCGGACTTGGCCCTTGGCCCCTAGGTCGGGGGTCGGGCCGGTTCGCGAACCAGGCCGGGTTTTACATATTTTTTTTAAAAATAAAATAGATCAAGTACTAAAAGGTAATTTGTTAGCAATTGCAAAAAACATATATATAAAAGTAGTAGAAGTTATTTTAAATTGATTTAATGAATTACAAAATGTTAAATATAGATAAATAATATTTTAGATTGGTTTAATGAATTACAAAATTTCAAATATAATCAAATAGATAAATAATATTTTATACAAATTATATCAAATTACAACATAAAAATAAAAATAAAAATAAAAGCTAAAAATTATTTTGATCAAGAAAAGTGATTAGTTAATTCAAAAATAATATTCTACATTATGATTTTGTTAAGAGTACAAACTAAAAAGATAAAGGAAAATAGTGAAAAATAGTGAATGAAGACAATAATTATAAGAACATATAGATAAATAATATTTCATACAAATCTTATCAAATTACAATATAAAAATAAAAAAAAAATAAAAAAAAAAGAAAGAAACAACATCTAAAAATTATTATGATTAATTCATTTAAAAAAAAATATAAGCCCTTAGAGGATCGAACCCACAACCACCCAACTTAGCACATTAATTTGCGTGCACTAGCCAAGAAATCCAATCTAAAACTATACTTCATAAAAAGTTTAATAGTAAATATATATATGTAACTAAGACCATTTGAAGTAGAAAATTTTTAGTCCCACATTGGTGAGATGAGAGAAGTGAAGAGGTAGAGTTTGATATAAATAGCTAGGGTGGGGATTGACTAATTAAGTAATAAGTTGTGATCAATTAATTTTGATGTCCACACTCTTTTTAATAAATTTTAAAAATATTTGAAGTATATATATAAATTTTTAAAATATTCGAAGTGTGTATATATATATATATATATATATATATATATATATATATGGGTGTTGTTCGGTTGCAAACGGGCCGGAACGGGTCGGTTCGCACGGACCCATGCGAACCTCGATCTGGACCGTTGGATCGAAGATCCAACGGTTCAGATTTTTCATAAAATCTTGCCTTAACCCGTTCTTGCCAACGACGGGTTAAGGCAAAATTTAATAAAAAAAGTTGGCCTTAACCCGTTCTTCGGAATAACGGGTTAAGGCTATATTTTTCATTTTCGTCGACATACAGTTCGTCTTCTTTCTTCCGCTCTCTTCTTCTTTCTTCGACGAACCCAGACCCAAACGACGGAAAAAAAAAAACCCTAGTTCCGACGCTCGAAACCCTCGATCTCCCTCTTCTCTCCCAACTCCGAAGATCGGAACCCTCGATCTCCGACGATCCAAACCCTAGATTCTCTTGCCCTCTTCGGTACGAAATCGGAACCCTAGTTCTCTTCCAAAACCCATTGCTTGGCTCGATTTCGACCTACTCCGTAAGGTATACACTATTTCTTTACCCCAATAATGTACATTTGTATTTTTTTTGAATTTGTGTGTAGTAATTTATTTAGAAATTGGGAAAAAATTTAAATGCGTTAGTAGATTTTGGATGTAGATTCGGGTTGACCTTAAGTATATTCAATTGCCGAATTACGTTGCTTGCATTAGTAACTAGTAGAATTACAATTGTATATACGAAATTAGTTATAAACTTTTCAGTGCGGTTATGGTTGAAAACCCTGCAAACGACCGTAAAAAAATACGAAACTTTCCCAGTAGGTTCGTCTCACGTAGTACAAGCCAAACCCACTTGTAGAAGCGAGTTTCGACTCACGGTTCGAGAGTTACGGCCGCGTATTGCTTACGGTTGGAAAAAACCAAGTATTGCGGTGCACGGCCGTATATCGCAAACCGTGACTCGAAACTCGCTTCTACAAGTTCGGGTGGCTTGCCCTATGTGAACCTGACCAACTCTGAAAGTTTTAAAATTTTCGGATGCCGTTTGTGCGATTTTCTCAACTTCCTCGCATTATAAGTTTCAGACTTAGAATTCTTTAAGTTTTTGTAGATTAGAAAACCCTCCAAATGGCCTCCAAAAAATACGAAACTTTGCGATTTGGTTGGTGACACGTACGAGAAGTGACCCGAAGTTGTAGAAGTGAATTTCGACTCACGGTTCGAGAGATACGGCCGCGTATCGGTTTTGGTTGGAAAAAAACAACTTAAGCCGGTACACGGCCGTATCTCCCGAACCGTGAGTCGAAACTCGCTTCTACAAGTTCGGGTGGCTTGCCCTACGTGAATCCGACCTAGTCGGAAAGATTTATAATTTTCGGGTACCGTTTGCGCGGTTTTCTCAACTTTCTCGCACTACAAGTTTTAGACTTAGAATTTTCTAAGTGCGGGTAGATTAGAAAACCCTTCAAACGGCCTCCCAAAAATACGAAACTTTGCGAATTGGTTGGTGTCACCTAAGGGAACCCAAACCAACTTGTAGAAGTGAGTTTCGACTCACGGTTCGAGAGATACGGTCGCGTATCGCATTCGGTTGAAAAAAACTATTATAATGCGGTATACGGTCGTATCTCGCAAACCGTGAGTCGAAACTCGCTTCTACAAGTTCGGGTTGCTTGCCCTACGTGAATCCGACCAATTGGGAAAGTTTTAAAATTTTCGGGTGCCGTTTGTGCGGTTTTCTCAACTTCCTCGCATTATAAGTTTCAGACTTAGAATTTTCTTAGTGCGGGTAGCTTAGAAAACCCTTGAAACGGCCTACAAAAAATACGAAACTTTGCAATTTGGTTGGTGTCACCTACGAGAAGTGAACCGAAGTTGTAGTAGTGAATTTCGACTCACGGTCCGAGAGATACGGCCGCGTATCGGTTTTGGTTGGAAAAAAAACAACTAAAGCCGGTACACGGCCATGTCTCGCAAACCGTGAGTCGAAACTCGTTTTTACAAGTTTGGGTGACTTGCCCTACGTGAATCCGGCCTAGTCGAAAAGTTTCTTAATTTTCGGGTGCCGTTGCGCAGTTTTCTCAAGTTCCCCGCACCACAAGTTTTAAACTTAGAAATTTCTAAGTGCGGGTAGATTAGAAAACCCTTCAAACGCCCTCCCAAAAAATACGAAACTTTGCAGGTAGGTTGGTGTCCCCTATGAGAAGCCCTCCAAACTTGTAGAAGTGATTTTCGACTCCCGATTTGAGAGATACAACCGCGTATCGCTTTCGGTTGAAAAAAACTATTATAAAGCGGTATACGGTCGTATCTTGCAAACCGTCAGTCGAAACTCCCTTCTACAAGTTCGGGTGGCTTGCCCTACGTGAATTCCACCTAGATGGAAATTTTTGTAATTTTCGTATGCCGTTTGTGTGGTTTTGCTCTATTTCCTCGCATTTTAAGTTTGAGAATTAGATATTTCTAAGTGCGGACCGTTTACAAAACACTTCAAACCACCTCCAAATAGTACGAAACTTTTCTCCTTTTCAAGTTGTGGTGGCTTGCGCAGTTACAAAAACACCAAATACAGCAGTTTAGTACCCCTAACTATTCTCCTCTTCACCGTTTCTTAGGTATGGACAGTTTCGAAGGAAGTTCTGTTGCCGGGGATAAATTTGTTCGTGCACAACCACTTGGCGAGTATCTTCCTCATGTTGACGAGCACCTAAAACCGAAGATTGGTATGACATTTCCCACCCTTGATGATGCGGAAAAATTTTATTCATCATATTGCAAATGTGCGGGATTCGCTATGCGTAAGGGTGGAAATAAATATAAGGGAAACGATGTAGTGGATAAATCATACGTCTGTAATAAAGCCGGGGAGTCACCGAATAGCTATAATGAAACCAGACGAGGTACAACTTCTAGAACGGGTTGCAAAGCTTTTGTCCGTGTGAAAATAAACCCACATAGTAGTTCACAAAGTAATACATGGATTATTTATTTGTTAAATGAAGCACACAATCACGAATTCACTTCACCCGGTAGACGTCACTTGCTACCTCGAAACCGTGAATTGACTAAGACAGTTAAAAATGTAATTGGTCAAATGACCGAAGCTAATGTCCCTGTATGCAAACAAATGCTATTCTTTGAAGCTGCAAGTGGAGGTAATGAGAAAATTGGATTCACCGAAACCGATGTAAGAAATTTCAAGAGAGACGAGATGGAAGGTTTAAAAGGTCACGACGGACAAATGCTACTTGAGTTTTTTGAATCGAAAAAGGCGACCGATCCCTTATTCTATTTTGACTACCAATGTGACCCCGAAGGGCGATTGACACATTGTGTGTGGGTGGACGGTATCGCCAGAAATAATTACAAAGTATTTGCGGATGTTCTTTGCTTTGACGCTACCTACAACACAAACCGATACGGGATGTTGTTCGTACCATTTGTTGGATTCAACCATCATTGGCAATCAATATTCCTAGGTTGTGGGTTCATCCCCAATGAGACGGCATCCTCATTTGAGTGGTTCTTTGAAAAGTGGCGTGCTGCAATGCCTTTTGATCCGATCAACATCGTGACAGATGAGGATCGCGGGATAACTTCTGCAATTTCCAAAGTTTTCCCAATCACATCACATAGATATTGCATTTGGCATATTTTGGATAAGCTACCGCATGAAGTTCGAATGTCGAATAACGTTGATGAGTTCAGGGATGCTTTGAAGACTATTATTTATACGGCGGAATTTAAAACAGAATTCGAACAGAAGTGGAAAAATTTGATCTGTCAGTACAAATTAGAAAATAACAGATGGTTGAAGGAAAAATTTGAGATCCGTGAAAAAAGGGCCCCGGTGTACGCAAGAGACTCATTTTGGGGGGGCATGCTGAGTACCCAACGTAGCGAATCGCTACATTCATCCTTGAAGCACCATACTCATAAAAAGTACTCACTACATGAATTTGCTATCATCTTTGACCGACTCTTAGTAAAACAAAGACACGATGAACTTAAAGAAACACATCGTAATCGCGAGGAGCGGCCAAAATTGAAGACCGAGTGGGCATTGGAGTCACAAATGGCAGGGACATACACTTTGAAGATTTTCTACAAATTTCAACAAGAAGTGGTCAAAAGCTTATTACTTAATGTGAGTTTAATTGCGAGTATGGATACACCGGATAGTGCAGCTTATTCTGTAACAGTTTGTGGAAATTCAGAACCGGGGAGGGTGATTTCTTATTGTAAAATCAGTAAAATTGCTAAATGCCCTTGTTCCATGTACTACTTCGTAGGCATTCCCTGCAAACATCTACTTGCAGTTATTCGGTTCACAGATCACACCGCACTACCTGAACAATATATTTGTAGGCGATGGACCAGGGATCAAATGAGGAGAAGCAGTATACCGGTGGGCAATAATATGGGCGACAATTTTGCATCGCGTTATTGCGAACTTAGTATGCACTCAAGACATATGGTCGATCTTGGTTGTTCTTCAGAGCGAGGTTACAAGTACATGCTCGACCACATGCTGAAGGGAATTGAAGGCTTTGCGGAGATTGATCCAGTGAACAGCACACCACACGAAGGTAGCGCACAACCTGAGAGTGGTGGACAAGCACATACACATGCACATGTAGGTGACCCTGTACAGTGCACCACAAAGGGTAGGCCTAAAGGGAAACGGTTGAAGTCGGTAAGAGAATGCCAAAAAACGAAGAGGCCAAGACTTTGCAGGACATGTCTTCGTGTCGTAGGTCACGATTCACGGAATTGCCCCAGAAATTTAGCAAGGTATTATATCAGACATTTTGTATTTGTTTATTCAACTCAAACTTTGTTATTTTTGGTCAGTACTAACTCATTCTTCCTTCTTTTTTTAGTGGATCGGTGGGCAATGAAGAAGCTCCAAACGCGGTAGAGAGTGATGCTGACGAAGGCGAAGGTTCGTGCTAAGGGGGCTTTAAGAAATTTATTAATATGTATGTCATGTCAAAATTTGGAAATAATCACCGAATAATTGCCAAATTTTATATTGATTCGTGCCGATTTATTTGAATTTCGACTGGATTGTTAACCTTTTTTTTTCTCCCTGGTATAGGTCCGGAATGAAACAAGTTTAACGCGCCCAAATGGAAAGACGCAATGCCTTGAAAAGTTGTGTTATTTTTGGTTTGTATATATGTGTGGATAATTGCCGTGTTCTTGTTTGGTACAAGTAAATTAACCATGTTTTTAATTATAATGCAATTTCTGTACGTCAGTGTATTTTGTGTATTTGTGAACAAAGTTATATTACTATGCATTTTGACCAGGCAATTTGGTTGTGAATGCTTATTGCAGTCGGAAAATGTAAAATTAGTAGATGTATACAATTTGGGGAACTCGTTCTGTTTGGGAATTTTGTGTTAAGGAAAATTGTCTGCCTGCTAATGTGAACAGTTTTTTATTTGTGTTGGCGATTGTGTATTTCGTGCATAACCAATACTGCACCTGTAAGTTCGGCCAATATCTCTTTTCTTAACCCGTTCTTGACGATAACGGTTTAATACGATCTAACCCGTTATCAGAAATAACGGGTTAAGGAGATAGACATTGGCAGTACTTTGGTTCAATACTTCACATACGGTGGTTTTAGTTCGGCCAATATCTCTCTACTTAAGCCGTTCTTATAGGTAACGGTTTTATACAATCTAACTCGTTATCAGGAATAACGGGCTAAGGAGCTAGATATTGGCAGTCCTTTGGTTCAATAATACACATGTAGGGATTTAGTTCGGCCAATATCTCTCTACTTAAGCCGTTGTTGGTGGTAACGGTTTTATAGAGTCTAACTTGTTATTAGCAATAACGATCTAAGGAGAGAGGTATTGGCAGTACTTCGGTTCAATACTTCACATATAGCGGTGTTAGATCGGACAATATCTCTCTACTTAATCCGTTGACACATTTTAGAAGCAATACTAAAACTGAGTTGTTCCAAACGAAATAAATACTGTGTAGTTGGCATCCAGATGATTGGTAGTAAACTTGTATGGTTAGTGATGGTAACTATCTAGTTGATGTTATCCAATCTTAAATAACAAATGTAGGTACACACAGCCAGAATTCAAGTGTTGTGTGAATGCATTACTATGTAATTTGCTTTCAAGATGATGTTAGTAAACTGTCAATGTTAGTGATGATATTCAAGCTCAATTTTTAAATCGATATTCAATTCTCACTGTCAATGTTAGTCTTGTGTGATGATATTCAAACACCAAGGTTGGCCGTTATGTTTTACACAAAGTAAATTCACTTTTCTCCTGGCAACTCATATTAGTCCTGTGTGAATTCTATTCGCTGTGCCATTTTGGAAATACTAACTCTGTTGCGGAATTTATCTATTGTTCTACCATCTAATATGAAGGTTGGCACTTCTCTTATTGCTTGAAATATTCATAAAATTTATCTTTCATTA
Source organism: Hemerocallis citrina (assembly GCA_017893485.1). Taxonomy (NCBI): domain Eukaryota; kingdom Viridiplantae; phylum Streptophyta; class Magnoliopsida; order Asparagales; family Asphodelaceae; genus Hemerocallis; species Hemerocallis citrina. Next base: position 176,324,337 of record CM030366.1, on the reverse strand, counting down.
TTCATAAAATTTATATACCATTACCTTCACTTAAACTTATATACCATTACCTTAACTTAAATTTATATACCATTACCATTACCTTCATTTAAATACGTGCCGTACGCACGTCTCACGGGCAATCCTAGTCCTCACATACAATCCAGAAAACTCATTCTCACAATCTCTTAAAAGTTCACAATTTCACAATTCTACAAAATGTACCACTTTCGCAATATTCAAGCTTCAAGTGTACCACCTACAAAATCTTCACGCTTCAAGCCATTAATGATCCTACAAAATCTTCAAGCTTCAAGATACAAAATCTTCATCTTCACTGAACCTACAAAATCTTCATCTTGAAGCTACAAATTTAGAAAATCTTCAAGCTTGAATCCTGAAAGCTTCAAGCTTCAAGTGTACCACCTACAAAATCTTCACTGAACCTACAAAATGATGACAATTTCACAATCTCAAGTATTAGGAAAACATAATAGATTTAAAAAAATTTTGACAGAACCTCCCCTAAAATATTCGCCCTTTTACAAAAATTCCTTACGGAATTCTGCTAACAGTTAAATATATGACATCACACGCAATAAATATAAATCCTCCCCAGGCTCAACCGAGCAACATCACACATGCAACATATATATATGGCTCTGGGGGAAAAAATCAGAATATAATGCAAGATACAAAATATAAACCAAATATTCTTTTGAAAATGTAATAATTTTTTTGTAAAACCTTCGAAAAACATTTAAAAAACCAAACAATATACCCAATACTCCACAAAATTGCGGGTACGGGTATTAACATAACTATATTATATCATTATTATATACAGTTACTTGCATCATCTCCCAAAATGCTAAATATTACAATTTTTACAACCTCCACCATACTAAACACCAACCGAATGAATGAAAAAAATAATTACAGGGTTGTAGAAGAACACAATGGTTGAAGTCTTCAAAATAGAACACAATGGCTGAAGTAAACATTACAATGAGAACAACTTATTACTAGTATCTTCGTGTTGTAGATTTTATTTTAAAAAAAAGAAGATACTTATATGGCCATATTGGCAGTGATGTCATCCATTGCTGTTCTTTCATTAGAGCAATTGACCTGTATATAAAGGAGGGGAAACATATTAACTAACCAATTGAAGTTCTTCAATTGGAGCAATTGACGTTGTAATTATTTTAACAAACCAATCAAGAAAACATATTAACTACTATTGATTACTACGACCTATCTTCTTTGATGATTAACTACAATGAGATACTTGTGTAAAATTGTGTAGATTATTTCAGTTTTAGAAGTGTTATAGAGAAAGATGGAGCTATACAGAAAGATCGGAAGAAGCGGTAAGACAGTAAAATTGTGTAGCTATTTCAGTTTCAGAAGTGAATCTGACAGTCAGGAGTTTTTCAAAGATCACTTTCTTCTAAGGAAAGTATGTAAATGCGAAGAATTCAAAGGACAGATTTGAAAATATAAATCATTTTAGGGGACTGTGTAAGAAGCCTTTTAAGTATAATGGAAATAATATGCAATAGAAGCACAGTGAGCATTGGAACAAATTTTGGGTACGGTAACATAGTTAACTGAATTCTATCATAAGGCAATCTCAAATGAGACCAAAGTACTGCTTTGTTATTAATACCATCATACTATTTTCGATTAAGTATCCATGTGACCTAGTTCATATCTAAAATTTAAATTTAGTTAATCAACCTTAAAGTAAAACTCTTCCACCTCAGAAATTGGATCTAAAAAACATTTACAATTGACAAATATGTCATTTCTGAAGAAAAAAAACTAAGGTGTGCAGACAACTCCAAATGCACGGGCAACTTCTTCAGACTGAATGAGAAGGACAATCCGAGTTCTTATGAATGTTGAATGCTTATGAAATAGGTTAGATTTGTGATGTATACATCAATGTTTACCACAATTGCAGCCTCAATGTGTTTTTCTTTACAGAAAATTACCTCGACGTTTTTTTCAATATACAGTTTAATAACTTCAGAATATACCCATATGATTACTATGTGATGGAAATTAAACAACTAATAATGTTAATGTTGAAATATACAGTTTAATAATGTTACGTGTATGTTACGTGTATGTGGGGGGGGGGGGGGTTGTTCTTCGGTCCATTTAAAATTCAAAAATACACAAATTATTATGCTAAAAATAATGTTAATGTTGAAATAGCAAAATTCAAAAAATGTGTGCATAAACGATAATAATGCGTGCATAAGAGATAATATTCAAAGGTACATGTCTAAGAAAATATTGCTTAATTTAAGCTTGTTAATTTTGTGTAATCTACGTTTATCAAATTTTCTTCACCTAAAAACAAAGTATTATCATAATATCATACATCATAATTGGAAAGTCAAATAATTCTGAAGTATTCATAAATAAGTATAGAATTTTGTTTTTAATAGGTTCTTTATAAATGAGAAGTTATTGCTGGTATTAGGATTAGTATTTAGGAAGAATGTGACTAACAACAATAAACATAAGCAACAACACAAAACGAAGAAAAACCGAATATTTAAAATAAGAGCAGACTTACTTTCATGTAGTTCTCAAAGCGCTCACTGAAGAAATGATACGCAAACTCGGTTTCCAAAAATTCTTGCAACTTATTACTTGGACCTGTGCACAAATTAAAGTGCATTGGTATCAGAATCAATCTGTTTTCATAGATAAGTGAGATTTTAGATTTTAGATTCTCAAGTGAGATTCTCAAGTAATATTTTGAATAGATAAGAGTCCTCATACTGATCATGGTTGACCATGCAGACATTCTCAGGTTAGATTTTAGATTTTAGATCTAGATCATGGTTGACCATGCAGACATAATTCTGAGTATCTAGATCACTTCTAAGCCAAGCTTCCAAGATCAAACCTCATATGGGCATATCGCGCTGCGATCAAACTCTACCTAGTTGATCTATAACTCTCATATTTACAATCACACCACACAAAATCATCACCAATACAGATACTCTTCCGAAAAAATAATGTAATAATAAGAAAACTAAAACTAATTCCAACTCGATATGAATGTGTCCATGTTCTTACCTGGGTCCAAACAGAATGTTTTCGAGCTCCAACAACTCCTCATCCGTCGCCAATTCAAGCACCGATCTCAATTCCGGATCAAAATCCCCTGAAAAAAATCCAACACAATCAAAACTTTTTCACGACCCCTCTCAAATCCTTAAAAACCCAGAAGAAAAAACAACCAAAGATGCGAACTTTGTGAGGTAGAAGTGATCGCGGCCGCCCGCTATAACTCTCATATTTACAATCACACCACACAAAATCATCACCAATACAGATACTCTTCCGAAAAAATAATGTAATAATCGAAAACTAAAACTAATTCCAACTCGATATGAATGTGTCCATGTTCTTACCTGGGTCCAAACAGAATGTTTTCGAGCTCCAACAACTCCTCATCCGTCGCCAATTCAAGCACCGATCTCAATTCCGGATCAAAATCCCCTGAAAAAAATCCAACACAATCAAAACTTTTTCAAGACCCATCTCAAATCCCTAAAAACCCATCTCAATTCTCTTAATTAAAAAAAAATCAACTAAGCTAAAAATGATAAAAGCAAAGAATGGTTCTGTTGAGGTTGGCGACGGGATTAACAACTTAGGCTTAGAAAGATAAAACCCAAAATCATCACAACTAATCATCACAACTAATTTCTGTTGAATGGAAGCAAATCAACTAAGCTGAAACTGATAAAAGCAAAGAATCAACTAAGCCAAAAATTAACAGCAAACCCTTTCCTCGGACTGGGAATTCACAGCAAAAATTCACAGTAATCAAGAAATCAAAAACATCCTAATTCCAATTCAAGAAAAAAATTTCTGCTGAGGTTGGCGACGGGAAGGTGAAATCAATGGAGAAATTTTGTATACCTGAGAGATGAAATCGATGGTTGAGTGCGGAAGGCAAAGGGAAGGCGACGGGACTGAGCGGAAGCGACTGGGAAGCTGCGAACGGCGCTGGGAGGTCTGAGGTGGAGAGACGGTGCTGGGAAGCTGCGAACGGCGCTGAGACGGCGCTGGGAAGCTGCGAACAGAAGCTGCGATGGAGAGACGGGCGCTGGGAAGTTGCGAACGGCGCTGGGAGATCTGAGGTGGAGGATGAGAGAGCGGAGGAGAGAGTGAGAGAGCGGGAGGTCGGGAGGATGAGGGGGGGTTGGGATCGGGAGGGGGGGGGCGCTGATGGAGGAGAACGGAAGGGCGGAGGAGGGAGAGAGTGACGAGCGGGGAGATTAGAGAGTGGGCGGGAGAAAGAGGGAGAGAAGGGGGGGTGTTTTTGGTTTTTGGGGGAAAAGAGAGAGAGAGAGAGAGAGAGAGAGAGAGAGAGAGAGAGAGAGTGTTTTTAAATTTGTGGAGTTTGAAATTTGGTTGGGAAAATATGTTTTGTGAGAGTAGATCTGGTCCATTGATTTTGGGATAGATTGAATGTGAGCCACTTGATAGCTTTTTTTGTGTTTTATTATCTAGATATATAGATAATATACAAATCTACTAATTCACAACAAGCCATTTGCAAGACAAAATTTATTCATATAAAGGAACATTACAAACTGGTAATAACATATTGTTTGAAGAATGATATTAAAATTGTACATGATCCGCATGCTAGTTGACATTACAAAGTCATCCCTTGATACTGGATTTTTAAATTGAAATTAATTTAGTATACAAGTACATGCTCGCTTTCTTCTCGAATTGGAAGGAAGGACTGCTGACTCTGCCTGATTTTGGATAGATAAGTAGTTCCGGTTGTAGGCGACCATCCTTGAACTGAAGAGGCCTTGCCTTGAATGTATAAATAGCCGGTTGCACCCCCCTGCATACAAGACCCGTTCTCTACTGTTACACAGAATGCAAAAATCCCCTGCTTTCGTCGGCCGGAGTAGTAGTGGGTGTAACCGCATATTCGAAGTACTTAACGACTTCTTGACACGCACTCCTCATAATCGTGAAATTTGTGGCACGATCGTGAGGTGTGCATGCCAAGAAGTCGAAAAGTACAATGAATACACCGTGACACCCACCACTACTCCGTCCGACAAAAGCAGGGAATTTTTGCATTCTGTGTAACAATAGAGAACGAACTTGTATGAAAGGCGTACAAATGCTACTTATGCAAACACATCTAAAAGCTAAAAAAATAGAAGACCAAGAAAAACACTGTGGAAAAAAAAGGCAGAGCAAGCGGCCCTCCCAAGAACGGGTGATAGAAACCGAGCATGCACTTGTACACTGAAACAAGTCATCTCTACTCCTGCATCTTCATACACAAGAACAATTGTAGGCGACCATCTTTGATCTCAAATTTCTTCTACAACTCAAACTTCTTCCTCCCTATTATGAAGAAAAAAGAGTTCTTCAAGAGAAGAAGAGAACATTGATTCCTCATATTTTTGAAGAGAAGTAGAGAAAATTGAAGCCTCTCATTTGAGTTCTCTTGAAGCGAAGAAGAGAAGAATCATTTGAGTTGATGAGAGTCTAACTCTCTCAGTTATAGGCAATGAAAAAGAAAAAGTGTAGAATGATATGATAGCCCACTTGGGTTTCTCACTGGTCATCAATAGGGAGGAGATACGGGTCAATACAAGGAGAAGGCAAAGGCTATATGGATCACTGCTCATCAATAGGGAGGAGATATGGGTCTCTCAGTTAAGACAATGAATGCTGAAACATGAAGGTGAAGAAGACAATAATGATAAACTTTGTTAGTCTTAACCTAATCCTAACCCTAACCCTAGACTAACCCTACTTTAACCTAACCCTAACCCTCGTTCCAAAAAACCCCGTAATTTAATTTTTTTTATTTTGTAAGACTTAATATGGTAACAAATTTAGAGTGCTTAGTTATTGGAGAATAAATGGATAATTATAAAAATAATAAACAATTTATGGACATATGAATGTCACCTTGCACAGTTCTGGAGACAGTTCTCGCAAAGAGTTAAGAGAAATTTTTAGAAAACCCAATATTAGCTGAACACCCTAAACCGTGATTCACGAGAACGGCTTATCTAACCTTTAACCGTTGTTCCCAAGAACGGGTTAAGTACTTCCATTTTTGGGGGTATAGTTTGAAAACTTGGATAGGGCCCTGGTAATAATACTCTCCATAACCCGTTCTTGCGAACAGCGGGTTAAGTTCGTTCACACGTTATTCCCAGCGACGGGTTAAGTACAGTGATATTAGCAGGACTTTGATCTAAGGGCGATTAAATGTCTGCCAACATCGCTATACTTAACCCGTTGTCATGAAGAACGGATTAAGGCAATATAACCCGTTGTTAGACGTGACGGGTTAAGTATATCCATATTAGCAGAACTATACCAAGACTTGGTCTGTACCAAGACTAGGTTTTTAACGATCTCGTAAGCGATACGCGGTTGTATCTCACAAACCGTGAGTCCAAACTCACTTCAACAAATTGGTTTGGCTTCACGTAGGTGACACCAACAAAACCTGACAGTTTCGTAATTTTTTGGGACACAATCAAGTTAGACATATTTTCGTTTGTTGATACATGTACAAGATATTGCATTCACAACAGGCTATTTGCAAAACCAAATTTTATTCATATAAAGGAACATTACATACTGGCACTAACATATTGTTTGAAGATACAGAAAATTGAAGTTGAAATTAATTTAGTATACAAGTGCATGCTCGCTTTCTTCTCGGAAGTGGAAGGAAGGACTGTTGACTCTGCCTTTTTTTGATTGCATAAGTAGCCAGCTGTACCCCCTGCATACAATTTCGTTCTCTACTGTTATACAGAATGTAAAAATCCTCGGCTTCCTTCGAAACTTAGTGGTAGTGGGTGTAACCGTATATTCAAAGTACTTAACGACTTCTTGACACGCACTCCTCATATTCGTGATATTTGTGGCACGATTGTGAGGTGTGCATGCCAAGAAGTCGAAAAGTACCATGAATATACCGTGACACCCACCTCTACTCCGTCCGACGAAAGCCGAGAATTTTTGCATTCTGTGTAACAATAGGGAACGAATGTGTATGAAAGGCGTACAGTTGCTACATATGCAAACACACCCGGTCTTGCAAAAAAAATAGAAGACTAAAGAAACGAACACTGTGGGGAAAAAAAAGGCAGAGCCAACGGCCCTCCCTACCGCTTGAGAGAAACCGAGCATGCACTTGTACCCCCTGCATACAAGACCCGTTCTCTACTGTTACACAGAATGCAAAAATCCCCTGCTTTCGTCGGCCGGAGTAGTAGTGGGTGTAACCGTATATTCAAAGTACTTAACGACTTCTTGACACGCACTCCTCATAATCGTGATATTTGTGGCACGATTGTGAGGTGTGCATGCCAAGAAGTCGAAAAGTACCATGAATACACCGTGACACTCACCACTACTCCGTCCGGCGAAAGCAGAGAATTTCTGCATTCTGTGTAACAATAGAGAACGAATGTGTATGAAAGGCGTACAAATGCTACTTATGCTAACAATTGTAAAAACTAACAAATTAGAAGACTAAGAAAAATATGAAGAAAAAAGAGAGAGAGCCGGCAGCCATTCTCTAATCTTGAGCTTTGTCTTCTACAACTTCAGCTTCAGCTTCAGCTTTGTCTTCCCTATTGGGAAGTAAAGATGGGTTTTGAAGAGAAGAGGAGAACATTGATTACACCTGGTTGCAAACAGTTAGAAGAGAAGAGGAGACCACTTATGAAGAATGAGGAGACCCCATTTGAGTTCTCCAAATAGAAGGAGAGGAGACTCCCTCTTGAAGTGCATGTCGGAGATCCAAGGTCCCTCATATAGATGGCTAACAAAATTAATTGGGGAGCATGACAGGACCAAAGATTGTAGAGAGGGCTGTTGATAAATAGGGAATGGATTAGCAGGGAACGGATGATCATGGTTGGATTAAACATAAATAAAAGATGACAAGATGCCATTACCTGTTAGTCAACGAAGTTTTGACACATTATTTGAAAAATTAGCAGCAAGGACAACAATTGTCCCCACCAAATTGATACACATCTCAACTTGTACAGTGTCTGTAAATTAACCCTACTTAACCCGTTATTGGTGATAACGGTTTAAGTTCAACTGACCCGTTATTGGTGATAACGGGTTACGTACAAACCAAGCCTTGATATAGTTCTGGTAATATCGATGTACTTAAACCGTTCTTGGTAATAACGTGTTAAGTTAACTTAATCCGTTCTTCGCAAGAACGGGTTATGTAGAGTGTTATTGCCAGGGGGCTCTCTAAGTTTTCAAATTATACTGCCAAAAATCGAAGTACTTAAACCGTCCTTGGGAATAACGGGATAAGGTAACTTAACCCGTTATCTCGAATAACGGTTTAAGGTGTTGAATAAATTTTGGGTTTTCCAAAAATTTCTCTTCGCTCTTTGCGAGAATTGTCTCCAGAACTGTGCAAGGTGACATTAATATGCCCGTAAATTGTTTATTATTTTTATTAATTTCCATTTATTCTCCCGTAACTAACCACTCTAACTTTGTTACCATAATAAGTTTTGTCAAAGTAAAAAAATTTCCTTAAACGGTTTTTTGTACGAATCGTTAACTTGTAGTAAATTAACAGGCCGTTCTAAATTCCCACACTAATCAATCCATCAATCCATCAGTCAATCAAATATATCTACTCCCACATGTTAAGGGAATCTACATGTGTTATTTCTTCAATATGGGCCACATGTGGGATCTACATTCGATTTTGTTCTAATATGGGCTACATGTGAGATCTACATGTGGTTTTTCTAATAATAAACTTGTTCTAATATGGAGAAAAGCAGAAGTGACAGTCTGTCAACCGCAAACTAGAATGAGGACCAGCAAGAACCCATAAAATGATTCTTATACTTGCTTCCACAATAAGTGCATCCCTCATGTACCAACGTTAGGCAATCCACATATAGTTTTTACCATACATGGACTACATGTGGGGATTTAGATGTGGTTTTTCACCCACATAGGCTACATGTGTGATGTACATGTGGTTTTTTGCCTGTATAGGATACATGTGGGATTCTACATGTGGTTTTTCCCCATACAGACTACATGTGGGAATCTACATGTTGTCTGTACCGAATAGGCTATGTTGTCATCTAAAACAAGTGACAACCACAAGCCTTTAAAAAATTCACATTAAGTAATCTCATCACATGTACAGATCCAGTTCTTGATAGCCAATTAATCTCATCTGAGGACGAGATGCGGATCACGTGACGCGTCTGGTTAGGCATATTCATGAGGGATCTCAGCACCGCAATTTTGTCTGAGGACCAGCAACAAAATCGCAAAATGATTCTTATCCGGCCTTCCACAATTTAGATACACAATTCTGTCAGCTTTGGTAAGCAGACTCTTTCTCGCTGAAGAGAACTGTAAGATATATGGAACACTAACAGGTTTAACAGTCTTACAAACTGTAAGTTGTAGCAGAGATTTTACCGTTTCATATCTCTCCATTAGGGATACCATCATCATCACAGTTGATCCAAATATGTATTGGTATTTTTTTACATGCATGTGGGGATCTACATATGGCTTGCTCCATGTATAGGCTACATGTGGGGATCTACATGTTTTTTTTTCCCCATGTGGGCTACATGTGGAGATCTAAATATTTTTTTACATGTGTTAAAGCCTACATGTGGCATGTCAAATGTTTTTTTTTTCCACAATCTTTACATATGGGGATGTACATTTGGTTTTTTCCCCCAAATAGGCTAAATGTGGGGATGTACGTGTGGTTTTTGCTCCATATAGGCAACGTTTTTTTTTGAACATACACCTTAGTGGGAAAACGCACCAAGCTAAACAAGTAGAACTCAACACCCGCCTACAACATCACATGTACCTCCCTACATATAGCTTTTCCATAACGGCTACATGTGCGAATCCAAATGTGGATTTTCCCCCATTTATTAAACAGGGGATCTTTTGCACAGACAGTGGAAAACATATTTGTATTGTCATTTCTGGTAAAAGATGGCAGTTTTTGTTAGCCCTCTATATTAAACCTGGAGGCACTGCGCTCAATAATAACACAGAGGGGCTTTTCCATTAGGAATAGTTTCATCATTACAATTGTTCCAAACCCTGACTTGGTCTTTTTGTACGTTGATGTGGGGATCTACATGTGGTGTTTCTCCCATATGGGCTACATGTGGGATCTAAAAGTGGTATTCCTGATATTAAACTTGTTCTACTATGCGAAGAAGCAGAAGTGAGAGTCTATCAACGGGAAATTAGAACGAGGACCGACCAGATAACCTAAAATGATTCTTGTCAGTCCTTCCACAATAAATGCATGCCCCATGTACCCACATTAGAGAGTCTACAAGTTTTTTTTCCCCTCGTATAGTGTACATGTGGGATGTGCTCAATTTTAATAAATTTGTCTGGATTTGAATATCCGTTTGATGTGGTCAATTTTATATTGGTTAGTTACGTGGCTAGCCAAGAAATTAAAAAAATAAATATAAACAGGGAAAAAACAAATACATATGACTTTTTTTTTTTTTTTTACAACAGAACTCGTAATTTTTTTTTTTTACTTTCACAAAACTTATCATGTTACAAATTTAGAGTGGTTAGTTGCGGGCGAATAATGGGAAAAATTATAAAAATAATAAACAATTTATGGGCATATTAATGTCACTTTGCACAGTTCCGGAGACAGTTCTCGCAAAGAGTTAAGAGAAATTTGTAGAAGTGGTTAGTTGCTGCCAATATCTCTCTACCTAAGCCGTTGTCGTCAAGAACGGATTACTTTAACCTAACCCGTTGTTGGCAACGACGGGTTAGGATGACCCATATTGGCAGCACTTTGGTCTGTATGAATTATATTGCTGCCAACCTCTCTCTACTTAAGCCGTTGTCGCCAAGAACGGGTTACGTTAACCTAACCCGTTGTTGGCAACGACGGGTTAGGATGACCCATATTGGCAGCACTTTCGCCTGTATGAATTATATTGCTGCCAATCTCTCTCTACTTAAGCCGTTGTCGCCAAGAACGGGTTTAATGTTAACCTAACCCGTTGTTGGCAGTGACGGGTTAGGAAGACCCATATTGGCAGCACTTGTTTCATGTACTACTTGAGTAGTTTTCCAAAGGACTGACAATATCTCTCCACTTAACCCGTCCTTGCTGATAACGGATTAAGTAGAGAGATATTGGCAGCAATATAACTAATTAAATGTGGTTCACAAAATAACAAATGAAAGCACATCAAAGTAAATAAGACAACAGATATATTCAAAAGAAACTTGAAGGCGTACAAAAGTCCAATAACGACCAACTACTTAATTACTTGAACTGAATTCAATATTCACAAAATCCAAGAGTTTACAACAAAATTATACATATAAGACTGCACATGGCCAAAAGACAATTATTCACAAATGAAGCCGTTCTCGAATTTGGCTTGCATCCGGCGCCCCAAAATTCACCTACAACAGTTTATCAACGTAGAAACAAACAATACGTTAGTTACTGCAGTGACAAAAACACCAACCAAAAGATACGCTATTACAGAGTATTACAGATTACCGTCTACGGCCAGTCCGCTTGCGACCGCTTGTGCTGAATTGATTGGGAGGTTGCCTGGTCCTTTTAGGATTTCGCCGTGCGCGATGTGTTTGGGAGAGTCAAGATCATCCGACGACTCTTCCTCATCAGTACCCTGTTGACGACCAGGGATTATAATTGCCTACTAACAACCTGTTTTCGCCTTAAGGGTGTTGGCGGCACATTGGCGCTCAAATAGGCCTCAACCTGTGGACCTTCACCCGCGTCCTCCAGAGTACGACGGCACGGGGCTAACATCTCCCGATTACCGTCTTTAAGCTCTCGGGTATTCTAGTCTTCAGGTGGCGGGCAGCTGTTCGGGACAACCTCCCATGCGTTGTCAATCTACAGTTGGTGAAAAATTCCAATTTAAACATCATTCAAAATTAGTGTACATCAATTGAACACAGTACAAATATACAAACTATATGAAATTGGACTGACCGCTTTTCGATGTGCCTCAGCCTCGGTTGGTACATCGGCTGGGAGGAGGAATATGCTGGAGGTGGTTCTACCTGGGCTTCGGGAATCGGAAGTTGCACCCCAGCTGGTACGGCGACCGTTGGAGAAATGAACAACCGGGTTATTCGCTTGTACCACATCATGTATGCCTGCTGGAGGGACCCATCGTATGGTCTCGCGACAAACATCAAATTCAGTGTCATTTGATGTCGCATGGTGTTCCAGTTGGCTACGTGGTAACGATGAAAATCAGCCCAATCGAAGTTGGGCACCCGTCCCGTTCCCCTAACCTCGTGCAACTTTTTATCGTACGACCTGACATCGGGAATCTTCTGTTGATATCCGAATTGCCGCAAGACCCGGGTCAGGATACTGGGAACTCCACAACCGAAAAGTTCACAAGAGGTGCTGCCGTCAACCAAAGGGATCTGTCTAGGCAGACTGGAGGAACGCGTTGCAACCTATCGGCCGAGTACGGTTCCCATGTGACGAACTCGTCCCGCATGTTGTCCAACTCATCTCTGTAGTAGGTCAGCGAATGGCGTGGGTTATCGGTCCACGTGTGTCGGCCGGCCCAATATGCTCCTACAGGAGGTAACAACTCTGCTGCCTCCTGGGTCGGCCAAAAATTCCGGTATAGGCTGAGTAATACGGGGACGTCCGATGTGGATGCGTTCCCAACTCCATATCTGCATCAGCACCATTGGGCCACCCATCTGTGCGCCGCCTAAAGAACATATGCACAAACTCCTGTATAGTAGCGCCAGTGCCGCACTCCCCCAACTATAGCGACCCGCATACTGGAAATCCTCCAACAACCGTAGGTACATCAACGGCACGGTTGATCCGGATGAGTTCGGGAAGATAAGTCCCCCTATCAAACTAAAAATGTATGCACGTGCATAGCACACTAGGTCAGCCTCACCCGACTCGGGGTTCAAATATCCCTCCTCGAACTGGTATTTTAACCAGGTGATGTAAAGTGATTTACCCTCGAAAGCGTCATCCATCACTTCTTCTCCGCTTTTTGTTTCGGCAGCTTCTATTTGTTCATTCAATACATCTTCATCAGAATCTGCGGGGGCATTTTCGCGGATATTTTTTTCGGCCTTCTCTTGCATTTCAAGAACTACCAACTGCAAGTCGATACTGAGTAAGTCCCGAACGACTTCAACTCGATCGAAGTCCATGTTTCCCGTCACGGCAACCCCATCGATTGGTAGTCCTGTTATCATTGCCACATCCTGCAGGGTCACAGTCATCTCACCCACAGGCAGGTGGAATGTGTGGGTCTCCGGCCTCCATCGCTCGACTAGAGCTGTGAGGAGTGGCCGATCTAGCTTCACAGAGTGAATGAATCTTGCTCCGTAGAAACCGGCCTCTACCACATACGGCGTGATACGTTCATCCCAAGGAAGAACTGTGTGCTTCCGAAAATTTAGTTTTCTATCGGACCCATTCCACACGGCTTCCGATCGGTGTTTGCCCTGCAGGGTGAGTACACTTGTGTCCACGGGTCCGGGTGATGTAACCGAGGACGACGGACCTGCCTCAGCCGATGTGGATTGACGGCCACCAACCTACACGAATAAATATAACAAATGTTATTATTGAGATAATGTTACATGTTTGTATTTAAAACCAATAATAGTAATCGATCTTACCTCAGTAGTTGGTGCGCCACTGGTGTTCCCGGACTCGATTCTTGGTTGCCTTGTTCTAGCCATTTAGATACCCGTCTGTAAAAAATTAAAAAGTTGTTAATAAAGATGACAACAAAACAAACATACCGAGATTATACTGAAAAACGCATGAATGAAAACAAAAAAATCTATAAAACTTTACGACTATGTCGGATTCACGTAGGGGCAAGCGACCCCAACTTGTACAAGTGAGTTTCGACTCATGGTTTGCGAGATACGGCCGTATACCGCTTAATTAGGTTGTTTTCCAACCTCCAACCGATACGCGGCCGTATCTCTCGAACCGTGAGTCGAAATTCACTTCTACAACTTCGGGTCAGTTTCTCATAGGTAACACCAATCAACTCGCCAAATTTCGTATTTTTTGGAGGTGGTTCGAATTGTTTCTAATCGGCCCGTTTTTTAAATATTCTATGTCAAAAACTTCTCACTTGAGCTATTGACGCAATACCCGCAAACGGCATCCGAATATTTTAAAACTTTCCGACCAGGTCCAATTCACGTAGGGGAAGCCACCCGAACTTGTAGAAGCGAGTTTCGAGTCACGGTTCGGCGAGATACGGCCATCTACCGCTTTACTCGGTTATTTCCAAGCAATAAGCGATACGCGGCCGTATCTCACGAACCGTGAGTCGAAACTCACTTCCACAAGTTGGTTTGGCTTCGCGTAGGTGATACAACCAAATCGCAAAGTTTCGTATTTTTGGAAGATCGTTTGGAGGGTTTTCTAATCTACCCGCACTTAGAAAATTCTAAGGCTCAAACTTGTAATGCCGAGGAAGTTGAGAAAAACCGCCCAAATGCCATCCGAAAATTAATAAAACTTTCCGACTTGGTCGAATTCACGTAGGGCAAGCCACCCGAACTTGTAGAGGCGAGTTTTCGACTCACGGTTTTGCGAGATACGGCCGTCTACCGCTTTATTTGTTTTTTTTCGAGACCAAAATACGCGATACGCGCCCGGATCGTCATCGGACCGTGGGTCGAAATTCACTTCTATACAACTTCGGGTCAATTCTCGTACGTGACACCAACCAAATCGCAATAGTTTCAGTATTTTTTTGAGGTCGTTTGCAGGGTTTTCACCTACCTACCCGCACTAGAAAATTCTAATTATAAAACTTATAATGGGAGGAAAATAGAGCATATACCGGCGCAAACGGCACCCGAAAATTTTAAAACTTTCCCATTGGGTCGGATTCACGTAGGGCAAGCAACAACCCGAACTTGTAGAAGCGAGTTTCGACTCACGGTTTGCGAGATACGACCTTATACCGCTTTATAATAGTTTTTTTTCAACCGGAAGCGATACGCGACCGTAATCTCTCGAACCGTGAGTCGAAACTCATCTTCTACAAGTTGGTTTGGCTTCTCCTGAGGTGACACCAACCAAAATCGCAAAGTTTCATATTTTTTGGAGGCCTTTGAGAAGGATTTTCTAATCTACCCGCACTTAGAAAATTCTTAGGCTCAAACTTGTAATGCGAGGAAATTGATAAAACCGCCCAAATGGCATCCGAAAATTATAAAACTTTCCGACTTGGTCGGATTCACGTAGGGC
>CM030366.1:176088948-176308482 GCA_017893485.1 Hemerocallis citrina | reverse complement strand
ACCACGGTCCCCTTCTAGTACACATTTCTATGCTTTCCCACTACTAGATCTTTCCATAAACCCTGGCTTGGTCATTTTATAATTATTATCAGACAGATGTGTATGAGCATGAAACATAGTAAATCTAGCAAGATATATCGATCCACAAGTTCAGAATAACAGACAAGCATGTACAGATGGTAAGTAGTCACATAACAAAACAAAATAGAGTACTTCCTAATTCAGGACAGCACGGCAGTACAGTACTAAAACAGCGATTCCCGTTACCACAAATATCAAAACCTGAATCCGTCGGAGAATCTAGAAAATAGACTTCCAACCGAATCCAGAGAATACATATAAGTCATATAGTGTTTTAGAAAAACATAACTCAAAACTGATTTGAAACCAGAAAATACGTTCAGCTAGAAATCAGTAAATCGAATTCACAGTCAGGAAAACAGCATTAAAAAATCATAATAAATTCCAGGAAAAATCTGGGGTATTTCCCTATATTTCTAGTATCATAATATAAAGTTTCATAATTTTCCAGTAAGATTAATTTAGCCAACAAAAATCAGAAAACATCAAGAAACGATAGTTTGGCAAATCTGGAATTCCCAACACTGCTGTACGAAAACTGTAATATCTTGCAAACCGTGAAACAAAATTCAGATCCATTAAAGGGAGATGAAAATAGAAAAAATAAGCTAACTTTTGTATTTCATAAATATTTTTCATACAGAAAAAAGAATTAGGGTGAAAATACAAATCTTTTCAGAACAGCAAGCAAAATCTAGCAATTATAGTTTTTATAAACAGGCATGAAACGGCATATAAAACTCATCAATAAAATCTACCAAAATTCTGGGTTATCCCTAAATACTGACCAAAATTTCAGATCAAAATAATATGTTTAGCACTAGTATCAAAATAGTTTTGTCATCGAAATCATCAAGAAACGAAATCTGGAAATGAAATACACCTCTGTAGTAAAACAATCATTTCTCACACATACGAAAACGAAATTGATCAAGGTCAGAAATTTTCGAAAGAAGACGGATTTCTCTAAAAATCATGTTTAATACTGAAGTTAAGATACTGACCTTAATATGGTCTAAAATACCAATCAAAACTGATCATTGACAAAATATAGATTTTCCTTTTAACAACAAATCAACATACAACATATGAAACTTGTTCCAAACACAACCAGACATGTTATAGAGTCTACTAAGTGTCTAAATAACATGAAATAGGATATATAGCATGTTCACAACAAGTATATCACATGGATCCAAACAAATACACAATTTCTCATAATTATCTCACAAATATAATCACATCAAGAACGGTCAAAACCTAAGTTGTTTCATGTCAAATTTGTATCGTGAGGCAACTATGGTCAATAGAAATATAGAGACAATACTCATCAAACATACATCACACACGAGTTATCTTTATAACCCAACTACAGTACAAGCGAAATTCATGACTTGTACTATACAAAAGAATTGAGTACAAGTTACTTGCCTTAACCGAAGACGAAACGAACACTAAGAATAACGGAAACGGATCCCGACAACGAACAAAACCCACAAACAAATATCACAAACCAAGCAATACACGTGCAAACTCCGTGCACGAGCAAACCAAGAGAGATAGAGAGAAAGACCGGGATGGGGGTTCGGCTGGCGTCGCTACTGCTACTGTCTTCGGTGCCGGAGGACAGGGAGACGAAGAGAGAGAGATGGACGGGATGGAGATGAGGTGGAGTGCTCGGGAGATGGTGGTCGGCAGCTAGGGTGATGGGTTCAAGGGGATCGGGATGAGGGGAGTGCAGCTGGGATGGGGGTCGGCTAGGGGTAGTCGGAGAGGGGTGCAGGTCGGGTGTGGCGGCTGATGGTGCAAGAGAGGGGATCGGGGGCTTGGGTTACACAGAGTTAGGGTTAGGGTTTCGATAGGAGAGAGGGAGAGGGGTTATATAGGGTTTAGTTATTGGGTTGTGGATATTTGGGTTAATGGATGTATTTGGGTATAATAGGAGTATGAATAGGAGATTGTTTTAATAAGATTTGCAATAGAGTTTATAAGCCATTATAATTTGGTAGTTGGTTAGGGATCAATAGGCAATAGGATTGGGCAAAACAAAGAACCACGAGCACCCACCACACGAGCAAAAAGAAACAAAGCAAGAATCCAATAAAAGAAAATCATAATTGGTAAAGAACGAAACAAAAAAGACAACCAATCAGGCTCAGAGAGATAAAAATGAAATAAAAAAGAATATATATTGAAAACAACTCCAATATACGGTCCAAAATACAAGAAGAGTATAAATACTCAAGAAAGAAGAAAAATACACCAAAAATACAAAAAATGAAAAACAGGGGTTACATAAATCCTTCAAACCAAAGGTTCCCATTCTGATAGAATACTTTACATTCTCAGGCAGTACAATATCTACTATTCGAATGAATCAACCAGAAGGTTCTTCATCAGCCCCTTCTTTACAAAGATCATTCTCCTCCAGATCTGATATATCGGGAACGTGCGCAATCTCTGATGTCCATGTCATTGTGAATGTGCGTAGTTCTGAGCTGATATTTCCTACATCTTCTAAGTGTTGCATCAGCTATAAGTGTCGGTCCAAGTTGGACAGGCCAGTATTCTTAGTCTTGCATAGGATTAAATGTGGGAGTCCAAGTACGTGGTAATCAATTAGTAGAACAGAATGGATCAACATGAGGTTGGTAATCAACAGCCCGAGATGCACAAGCCACCAGTGTATGAGAACATGATATGTGGTAGAGCAGGAATTTCTAACAAGTACCAGTGTGCGCTCCTATGTCAACGGTATGCAAATTTCCACCATTTTGTTGACTAGTTTCCACTCGAATACCTTTTGTTCTTACTTTAAATACGTCAGAAATATGATAAAACATTACAACGTCATGCACATTAGCTCTCTTACACTGTATATCGAGAATTTCTTGAAATCATGGAGCCTAAATCTTCCAATCTCTTATAGGATTTTTTGCAGCTTGACGACGTTCAGTAAAGTAACTATTAAGACGTAGAATATCATCTTACAATTGCCGTCACGGGAACAATATTGTACATTGAAATGAAAAATATTTTCATACCAAACGGTTCAAGTCCTCATTCATCTGTAATTGTACATTGGACAAGAGATTGGGCGTGCTAGTCGAGATTAAAAATTGAACCAGTCTTTGACCTCAGCATCTTTACAAAGATCATTCTCCTCTAGATCTGATATATCAAACTAACAGCTGAATGTTGTTAGTTCGATAGAGGTTTTGTTCTTGACTTTTATCTGCCAAAAACCCGATTTTGCATCGAACTTGCTATAGTATTTTGCTCCTTGAATTTGTTTGATGAGTTGCTCGGCAGAAGGAATAAAGTATCCATCAAACTTTGTACAAATATTTAATTTTCTATAATTAATTAGCATTCTTGCTTTTCCTTGTTTTATCTCGGCATGGTTTCTTACGATGGCACGCCCTGCTTCCCAAAAAGGAATACGAAATACGATTACACGACAAAGTCCAACGAATAGCTTTCACCATTCATAAGCTGTAAGGATCTTTTCAACAGTTCATAAGAAATAAACAAGAAGTAAATAGGAAATAATCATCCACACATGCATGAAACAAATTAATATAATCAATAGAATTACTTGAAAGCAAAATACAAAATTCTCAAATAACCAGATCTGGAAACAATAAGTTATAAGTTCTGGGACAAAGTGCCCAATACAAGATCCAAGTAGCAATAAATACAATTTACTCAAAATAGGAAAATAATTCAAGCAGGAACTCTAGTCAAGCTCAGAACACTTGGTCACTTACTCCTTCGGGCAGCTGATCACCGAAATCTGCAAATTTAACAATTTGCAAGAAAAGAGATTAGGAAACAATACGCCGTTAGTGCAAGTTACAGGCCGCATGTAGTACAAGAAACAAGTACGAAAAACAGAATACAGAGTAGCAATAAGAAGCAAGTACTGAATAAAGAATGGAAGGAAAAGTGACAGTAAAATAGGGCAACTAACTCTTAAACCAAGAAAAGGAATCAAGTAACATGATAAGATAACAGGGTGCAGGTAGCATGTAACAAGTATCAAGTAGCATACAAGCATGTGTCGAGTAGCATGAACAAGTAACAGGAATGTGCAAGTGATCATGATGTTCTCAAGTCTTGTATTTAATCCTATCTAGGTAGCACTTTATGCGTCCCAAATTTTACCACATGGTTGCTATATTCAGAAGTTGCGTTTAGATTTCGTAGTGGATTATATAGGACCGTGTACTCAGGTATCAAGTATCAAGTAGTCAAGTATCAAGTAGGACCTACGGGTCCCCTCCGAGTACACCTCTCCTATAGGAAAGTATGTAGTGGGGTAAGCAAGTGGGAAACATCTGAGTACACATTTCTATATTTTCCACTACTAGATCTTTCCCTTAACCTCGACTTGATTTCTTGTTATTATTATTAAAGCAAACATGGGCGTGCACAAACAAGGCAAGAAAACATGGCAAGAAACAAGGAACGAGTTCAAATTGGATAGAAGATATGAATGGGTGACAAAACAACCTATAATAGTTAGAAACAACGAGACTTCAATTCTGGATAGCAAGACATTGCTGCACCAAAATCGAGATTCCCATTGCCACATGAATGCAAACCTGGATCCGTCAGAAATTCTAGAAACTAGAATCTCTACCGAATCCAACTCATATACACACGTCATATAAAAACTACAGAAACAGGGTTCAAAACAACGTTTAATACAGAATTCATGTTCAGCCAGAAATTGTAAAGTTTTGTTTATAAGCATGAAAAATGAATAAAAACAGGATAATTAAATCTAATAAAAATTTGGAAGGTTCTCTAGCATTTCTAGTCTAAACTTATAAAATTTCATAAAATTTCATTACAGATAGCATAGTCAATTTAGTTTGCAAAACAGAATGATGTACCAAATTTATGAATCTGAAATTTTAGACACAACAGTACTAAAACAGCGATAAATCACAAAATACAACTCGAAATTCAAATCCGTCAAAAGGGTTGTAAAATAGACATACTAGGCTATATTTCATATTCACAAAGCTTTAATCAACAGTGTCTGGAATCAGGTTGAAAACCGAGTTCTTTACTAGCAACATGCAGTTTGGAAATATATTGATTGGTTTCACAAGCATTAAGTAAGTTATAAAAGTCATTAAACAATTCTACAAAAATTTGGGGTTGATCTTGGTCATGTATACTCATACCCAGAAAAATACTAAGCCCAAATTTTACTTTTCACATCATTTTTAAAATAATAAATCATGCAGCGATTTTAAAAATCAGAATCTGGAAATTACGACACAAATGTAGTAAAACAGCGATAACTCACACATCAAAAATCGAAATTGAGATCCATCAAAATTTCTGAAAAAAATAGACACAGAGTTCTACGAATCATGTTCACAAAATAATTCATTTTACTGACTTTAACATGGTCTAAATTGATGTACCAAATCAGGGCAGGAGCAAAAAGAAGATTTCTTTCATGTATTTAATCAAACAACTCATCTAGATTCAAATTAGAGTATAATGCAAGATATGATATATTGAACATCTAAAACAACATGGCATGGGTATTAACAAGTCCACAACAAAATAACACAACTAGCATAACAATCACATAACAAAAATCCACAACATACGATGAATCACGAAAGAGTGTATATATATATATATATATATATATATATATATATATATATATATATATATATATATATATATATATATATCAAGAATCTATTTAGATGTAATTTATTTTCATGTAGTGTTAGTGTGTGTGTGTGACAACTTGTTGTGATTGATCATGACTACGAACGGATCAAGCGAATGAGATCAAGATTTATTAAGGAATTATCATGAGGACGAACACGAAAAATGAGAACAAGACTACATGCGGTATTTTACTTGTATAAGAACAAAAATAATATACAAGTTACTTGCCTTAATGAAGATGATGAATCCAACGCGAATAGAATAACGAGAACGGATCCCAGGCGACGAGCACGAATACAATGATCACGAACAAGCGGAGGGTTGCGGGATTTGAGATGAATGGCGGCTCGGATGACGGCACACGACGGACGGCACAATGAGGAATTCGACGACAGATGATGGCAGGTGGCGGAAGTGGTCGACAGCGTGGCGGAAATCGACGGGGTGCACGGGAGATGGAGGCTTGCGGGGTGAGGGCACTGCGCTCGGGAGGAGGGCGCAAATGGCGGGGCGACTGGCGGTTGGGACGTCCGGGCGTGCGACGGCAGTCGCGACGGTTGGTCGACGACGGCAAGCTAACGGCAGGGGTGCGGGATGCATAGGGAGAGAGAGAGAGAGAGAGAGAGAGAGAGAGAGAGAGAGAGAGAGAGAGTTGGAGAAAGAAAATTGTTTAGGAGATAATGACTATAAGGAAAAGAGAAACAAGTTTGGTTAGATTTTAATGAGATTTTTGGTAAGTTAGGAATTTAGGAATCAAGGGGGAGATCATGTGGGAAGTGATCTGCTTATTAGGCAGACAGAGGTGAACGTGAGGAGGGATTTCAGGGAGACTGGGTAAAATAGGGTATTAGGTAGCGGGTTTAGGATCCAATATGGCGGATTATAGTGTTTAAATATGGTAGATTGGGTTAGAAATCTGATCCAAAAGGATACAAATCAAATAATAAACAATTAGGACATGAAATATATGATTTAAAATCAAATAAATCATCCAGAGATAATTAATTGGCAGAAGAAATTAAATCATAAGATTGAAGTCACAGAATTGTATGACGGCAAATAAAAATAGTTTATTAGGAACAAAGAAATGTTTACACGGTTCAGAAATAACAAAAGAGTACAAGAAAAAATAAATAACCCAGGAAAATAAATACATACAAAAATACAAGAAAAGGAATACAGGGGTTACATACGAGAAAAGTAGGGGATGAATGACGACTTGAACTTTTTTGTATTATTTGTAAATCCAGTAGTTCTTGAATTTGTTTTGCAAATTCTATTTTTTGGTAGGAGAAACCATAATACTATTCACACGAATCTTAGTATCTTAGTGTTCTTCAGAATTTGATATAAGCACAAGTATAACAAATATTAAAAAAAAAAAAAAAAACCGATTTATAGAAGGAAAAAACCAAAGTTTCAAATTACTCGGAAACCATGGAAACCTGAATTTAAACGAAAATTTAAACGAGAAAAGAATTTCCCCCATAGAAAATTTATTAAAAAACAAAAATTCAGAAAAGTTTGTAAATATATGTAGCAAAGAAGGACACTTTGCTAATGAATGTCCTACTAATATTAAATCTATTATAATAGAAGATATAGAAGAATATGGAATTAATCTTGGTACTATTGATGACATATCAAGCGATAATAATTCCTCAATATATGAAATAGAATGCCTTTATTCGGAAGATTCTTGCTCTACTGAAGAAGAACAAGATCTTACGGATAAATTAAATTCAATCAACATAAATATGTTAACTCTCAATAAAAGATTCAATGCTATAACTATAATTCCGTTAACAGAATATGCTATTCTCCCAAAAAAGGAGAATAAAGAATCACCAGGATATATGTTATATGCTTGCAAAAATTATAGTTTAAAAAGGTATCGAACCACACCCATATATCTAGATATCCCATACAAATACCGTTAGGATATTTTGGAATAATTCATAATATACCTCGACAAGCAAAAGAAAATATTTTTATAACAAATAGCCTAATAGA
The DNA here is from genome assembly GCA_017893485.1 of Hemerocallis citrina. NCBI lineage: Eukaryota > Viridiplantae > Streptophyta > Magnoliopsida > Asparagales > Asphodelaceae > Hemerocallis > Hemerocallis citrina. Next base: position 176,300,679 of record CM030366.1, on the reverse strand, counting down.
GCCGTGCTCCACCTGCATTAAAGCTCTATTATTTAAAAGTACAAGTATACAAGATAGTGACTATCCAATAGAACGGGGAGATCCCCTTGGACTATTAATTATACAAAAATATGAAGACCTTCCAATAATAAAGGAAGATCGAGTAGATCGACAATTTATAAGCCCAAACAAATATCAAACACAAAGTTCTAGTTCTCATAATAAAGAACAAGAAACTCACTTTGAATATAGAATATATATGAATACTCTTACTTCGACCAACGAAATAACATCTGAAGACGTAACAAATTCAAGTATACAAGATAGTATGGGAGAACAATTTGTCGTAACTGATGAAGACTTAGTAAAATTAGAAAAGGCAATTCCTCATTCTGATAAAAAAGAAATATACAAGAATCCATCCCTTAAATCTAGATTTCTCAATCAGCATACCTATATATTTGAACTTATGCAAGGAAATATAGAATTAAAAGGAGATAAAGATTTTTCTTCAGTCAAACTCTTAGATTTAAACAAAATTGAAAAATTAAAGAAAAAATATCCTAAGATGAAATATCTTCATATAGGATTAATAAAAATTAAAATAACAGGATTATTCCGTTCAGGAATAGATACTCCAATCATGCTTGTTTACATGGATGAACGAATCACCAATAATCCTTTAAATAGTATTATTGGTGGTGCTAAATCCAATCTTGCACAAAGGTTATTTGGTGTTAACATACATCCAGACTTTTGTATAAGTCTTGACGATAAAAACGTAAATAAAGCTTGTACGCTTCGATAAATCTCCAAGAAATAGAACTATTACCTGGTTCTAAAGTATTAGGAATACAATGCAAACATTGTATGGCTTTAAATGATACATCAACATTTAAATCTATACCAACAAATTTTATAAAACTATTCAAAGTTGGAATAGGAGAAAACAATTCAACCTCGATTAGTAGATGTTAGACATATCAAATTTGATCAAGAAATGCAAGCCTTTGTTAAATCCTTAAAATCAAAGGTTCCCGTTCCGATAGAATACTTTACAGCCTCAGGCAATACAATATCTACTGTTCGAATGAATCAACAAGAAGGATCTTCATCAGCCCCTTCTTTACAAAGATAATTCTCCTCCAGATCTGATATATCGAGAACTGAATCATTTCCTAATATACTTTCACAACTACCACGACCAAGCTTCCAACAAGATAGATTAGAACCTCTCGAATATCATACGAGAAAATTAATCCAACAAAAGGAGAAAGAACCTGAACAAAGGGTTCTTAAAATACCATTAACTCAAATTCGCAATAATGATTCGCGCTATTGATTTGAAAAAACAAGCGCAATTACATATTTATAATCCTTTTACAATATGTATCCCACATATACAAGAATTTACTTTACATGCCTTACGCGATACAGGAGCAGAAGCTAATCTGTTACAAGAAGTATTTGTTCCACAACAATTTCGCACTCCTTTAGATAAAAAGGGAATGCTAAATGATTTTATGGGCAAACAATGTCCTATAACTCATAAAGTTGTTGGACATGTCCTATAACTCATAAAGTTGTTGGACTACAAGTCCAGATTCCTGATATTCATAACAACATTATGACATATTCCTTTGACTTTGGTTTACTACCCAATGTCTTAGAAGCAGATTTTCTGATCATATGGATAATCTCCGATTGTTGGAACCATTCAATAAACATTACCTCCAACTTGACAACAGCCTTATCCTTCGTGTTCCATTAACAGAACCTTTGGCTTCTCATTATACACCCGCAGCCCAGCATGGTGAAAATCCCATTACATTAATTCACCAAAATCAACAAATTACTAAACCAGGACAGGTTAATACCTATCCATTACATCCTTCGAATAAATTTGAAATTCTAATACATAATATGTTAGAACCACTATACTCTAACAATCCATTAAAATGATTTGATAAAAGCCCAAGATAGTGTAATCTAGAACTATTAGAAGAACACCAAGTTACTAAGATTCGTGTGAATAGTATTATGGTTTGACAAAATAAATTTTGCAAAATAAATTTTGCAAAATAAATTCAAGAATTACTAGATTTACAAATAATACAAAAAATTTCAAGTCCTCATTCATCCCCTACTTTTCTCATAAGAAACCATTCTGAAATAAAACGAGAAAAAGCAAGAATGGTAATTAATTATAGAAAATTAAATAGTTGTACAAAGTTTGATGGATACTTTATTCCTTCTGCCGAGCAACTCATCAAATAAACTCAAGGAGCAAAATACTATAGCAAGTTCGAAGCAAAATCGGGTTTTTGGCAGATATAACTCAAGAACAAAACCTCTATCGAACTAACAGCATTGAGCTATCCACAAGGACACTTTGAATGGTTAGTCATGCCATTTGGACTAAAGAATGCTCCCCAAATATTTCAGAAATGGATGAATTCCCTATTTGGCTATTTACCATTTGTCGTTGTCTATATAGATGATATTCTTGTCTTTTCTTCGTCAGCAGAAGATCATAAACAACATCTATTAACAGTAGCTCAACTACTTATTCAACATGGAATAATCCTAAATCCAAAAAAGACTGAACTATTTAAAAACGAGATTGAATTTTTAGGAAAATACATTAAACAAGAAACTATTGAACTACAACAACATATTTATTCAAAAATAAAAGAATTCCCTGAAAAAAATTTACCCTAAAAGCACTTCAAAGTTTTCTAGGATTATTGAACTATGGGCGAAAGTTTATTCCTAACTTATCTTCTAAAGTTCAACACCTTCAACAAAACTCAATGAAGAACAAGCCAAATATAAAGCTACAACTGGTGAACAACTCAGAAGATGGAATACAAATCAAATATCTATTCTTGTATCCAACAAAGAAATCATAGAAATAAAACACCTAATACAAGATCAGAAAATCCTTACTTCCCTTCTGATCAAGAAGTTATTACATTACAAACATATGCTTCTGATCAATTTTGGGCTGGAGTATTAGTTGCTAAACATAAAGAAATTATAGTATATACTTCAGAAAAATTTGATAAAACACAGGTTAAATATTCTACATATGATAAAGAATTACTTGCTATAAAATTAGCAATAAAAAGTCTTAAAATCTATATGTTATATCAAATTTCTATATAGAAATAGACAATAAATTAGTAGCACAATTTCTTAAAAGAAAACATATAACAATCCTAAAGAAAATCTCAGAAGAATTAGATTAGCAATATATTTAGAAATTTTCTCTTATGATGTTAAATATATTCCTGGTTACATGTTGCTGATTTTCTTACCAGGCAATGAACGACAATTTCATTCAAAAGTTGAACGAGCTATTGGAGCAAATGAAGCGCCAGGAGTCATGGCAGCAAGCTGGGTCAAAAAAGACTCAGAAGGTCTCCACTAAGACCGGAACATCATCTTCTCTCACAGGAGTAGATTCAGCCCAAAAATGTAAACAGGTCTTACAGAACGAAGTCGCTCCACAGAGCAACAAAGTCTCCACAGAGACAACCACCAACGTCGCTTCCACAGAAGCACAGAAACCTTTTTTCCATATAACAAAGAAAAAATGGTTCCTACAGAACCAAAGAAAACATTTGCAGCATCTATGGTCAAAGACTGGTACAATATGAAGATGAAGGCCCATGACCCGAACCTCTATGAAAAATTTAATGGATGTTTTCAAGCTATACAGTCTACGGACTTTAGAACAGTAAATTTCTGGCTTACCAAACTAGAAAGAGAATTTCTTGATAAAACAAGAGAATTACGCCAACATCAGAAGCGTCAAAATGAGACCCAAAAACTCGTTTTAAAAATAACATAGTTTTCTTCAACTTCACGATCTGAAGCTCTAAATAAAAAAGAAGCAGCATTATTTGTTGGAAACACTCCAGAACAAAGAAACCTACAACTGATCTTTTCTCTGATGGATACCACAGATTTAGTCAATCTAAGAACTCAAGATATTCTAGATCTACTTAAATCATTAAATACAAAATGAGAAAACAAAAGAGTTAGAAGCAGAAATCATAATACAAAATATGATTTCTATATATCAGCAAAATCTCTTAGATGATACACGACCTCTAAACATCTTTAAGAAATTGGAAGATAGAGAAATAATTTCTTTCTTTGCAGATCGAAGATATTATCAAAAATACCAACGATCGACCTCGTCTGATTGTCTTCTTTCATGACATCCCGAAATATCAAAAACATATTGAAAGGGGATTGTAAATGAAATTTATGTCAACACAAATAATCCAGAAGAATATGCCAACAGCATAGCCAGAAAATTGCAAAATAAAACTCTGGGAATATGCATATCATTTCCAAAAAAATATTTATGTTTCGTATTTGGTCCATATGGGAAGAAAGACAACATGTCATGTTGTTCCCATCAGTCCAATTATGGGAACTAGAACGAGTCACAGATGAACCTCAACATCAATTCTTCAAATTCAACAAAAAAGATTTTGTTGAAGAAACAAAACGTTTATTAGCAGCTCAAGAATTTTTTGAGCATACAGACTACATTGCAGCCATTGGATCGCATTCGATCCATGAAGGAAAAAACTATTTTATTTGTTGATAATCTATCAGCGTTCGAAGATTCGTCTCTCATGATCCAGAAGGCACAGAACTTCCTTACTTCTCTCAAGCTCGGAAGGCTAGGAGGTACTACTCAAGAAGAATATCTTGACAGCAAGAGAATTTGCAAAAACCCCTCAATGATAGAGCAGCATCAGTGGATTCAGACATGGTTACAGGAGAAGCTAATGATGATTGAAGAATGGTGGACCCTACCACTATACCTAACACACAACACAACTGAGCCACTCACCTTTAAAGATTCCTCCTTATCTGCCAGCACAACGAGACAATGACATCTCACCTACTACATCACAGTTGCTTGACAGCTCAGCCTCCACTAGAAGACTCAGGAAGCCCTCCTCTACTATAAATTGAGACCCAAAGTTCATTGTATAGAGATAAGGTTTTGAAGTTTGTAATCTTTTCTTTCTGTGAACTTTTGAGTTTCTCTTTGTTTTTGCTTTTGTGTGTGCTTTCGCCGAATTTGGTATCAAAGGAATAAGTCATTATGTTGTTATGAATATCAGGAATCTGGACTTGTAGTCCAACAACTTTATGAGTTATAGGACATTGTTTTCCCATAAAATCATTTCGCATTCCTTTTTTATCTGAAGGAGTGCGAAATTGTTGTGGAATAAATACACTTCAAACCTTATGTCTATACAATGACCCTTGGGTCTCAATTTATAGTAGAGGAGGGCTTCCCGAGTCTTCTAGTGGAGGCTGAGCTAGTCAAGCAATTGTGGTGTAGTAGGTGAGATGTGTGTGAATCATTTTTCTCTAGTTTTGCTCTTTCTCTGCGTAGAAACTATAGTATAAGATTGTGGTCGATGAACCAGAACACCATGGGTGTTAGTTTGAAAAGCTTTAGGCTTGTTCGAGGCTTAATCCTACTATAAATCCACAGTCAGGAGTATTATACTACCACAGAGAATAGGGTCAAAGAAGATAAGAGAGTGAGAAATATTAGGAAGATCACTAGTTAATCATAAATCGAAAATGAATAACTACAGAATATGTTCGACTTTTTTTAACCATGGATGACTCTATGCGTAATCTGATTATCATAGATGATAAACATAACTATTCACACATTCTTAACAAAGACCATTATGAACACTTTGTCCACTTACCTACACATTGATCCTTAAACGCTGGGATCTTTAACTATATGGTAGACTTATTGCAAGATATAAAAACTGAAGTTCAAAGTCTAAAAACTAACTGGGTACCTCAACCTCAACCAAAAACCAACGACTTTTCATTATCATGTTTATTAAAAATAAACATGGTTAAATTCTTTTCACAAGAAAAGAATAAAATAAATACAGATGACATAGACAAAATTTATTATGAAGCTTTTCTCCATTTACAAGAAAAAGAATTAACTAGAGAAATACATAGTATAGATGTTTATACATATTATGAAAAACATGCATCTTCGATTAACTATTGGATGTACAAACATTAAGATCAAGAATCAGAATCTGACTCAGATAACATCTCTCAACAAGAGGAAAACATGTCTGACACATCAGATAAAAAAAAGTACGCAATACGTACAAATACAAATCCAATCCCCTAATTAACAAGACCAGCCAGTTATATTCCTATTGTTCCTCTATTAACTGGAAGACCCAGTCATGAACATCAGATTCCTTCACAAGCGGAATCAGCTGTTCATCCGCCCGATGAAGTCATGGCTGAACATATACCTGAACCAGCTACTTTCAAACAATATGGCACAAGAGCAGAATGGCTTCAACATTGCTCGTAACAAAATCTAACTCCACATACTCCAGGTTTACCTTTAAAGATAGACCGAGTCCCTCATAGAAAAATAAAAAAATATTTAGCAAATTGGTTACAAAAAATGTTGAAACTGTTCATATTCTACCACTCATGAATATATCCGATTTTTTACATTTTGCTACTAGCTATTGGGAAGGAGATGCCCTACGCTGGTTGACAAGTTTAGAAAACAAAAATAAACCTATAATTGATCAAATCTGACAAATGTATGATGTAAAAACAGCTTTAACAAAGCTAATCGATATATTAACTGCTGATCTCACTGGAGAAATATTAAAAACATAACACGAATATGAAAACCAACTCATGAAAATGCAATTATGTGATATTTGCATGTTAGAAGAGTTCGTTTCTAAATATATAGGACTTATATTCCATCTTAGCACAACAGAACAAAAACTATTCTGGATGAAAGGATTTTTTGCCAAAATTCCTTATCCAAGGAACAATCTTATAAAAGAAAAAATATAATCGGTTGATTTCTACAGCATCAAGTGAACTCAATGCTCAATCCAAAGGAAATCTTAAAAAATCCTGTATGGATACTATGGAACAATTTTGTGAAAGAGAAAAAACTCATAAACAAATTGATAACAAAATTAGACATTCTAAATTAGGCTTTGCCTGTTGTTCTAAATACAATGAAGATATAAATTTACAATTCGGGTGCAGACCGGAATATAAGCACAAGTATAACAACTATAAAAATAAAACAAAACTGTTTTATAGAAAGAAAAAACCAGGATGAGATCTATGTGCATGAAGAAAATCCAAATGATATAGACGACGTTGTCAACTAGCACGCCCAATCTCTTGTCCAATGTGTGAACCCGTAATAGAACAACCTAAAGAGTCGAATGTAACAACAAGACCACTATTGCAAAAAGCACTAATGGAAATAAGATTCGTGGATAAATGAGGAGCATAAAGAACATAAGGCAATGTGAGAGTGGGATAGCTAATAGATCATGAGTGTGTAGTGAGAAATTCTGAGCCATCGGCAGTGTAAAGGGATGGAGAGTGAGAGGAAAGTGCAGTGCTGGTGGTGAGCAGTGTGTTATTACTAGTAAGATGATGTGAAGCCAGAATCTAAAATCCAAGAAAAATTCATGCCGGGAGTAACAGAAAATGCAGGGCAAAGGATCTAGCATTGGCAGACTGACCCAAAAGCTTGAGTTCTAGCTGAGCAAGGCGATGCTAAAGATTGACCAAATCAGCTGGAGATGACAAAGCTGGAGTAACAGTCATGTCAGAAGAAGTAGAGGAAGATGCATGGCGAGAAGGAATGGTACTGTTGATGTCGTGGCATGGAGATGACGACGGTGTTGTTATTGTCAAGATCAGGATGTTGGTATTGTTGTTGGTGTCGAAAGAAGGGGTGGGGCAGGGATAGGTATGATGCTGAGATGAAGAAGGAGATCGGAATCGGGATGACGGTGGCACTGCTGCTTCTGTCAGTATGTGGATGAGGATCAGGATGGTGCTGCTATTGCTGGCATTGGAAGGAAGGAGGAGGCATGAATCGGGAAGATTGTGTTATTGTCGATGTCGGGATGAAGGATGAGTGAAAAGGAAGATTCAGTAGCTTGAAAATTGGTAGAGACGGGAGGATCCTGGCAAAATAGGGGTTCCAATGGAGAAGAACTAGTATAGGTAAAAAAAATCAGATTGTTTTTCTTTCTTTATGTGTGTGTGTGTGTGTGGAGAAAACAAAACTAGGTATAAGGGTATTAGGGTTTCGGGTAGTAGAGTATTAGAGTTGGATTTGGTTCGGGTTTTGGGTTTGGTTTGGAAGTAAAGGGTTTGAAACATAAACTGAAGGAGTATGAGGGTTTGGAGAATAAGGTTTCGGGAGCGAAATCGATGGCTGCGCAGGAGGGGGTATGGGTAGGAGGAAGCACTTCAGGTATCGAAAGTGGCATAGGGATCAAGGCAGCAAGATTGGAGGGGCTTAGGGTTAGGGATTTGAAGTTGAATGGAAGGAAGTTGTTGAAGTTGTTGGGTTTTTAGTAAAGAGGGAGCTATTGAAGAAGAAGAAGAAGAAGAAGAAGAAGAGAGAGGTACAAGATGTTTTTTTTTTTGTATTTTTTTTTTTTGTTTGAAAGTTGGATGAAAGCAAAGGAAGAAAGTTGGATGGCAATGGAGCGGGAGAATGATGCGCGCAAGCCGATGAGAGGAGGGAATGGAGATCAGAGAGGGTTTGGGTTTCGGTTGGGATGAGATGGGTGCAGCGGAGGGAGATGAGATGACGGTCTGTTTGGGTTGCAGTGGAGGTGAGGATTTGAAGATGAAGGTGGTGGCTGTGTTTTGGGAAAGAGAGATTAGGAATAGGGATCAAGGTTTTTTATTTGATTAGGGATTAGACAGAAAATATAGCTCTGATATCATGTTACATTCAAAGATGTTGCAAGAGGGGGACAATTGGGTTTTTAAAGTGTTGCAAGAGGTTCCCCCCCTCCCCCTCGCACATTGTGAATTTATCATTTTGGTCAAAATGATGTTAAATATCAACATAAACAACTAAATAAATGATGTCAACTTAAAGAAATGATATACATACATACATCTTTTAACCACCAAATACACAAATACTATCAACAATCCTCAACATTTTTTTTATAACATTTCATAGGAAGCTAAAACTTTTATATTTCACCTTTTAACGATTTTCTTAACTTTACTAATCAAACAACCCTAAAAGAGAACAATGAAACAACAGTACAAGTACACAATTAAATTAAAAACCAACAAAAGGTGTAATACCGGTAGTTCTCGCAAGTTACAAACCCAATTATACAACCATAGTTTATAAACTGAAAAGACATATATATATATATATTACTTTTATTACCAGATAACTTCGAAATCAACCTCATTCAAGTGTGGGAAGTACACACTATACACGTATTATTCGAAACATGCCTCCTATATTATCACGTTGCTTAGCCAGCTAGCTCAGTTCACAATTCTGGCTAGACAAAAAGCTTTAGGTAATCCTTGACTCTGGAGTAAGTAACTTCTGGGTACAATCGACATGCTTCTTCTCCTTCTTCCCCAATTTCAAAGTTGGTTAGGCAACCCTCATAGAAGAAATGGTAGAAGTGAGTCACACCGACCTGGTCTGCAAGCCCGAGTTCTGTAACTTAAGAAATTCAGATGGATGGATAATGATCACTGTATTAAACTCAAACTACCTTATTTACATTGTAACTTATAATAAATGCATTATACATTCATCTTTAAATCGACAAAATGTTGCTATGTACGACACAAATATCTAAGCAGTGATGAATATGACCTCACTGAACTCTTAAAAGAAATAACGGAGATTTTTCACAGAATTCAGAAATAAATGAGACTTGTTATAGGAATTCATAAAAGAATGTTGAGAGAGCGGACCACCGATTATTTTATATATTGTGTTAGTTATATGAGAATTACCTTTAATCTTAGAGAGGAAATCTTTTTCAGATATGCTTGTTTTCTGGAGTTGTTTACCAATGAGCTCCTCCCATGCCTCGACTACTTGTCTCTGAGAAAGAACGTTATCCGGTGGGCGGATGTATACGGTTTTGTTGAGTGTATGAGTGTCATCAATTGTCTTTATGGTGTATGTCGCTACATCATCCTCATATACGTATATAGCTGCATGCATGTCAAATAAATCACATGCAATTAGTTGAAAATGGAATGTTATGGAGAAAACCATATCGACTCAAAGTAACTAATTAATACGAAACATTGGTCATGCATTTACCTTTGACATTGCCATCGCCGTACAAGCACACGGAGTCTGTAGAAGGGATGACTGTGCCAAGTTGGCAGAGGCTTCCAATGAAGTAGCCAAAAAAGCAATTCGCAGAGATGTAGGTGAATGGAATGCCAGCATCCTCGATGGCTTTTCTCACCACCATCTTTTCGTCAAACGTCACCTTCCCTGGCTCCAGTGCGTGCTCCATCCTTGCTGGATCTGTGCCAAACTCCGATGGCAAGAACCTCTGCATGCAGCATAATTTTAAAAAAAATAGTACGTTATTGTTAAAACCTTTTGCTAGCTTGCTTAGTTTAAAGAGGAATTTGAGTTTTTGGTAAAAGCATTAATTTGTGGTGGAAGGTTTGAATTGAGTCAGTCGAGAATTAAAGCAATGTATCAGCATGGTAGCATATACAGAAAATATGCATGAGACTTCCACATCCATACATATATTGGAATATATATATATAGGTTGTAATATAATTGCAAGTGGGATTGGATCTCAGACTTCTTGCCCTCTTTCAAAAGAGGCTTTACCGTAGTACGAGTTTGAAGTACGTACTTCAACGTACGTATTCTTCTCACATTTCTACTATATAAGTTTGCAATACATGTTTCTCATCACATGCATTTCTTATATTCTTAATTATATAAGATAGATGCTTTTTCGTGCAAGCTAGCTATACCCTATAATTAATTTTAACATCCCTCGACTTTGATCTTCTTTTTTGATGAATCGGATAGAGCCAAACGGCTCCAGCCATCAAAAATATATATTAATCAATAAACCAGATAATAAACAATACAAATAGTCAATGGTTTTACAAGATGTAAAACAGAAATAAACGAGCAAGTAAGACATACAATAAACGAGCAATAAAGAAATACAATAACAGACTCAACCTCAGCCAAACATAGGGTGGAATCACAGCAAGAAGCCCCACGCCGTTATCCGAGAGCAGAGCTACCGGCCCTGAAAAGTGAGCAAAGAGAAGGAGACAAAAGGCAGACCGTCGCGCTCGAAAAACCCCAAGAATAACGACGCAAAAAGGTGGAAGACGTCCTGCCGCTCCAAGAAGGAGGAGCTACACCCACACAAGCTAGCACCCACAGGACCCAAAGAACCGCAAGCGCACAAGAAGCCAGAGCCACCACTAAGTTTGATGATGGGAGCGAAAATCTCGACTTTGATCTTCAAATGTGTCACTTTTCATGACAATATATCGACAGTGTATGCGTGTGGGTCCACTGAAACGTATAGCACTCACATCGACTCTACATCTTATAATAATATCTTCAACAACTTCGATCCCCAAATTTCTCCAAACTCATTCACTCAATCTACCCAAGTTAGTTTTACGACAATTAGTAATTTTAATCAAAAACTTTGGAGCAAATTAAAGCACACCTCATTCTCCTCTGAGTTTTTGCTACCACCATTTGTATGTTGGAGTTTGATTCAAAACTAACGTTCACTTTTGAATTGTATGGCTATGCTTATTGGTAGGAGTAAGGACCAAGTAAATAGGAGTGGGCTTCTCCCCATTTCTAGTGTTTTTTGTTTCTCTTCTTCAGCCTATTTAAAGCTTGTATTCGATTAAATAAAATACAGAGCATTGATAAAAAATAACTAAGCACTTTCTCCCTTGCTATTGTGTTGCTACTCTCTGCTATTTGGTCTTTTGCTTTATGTTTGAATTTAACATATTGGTATCAGAGCTTGGGTTCGTTTGAAGCTGGGAGAAAATCTTCATTGTAGGAAGCTTGCTACCGTTGCATTTGAAGGTTTGACGCATGATACTCTAGTAAGTCATTTTTTTGGAGAAAAGGTACATTTATTTTTTGTACACCTGTTGTTTGTTTGAAGTTTTTTTTTGGTTTAAAAATGAATATTGGAAATGGCCTAAATCTTTCACAAACTTTGATTCCTGTCTTTAATGGTGAAAATTATGGTTTTTGGAGTATCAAGATGAGAACTCTTTTCATTTCACAAGATCTTTGGGAGCTTGTTGAGAATGGTTTTGCAGAGACGGATAAGGAAGCAGAAATGAAGGATCTTCGTAAAAAAGATGCGAAGGCCCTACTCATATTGCAACAAGCGGTGAATGACTCCATCTTTCCAAGAATTGCTAATGCTCTGAAGTCAAACGATGCATGAAAAATTTTGAAGCAACAATATGAAGGTGATGGCAAGGTAAAGTCTGTCAAATTACAAACTCTTAGAAGTGATTTTGAAAATCTTTGCATGAAAGATACTGACACAATTGACGATTATTATACCAAAGCTTCTACTATTGTTAATCAGTTAAGAACTCTTGGCGAAGAACTTAATGATAACAAAGTAGTAGAGAAGGTTTTGAGAACTCTTGTTCCTAAATTTGATCATGTAGTAGCTGCAATAGAGGAATCAAAGGATTTATCTACTTATTCTTTTAGTGCACTAACAAGTTCTCTTCTAGCCCATGAACAAAGATTAAATAGGACTGCAGAAAAGAGCGCTGAAAGTGCATTTCAAACAAGAGTTGAAAACACAATCAAGCCTACAGGAACACATCAAGGAAGAGGATTTGGAAGAGGTGTCTATCGAGGACATAACAAAGGTAGAGGCAGAGGAAGATCTGAATGGAACAGTGATAGAGGCAATCAAGGACGATCTAATTGGAACAATCAAAGAGGAGACAACAATGATAGGGGCAATCATCACCAAAGCCACAAGGGAAAACAATGTTATTTTTGCAAAAGGTTTGGGCACACTGAAGCTTATTGCTATGCCAAAGCCAAACAACAAGTGAACTACACAGAAAAGAGAGGTGATGAAGGTAAAGAAGATGGTAATCTCTTTATGACTTGTTTTAATTCTGAAAGAAATAGAAGTAATGTTTGGTTTCTAGATAGTGGATGTAGTAACCATATGACAGGGGACAAAAAACTCTTTTGTGATTTGGATGAATCTGTCAAGACACAAGTTAGGCTGGAAAATAATGCAGTTATGCAAATTGAAGGTAAAGGAACGGTTGCAGTAAAAACAAAGTCAGGTATGGAAAAAATAATCAATGATGTTTTTAATATTCCTAGTCTTGCCCATAATTTAATAAGTGTTGGTCAATTGATTGCAAAGGGTTATTCAATTACTTTCAAAGATAATATATGCTTGATTATGTCTAAAAATTCAGATATACCTACGTTAAAGATTCATATGGCTGAGAACAAAATGTTTCCTCTTGAAATTTCATGTCTTGATGATTATGCTTTAGTCTCTAATGTGAAGAATGAATCTCTGTTATGGCATTTGCGTTATGGACATTTATATTTCAATGGATTAAAGTTGTTAAGTCAAAAACAGATGGTTCTAGGCTTACAAGGAATTGAATGTGTTAATAATGTTTGTGAAGGTTGTGTTTATGGAAAACAACATCGTTCATCTTTTCCTATCGTAAAATCATGGAGATCTACTAAGCCTTTAGAACTTATTCATGCTGACATTTGTGGTCCAATGCAGACTTTATCATTAAATAAGAAAAGATATTTTTTGCTCCTTATTGATGATTTTTCTCGAATGAGTTGGGTATATTTTTTAACAAAAAAGTCTGAAGCATTTGCTAAGTTTCAAGAGTTCAAGGCATTAGTTGAAAATCAAAGTGGACATGCTATAAAAATCCTCAGAACTGATAGAGGGGGAGAATTTTTATCTACTGAGTTTAACATTTTTTGTAAGAAAAATGGTATATGCAGGCAGCTTACAGTGAAGTACACACCTGAACAAAATGGAGTCGCCGAGAGAAAGAATAGAACCATTGTAGAGATGGCTCGGAGCATGATGAAAGAAAAGAGTCTTCCTAATGATTTTTGGGCGGAAGTTGTAGCAACTTCAGTATATCTTCTAAATCGCTCGCCAACAAAAGCTGTACAAAATATGACACCATATGAAGCATGGTTTGGAAGAAAACCAGGAGTAAGTCATCTCAAGGTATTTGGTTGTATTGCTTATGCATTTGTTCACCCTCAAATTCGTAGAAAGTTAGATGATAAAAGTAAAAAATGCATTCTTCTTGGCTATAGTAGTGAATCAAAAGCTTATCGATTATATAATCCGATAACCAAGAAGTTGATTATTAGTAGAGATGTGATATTTGATGAAAATGCTAGTTGGATGTGGAATGATAGCCAACAGGTTCAGAAGATTGGTGAAGGGCAAAACTCATCCATACCACATCCTTCAAATGAAGAAGTTGTGACTCAACCAACATCTTCGACATCGATCGCATCTCCATCAGCAAGTGCTTCTCCTATAAATAGAAGTCCTCCAACATCTTCGACATCGATCGCATCTACATCTGCAGCTCCAACAAGTACTTCTCCTATAAATAGAAGTTCTCCACCTTCTGATGAAGAAAGTCCTCCACCTTCTGATGAAGAAAGTCCTCCAAGAAAGGTAAAATCCTTGTCAGAGATTTATGCATCATGTCAATTTGCTTTAATGGTTGCAGAGCCAATTTGTTATGAAGAAGCATATGGAAAAGAAGAATGGGAGACTTCCATGAAAGAAGAAATTATCGCAATTGAAAAGAACCAAACATGGGAGTTGACAGATTTGCCCCCTGGAAAAGATGCAATCGGGTAAAATGGGTGTACAAGATAAAATATGACGGAGAAGGTAATGTTAAAAGGTATAAAGCACGTTTAGTTGCTAAAGGGTATGTGCAAGTCTACGGTGTAGATTTTTATGAAACTTTTTCACCTGTTGCTCGTTTAGAAACTGTTAGACTAATTTTAGCTTTTGCAGCTCAAAAAAGATGGGATGTTTTTCAATTTGATGTTAAATCTGCATTTCTAAATGGATATTTGAATGAGGATGTCTATGTTGAGCAGCCACAAGGATTTGTGGTCAAAGGAATGCAGGAGAAAGTCTATAAACTCAAGAAGGCACTATACGGACTGAAACAAGCACCACGGGCATGGTATAGTCGTCTTGACTCTTATCTTCTTAAACATGGATTTCATAGAAGTGATAATGAACCTACACTATATGTGAAGACACAAGGTAAAGATAAAATACTTATTGTTTGTGTATATGTGGATGACATAATCTACACGGGTTCTTCTCTATCTCTTATTGAAAACTTTAGGACCATTATGATGACTGAATTTGAAATGTCAGATCTTGGATTGTTGCAATATTTTCTTGGTCTTCAGGTCCAACAAACATCAGATGGTATTTTTATTTCTCAAGAGAGGTATGCTTTCAACCTTCTCAATAAAATTCAGATGCAAAATTGTAAAGGATGTTCAACCCCAATGAATGCAAATGAGAAGCTGGTTCTAGAAGATGGCACAGAGAAAGCTGATGAAAAATATAGAGGGCTTGTTGGTGGATTAATGTTCTTAACTCATTCTCGTCCTGATATTGTGTTTGCAGTAAGTCTGATATCAAGGTTCATGCATAATCCTTCCAAACATCATCTTGGAGCAGCAAAACGTATTCTCCGCTACGTTCGAGCAACCATGAACTATGGGATTTGGTATCATCCTTCCTCTCATTTTAATTTAGTTGGTTTTACTGACAGTGATTGGGCAGGTTCCTTAGACGACCGGAAGAGTACAAGTGGATTCATTTTCAACCTTGATTCGGGTGCGGTTTCATGGATGTCAAAGAAGCAAGAAAGTACCGCCTTATCGTCTTCAGAAGCTGAGTATGTTGCTGCGACATCTACTGTCTGTCAAGCTATGTGGATGAGAAGAATCATGGAGGATTTGTTCGAGATTCAGACATCTCCAACACTTGTATACTGCGACAACAAGGCGGCAATATGTATGGCAAAGAATCCGTCCTTCCATCGCAGAACAAAGCATATTGAGCTCCGTTACCATTTCATACGTGAAGCTGTTACAAAAGGAGTTGTTGAACTGAAGTTCTGTCCTACAAATGATCAAATTGCCGATGGATTTACTAAAGCACTATCTTACGAGAAGTTTTTCAAATTCAGAAAGCTTCTTGGTGTAGTAGATTTTGAATCAAGGGGGAGTGTTGGAGTTTGATTCAAAACTAACGTTCACTTTTGAATTGTATGGCTATGCTTATTGGTAGGAGTAAGGACCAAGTAAATAGGAGTGGGCTTCTCCCAAATTCTAGTGTTTTTTGTTTCTCTTCTTTAGCCTATTTAAAGTTTGTATTCGATTAAATAAAATACAGAGCATTGATAAAAAATAACTGAGCACTTTCTCCCTTGCTATTGTGTTGCTACTCTCTGCTATTTGGCCTTTTGCTTTATGTTTGAATTTAACATTGTACACTTTCGCAGGCAGTCCTGTTTTTTTTTTTTTTTTTTTTTTTTTTTTTTTTTTTTTTTTGGGACTCTTTAATTTGTTTGCAACCAATTCTAGAAGTTGGCTCGTATTTCGTGGTTGAATGTGATATCATGTCAGCATCAAAGCATTTGATTTGAAAGGGCCCTTGTTTTGGGGATTTAGATCTCAATAATGCCGGTCAAAATTTGAGGTAATCCAAGGGTGAATAAGCTGGACTTGTCCATGGGCCACCTGATCTTTTTCCGTAATAACGGCATCTATTTTACATTTTTTCCATACCGTTATTTGGAATAACGGCATCAGTATATTTCTCTTACAAGTGTGAATTTTCTAACTTTAAAAAATTCTAAGTGTGAAAAAAACTTATAAATAATGCCATTATCCCAATAACCGCATTCGAATGACTGATACCGTTATTGGAGATAACGACATCAGTTATATATAAATGAACTCTTGCCGTTGTTTAGAAACAGAGAGAATGAATAATAAGTTAATTTTAAAAAAAATATATATAACTGATGTCGTTATTTGGAATAACGGCATCAGTTATAAAAAATTTCTATAAAAAAATAACTTTGATTGCATTCCTGTCATACATCCCCACTTCACGTGAGTGGAGCTAATAAAAATAAAAAATGAAGAACATGAGTAGAGCTAATTAAGGGGGATGTATTCAATCATGCATGCATGCCTGTCATCCCCATTCCCCACTTCACGTGACTTGCATGATACTTCCTTTGATATGATATCGATGTTGCTCAAATAACGGCATCAGTAGAGAATGCCGTTATTTGAAATAACGGCATCTGTTATAAAGTTTTCATACTTGCAATTTTTTCTCTTTCTCTAAGTGGATATTACAAGCTGTCAAAAAATAAAACAACCTATTCCATTATTTCAAATAACGACATGACACTTTTTTTAAATACAGATGCCGTTTTTGAAAATAACGGCATGTAAATAGCCTATGCCATTATTTCCAATAACGAATTACGCTGACGTGTCCTAAATAGGGGCAGATCGCTAATTTTTTGGGAAGTGGGTCGGAGCACCAAATATTTTCAAAAAGTGGGTCAGTACGACAAAATTGAATTTTGTCGTACTGACCCACTTTTTGAAAATATTTGGCGTTCCGACCCACTTCCGAAAACAATTAGCGATCTGACCCTGTTTTGGAAATATCAGCATAAACCGTTATTGAAAATAACGGCATAGATTATTTACGTGCCGTTATTTCCAATAGCGACATCTATTTTACATTTTTTATTCATAACGTTAATTAGAATAACGGCATCAGTATATTTCTCTCACAAGTGTGAATCTTCTAACTTTAAAAAATTCTAAGTGTGAAAAAAACTTATAAATAATGTTGTTATCATCAGTAACGGCATTCAAATAACTGATGCCGTTATTGGAGATAACGGCATCAGTTATATATAAATGAACTCTTGCCGTTGTTTGGAAACAGAGAGGATGAATAATAAGTTAATTTTAAAAAAAAAAATTAACTTATTCATCAGAGAGGATGAACAATAAGTTACTTTTATAAAAAAAAAAAAAAAATTAAAACTGATGCCGCTATTCCAGTACTGAGAATGCCGTTATTTGAAATAACGGCATCTGTTATAAGGTTTTTCATATTTGCAATTTTTTCTCTAAATGGAGACTATAAGCTGTCGAAAAACAAAATAACCTATGCTGTTACTCCAAATAACGACATAACATTTTTTTTAAATATAGATGTCGTTATTGAAAATAACGGCACGTAAATAACTTATGTCGTTATTTCCAATAACGGTTTACGCTGATGTGTCCAAAACTAAATCGGATCGCTAATTATTTTCGGAAGTGGGTCAGAGTGTCAAATATTTTCAAAAAGTGGGTCAATACGGGCAAAATTTTCTCTAGATTTTTTTTTTTTTTTTAAAGGTCTAAATCTAATTTCGCCGAGCCCTTCTAAGATTTCTGTATATAACCTTTCGAAACATCTCAATATCTCATATATTGATATTTTATTGTATCATGGTGCTTGCGTCGGCATATCTTACCAATATTAATTTAAATAAACAAACGAACAAATAAACAAAATTAAACAAAAAAAAACTACCTTGATATTTCCAGCTTCTTTAATGGCATCGACAAGCTTGAGTTGGAGGAGGATCTCATGGGACCTGAAGTGAACTCCAGAGATGGCGCATATGACTACATCCACCATCTTAACAGCCTCAACCAAACTCTGGTGGTCTGAGAAGGAGCCTTCAACAAGTGTAGCTCCCTGTTCTTTGAATGCAAGCAGCATCTGAACCTTATCTATATCCAATCCAATCTCCCTTCTACGAAGAATGAATGTTGGGTGCCCATTTGCTAGGCTTGCCTTCGCTATTCTCTTCCCCAAGTAACCAGTTCCTCCTACAACTAGCACCTTGCTCTTCATCCCTATCATCTCGATCTCTCTCCAATTAACTAAGTTAACTTTGCTCTTGGAATATTGCTGTCGATATGTTAGAAGATTTTTTCCTTCTTCATTTTTTTATAGCAGACAAAAGGTACGATCAAACCTTCCTCACTAAGATAGGGTTTATGATATACAGGAGTAAGGTTTAAGATATACAGGAGTAAAGTTTAAGATATACAGTACATACTCATATTTGTATAGATCTTACAGCTATTTAGGGTTTGGGTTTGGTAGGACCGTAGGACTAGACATTGATAGAGATGAGGTGACTAGTGCTGTAAAGGCGTGACTAGTGCTGTAAAGGCCATAATACAGTATTCAGAAAAAGGAGTCAGAGAGATTTATATATATCTATATAATAAATTACAAAAAAAAAAGTGATCAAGTAACTCTTCTTTAATTTCCCTCAAAATTAATGGTCCAGATCAAATATCACAAAATATATTTTTTCCCGAAAAGTATTTTTCCCAAAACTCAAATTCAAATTCCCACCCAAAACAACTCCTATATTTATTTAATTATTTTTCTCTCTCTCCCTTCCTCTTCTATTCAAAAATTTAAGAAAATAAAAATTTTTAAAAATTTTTAAGAATTAAAAATTAAAAACAAAAAAAAATTAAAATTTAAAAACTTTAAAAATAATTCAAAAAAAAATTCATATAATATGTTTTTTGCTCTATGTTTGCAACTTCAATTAATTTTCTGAACCTCCAAAACTATTTTATATGATCAAAAAAGATGCACCATTCCGAAGACGTATCATAGGCACGTGTCAACGGGCAAACCTAGTATATATAATAAAACACAAAGAAAGCTATCAAGTGGCCTACCTTCAATTCCTTCCAAAATCAAAGGCCCAAATCTAACCTTACAAAACACATTTCCCCCCACCCAAAAGTTTCTCCCCAAAACTCAAATTCAAATCCCCCCCCCAAAAAACAACTCGTATATTAATCTCTCTCTTTATATATATATATATATATATATATATATATATATATATATATATATATATATATATATATATATATATATATATATATATATATATATATCCCCCCAAAAAACAACTCGTATATTAATCTCTCTCTTTATATATATATATATATATATATATATATATATATATATATATATATATATATCCCCCCAAAAAACAACTCGTATATTAATCTCTCTCTTTATATATATATATATATATATATATATATATATATATATATATATATATATATATATATATATATATATATATATTTCTATTATAAAAGCAAGAATAAATCTGTCCAGAGGAGATCTGGACCCTACATCCAATTCTGATTATATCTTAGATCTTATATATTTCAGATCTAGACCGCACATCTTATTAGTAAGTCTAATGGACCATTCAAATTATTGTAAAACCCTATATTTCTTAATCCATACCCAAGCTGCCATCTATCTTCTATCTCCCATCTCAAATCTCGTCGCCCGACGCTAATCTCCCTTCTCTCTCCCCTATTTCTCTCTCTAAAAAACGAAGAAGACGAAGAAGAAAACTATGACCTCTCTCTCTCTCTCTCAGCCTCAGGTACGCTCTCCCCCTTTCATACCCCTTTCGAATTCAGATCAAATCAGCATTTTTCATGTTCCAATCGATCAAGATCCGTTGAATCTCGGGAATCTCTTCATCTACATCCATGTTCAAGTTGTTTTATTTTTTTTATCAAGGTGGAATCTAGGGTTTCAGTTGATCAGTTTCGAGTCTTGGCCAATATTTGGATCAGGTTAGGGTTTCAAGGGGAAATTGGGTTTTTTGATAAGATCTGTTTTTTTGTTGCCGATTTAGGAGTTTAGTGATAGGTTTGACCTGATCTTATCATTCGAATGATTAAAGTTATAAGAATTTTATTTATTTATTTATTTATTTATTTATTTTGTTTTACCAATGTGATTATAGTTACGTTTGGATATGTGAATGATTTTGATTTCTCTGCTACATTCAAACTTGTGACTTTTATTTTTTCAGCATGTTAGAGTAACCACGAATATGCAAATAAACAGGGAAAGGGCCACAAGTTTATTGCTATAAATTAATAGATAACTATTATAATACGAAAGCTGCTATTGTTTGCTTTTTAATTTCCTCATGTCTAAATAGTTTGTTCTTATCTGTAGTCCAATTCATTGCTCTGCACTGATTTAGGTATGCCTCTTATTTGATACTTGAAGCTACTTTTATTTTATTTTCTGAAATATTTTTATAAATTTTAGTAATAAGAAATTATTCATGTGGCTATGATATGGAAGTGAAGGAAACCAATGTTTATACGACTTGCTTTTTTTTTTCTTTTGCTACAAGGGGTTTATGACGTGGCTGCGCTCAAATGTCGTGCACATCAACTCATATCAATTCTTTAAGCATGTTTGATGGAAATAAGGTTTTTTTAATAAAACTCCACCCCTTTTGTACTAAAATGTTTGGCTCATGTTTTATTTTCATGTAGTTGGATAATTACTACAATGGGCTTCAGAAAATGAAAAACATGAGTATGAAAGAATATGAAGCCCGCTTGAGAAGGTAACGTAAAATGTTTAGTGTCAATATCATTACTTCCAAATTGTAATCTCCATGTATCGAATTCCTCATTATATTTGATAATGCAAGAAAAGTTGTGGTATAAAAAACTAATTAAGCAATCCATAATTTTGCGTCTCATATTTCGTTCGACACCTTTTTCGCAAAAAAACCCACAAACCAAATTTCATGTTTAGTCTCCTATATTTTGCAAATTTGTATATCGCTTGCCAAATATAGGAGAACATTGTTTCTCTCATACCCAAGATTTGGGTTTTTAGCCAACGACTACGTGGTGTTTTTTCTCAAATTTTGCAAATTTTGGATTTTTGCTCAGTGACTACAGATGCTCTTATCTATCCTTCTCTGAATTTTCTAATCGTTTATTATGAAGATTGAATCTAGGAGAAAAGGGTTTCGTTTTCATGTACAATTTCCCTTATCCCTTCTCTCATTATTATTCGTTGGAATCCTTAAATCCTTCAATCCTTTAATCAATGAATGAAACCCTATTTCTCAATGACTTCTGATATCAGGGTTGTTTTTATTATCCTACATGAACTGTTTTTTTGACTTAAACTTTCTGCTAGGATGTATTGTATTACAAATTTGGGTTAGTGGTATTGTTGATGCTCTTTATTGAAAACTCACTATCCCGTGCTCAATTTGTATTTTGTTTCGGTCTTTGTATGCAAACAAAATTTTATTCATTTTACACTTTAATATTTGGAAATTTTTCTTCAAAAAAAAAATGCATGTGTTGGAAATAAAGGAAACAAAAATGCTAGCATTACAAATGGCCAAAGATGCCCTAAAATGTTTCAACGCAGATAATTTCAATCAGGTAAAAAATTGTTTCCCTTGCCCTTCTCTCAAATGTACTATTTGCTTATTATTCTAAAGTACAAAGTGTTTGGGAAGCTAATAAAATTAAAGAATGCAGATTATATCTTTCTTAATGATATTTACAAGTTGTTGTTGTATACAAGTTATCATAAGGTTTCATCTAAAATTAGTAAGAAAGAAAAAACAAACAAGAAGATGTGGAAGCATTTTTGAAGTTATCACTCATTTTTTTTCCAACTAGGAAAAAAACGGTTTTAAAATATTGTTTTTACTTCCCAAATAGGTTAGATTCATATTTTTCTGTATGTCTTAATTTACTTTATAGCTTCTGATTACTTAAATGTCATATATGATTATTTTCCAAAATTATTATTGTCAGTGATGTATTTGACGAAATGATACAAAACATGCTATATTTTGATTACTTTGATAATATTTTTCTAAATTTACTCTGTAGGCTATGAATGGTGAGATTAATATCAGGTTTTTAGGTTTGTATGACTCTACTCTGGTATGGGAGAGTCCATAGAGTTGCCACACTACTTGTAAGCATCAATTATGTATTATGTACTTCAGATTTCTGTTTTGAACCTTCTAACGCCATACAGTAGCTAAAAATTAGGTACTTGATTGTGCAATTAAACATCTAAAAGAAAGCAGTTCTTATGTCAGATATTTCTCTTATCAGCATGAATTTGGTTCAGATACGGCAACCGTCAATATAATCTTGACATAATTACTTTTTTTTGTGTGCTAAATGTGATACAATTACATCCATTACAATTCAGATAGCTATTGATAGTTTGCTCCAAATACTCGATTTATAACCAACCACTACAAGGTTACTCTCACATTTCTTTTTTGAATTGACTATCCCTTAATTTTGCTCAGAGTACACAACCGCTATCCTATTTGCTGACATGAACTTGGCGACATCATATTCTTAGCTCTTGAGAAAGATGTTGAGGCACTCGAGCTTTCCTAGATATCATAACCTTGGATGTTCTGGAATATTTCCATACTATGGAAAACTGAAGCATGAACAATTGTGTCAGTTTCGGCCCTATAATTGTCCATATGCTGGAACTGAGTGCCCTGTCACTGACATTCCGCTTCTCGTAAAGCACGTGATTAATGAGCATAAAGTTGGTATGCATGATGGCTGCACATTTAACCGTCGTTATGTAAAATCCAATTCTCGTGAAGTCAAGAACGCCACTTGGATGCTCACTATTAGTCAGTTTGTTTACTTCAAATCTATTGGTAGAGAGTAGAGACTAGGAAGACTTTGGTACAGTATCATTCTTATTTGAAGTATCTCAATTGACAGTATTCATGCTATCTGTATTACATACTCTTTATTTTCGACGTAAGGAGCATAGTGTCATTTGTAGTTAACTGACAGACTGATGCGTACCAATATCTAATGATAAGTTTAATATTAGTGTTAAATGAAAAGATTGATGCATTATCTCGATACTGAGTTTCAAACCCCCCCCCCCCCCTCCTTCTACTATCGTCAAGTTTCTCTTTAATAAATCATTTATTATAGTGACTTTTTGTTTTCTTGTGTACAAATAATCATATGTGAAAATAAGAACGAGCAGAGCATTCAATTCATTCAGCAGCTTGGACTACTGGCTTCACCAGATCTCTTTAAAATGTTATAAAAGATTGAAACAAAAAAATTTCTAAACTCATGCAGGCTTGGCAAGATATCTTTAAAGCACTATAAAAAATTGAAATCACAGAGTATGTATCAACTGGCATTACAAACAAGTGTTGAGTTTAGAATTTCTAAGTTGATGGATTTTTGCGTCTTGTTTGATTGAAATCAATGAGAAAGTATATGGTTTGTGCACAATTGAAATCAATGAGAAAGTATATGGTTTGTGCACAATTTTCTTTCTATAAACCAATTTTCCTTCCCCCATTCTCATGTAAAACCAGTACCAATGCTGATCCTGATTACCATTTTGAGATTTATTCATAATTTATTTGTGCTGTAATTGAAAGTTGTCTCCATGCCATTATTGTGACACAAACAATGCAAATCCCACTGAAATATGCCGAGGATATTATTGGTTTTAGGGGAGACAACATTGCTTACATCTGCTGTGTTAGTGGAGTTGTCCTTACTGTGCAGGAGAGTTGAGGTTTGCGTGGTGAGATTGCAATCGAGATCAAAGGCACTTCTTCACAAGTCAATTTCGCAGAACAACTCATCCATATATAATAACCTTATATCATACAAGTCCTTCTGGTCACAAGGTCAGTAATGGTGCTGTTAGTTTTGTATATCAATGTAGTTTTTTTATCTTATGTTTTTGGGTAACTTAATCACAAGAGCTTTGTGACAGTTTGGAGCTGGTCCAATTTCTTCAAATGTGTCGGCAGTTGATGATTTGGCCAATCAGTTTGCAGCAGTTCTTGATTTCTTTGGGTAATGCTCCATACTTATTGTTCATTTTTGTAATATTTGATGTTTAATCCAAAAATTTGGGGCAAAGCCTATTTTTGAAATATAAAATAATAATAAGGTTTTTTTTACTGTTTTTATAATATTTGACTTCTGAGTCTTTTTTATCTTTAATCATTTCCACCAGTAATATTTGTGCTCAATTATATGTAGTAATCTGTTTTTTTTTCCTTCTAAAAATCCTTTATTGCATGTCAAAACCTGTGATATGTTTGGGAATTTAGTTTTCTTTGTCCTGCTATGAAATTTTGCATATAAAATTTCTTCAGTGACTGATTAAACCGATTCTTTTACCTTGGGTTTCTCATGTATCTTTTCTTCTATTGGTTGATGTTGTATATAATGGATTGACAAATCAGGATTGTGATTTGGCATTCAAATATGATGGCCATAATTTTTTAAGAATTATGCATTGAAGTATTTGCACAACAGTTATTCTCCATGAGCAGAGCTTGTTCAAGGAAGAGAGATCACCTCGTCAAAGAGGATGATCCATGGAGAGCACCCTCTGGGAGGTACTCGAAAAGCAACAGTTCAAAATGGTGGTTGTTGTGGTTACCTCGGTGTGCCTCCAATGTTTCTCAAAATGGACAAGAGAAGTGCCCTTCTCTTATGGAACTTTGCATTGCTAAAATACAAGAGGTGATTTTCCTTTTTGTTTTGTTGTTCTTATGTGTAGTTTGTGTTACTATGTCTTTTCCTCTAACCTTCCTTACTTTCATAACAGGATATTGACCAGTATAGTAGCTTCTCTTTGCTGCCGAAGGATATAAGCCTACAAATATTTGATGAATTGGTGAAATCTCATTGCCTTAGCGAATCGACTCCTGAAGCCTTTCGAGACTGCTCTTGAGGTGATTTTCTGACACAGTTTGGGTGCCATCAATCTTGAAACTGAAATATCTGATAATGTATTACGTATGACTATTATATATGCTATATAGAGATAGAATACATGAAGTAACCAAATTGAAATTTTATATTCCTTATTATTTCTGAGTTCAGGTTCGATTAGTAGAAATGTCATGACCATCGCCATCATTACAACAAATATTAACTGGCAATGGGAGCTCCTTATTTAGCATGGACGTCTTTGAAGGAACTTCTGCAAGGTCTGGCGTCATCCATTGCAGTTCAAGCAAAGAATGGATGGCATATTATTTGAAAGTTTTGAAAATGCACCAGATAGTAATCCCATCTTTCAACTGATAAAGGACAACTTTAGTTCATATTAATTATCCGATGGACTACTACTCAACCTATTCAATTACGTTGCCTGGATGTTTAGATACAAGAGCTTCGACTATACAAATCAAATAGATAGATAAAGTGGATGATAAAGGAAAAGGGGAAGTCAGTGTACTCTGGATGTAGTTATGAGGCACTCCAAATTTAATTGTATATCTAATTGGTTTTAATCTTTTTCTCTCCATTGATTACCTTTTTGTTCTTATATTTGGGTATTATGTTGATTTTTAAAATAAATTTTCTAAGCAACTTTCAAGTACTTAAAAGAATTTATGGGGTTTCTCTCACATTAATCAATGAGGATAGCTCGACTGGGTTTATATATTTACAAACTCCATGTTGAAGATAAGGCAGTGTCACATATACTCAAAAGTTAAGCTAAAATGAATTTATCAATTCTGAATGTATAGGCTCAAGGGAAGTCTTGAAGAAGTGCATTGTTCCATCAAGGGTGATGAGACTTGTCCCTAACGAGAGATAGGGGTGGTGTTGTCAGAGTTTTTGAGGTAAAGGTAGCTCCAAGGGCCACCCAAAATATATTAATTACAAGAGTTTGAAGACTGGTAATCTGTGAGACTACAAAGAGAAGAAGGATTGCATTAGAGGGAGAAATAAATAGGAATATGATACATGCAAGGAGGATAAGACTGTCACGCTTTGATCCTAATAGTGAGCAAGGAACAAGAATATCTTTTTAGTTTTAAAATGTAAATCTGATCGTTTTGACCAATAAGACCTATAATTTTGGTGATCTACTTATCTGTATATTGTATAGAATATTTATAGAATATAAAACCATTAATTAGCTGAAAAGATGGTATGACATGTGATTCCCAAAAGGTTAAAAATAATCAGTAGGTAATAGCTGAATTTTATATGCGGGAACAAATTATGGGAGAATTTTAATAGATGTTTCATGAAATGCATTGGAGAAGAAAATGCCTTTTTGATCAAATCAGAAGACGTCATATATGAAAATTATTTTTTACTATATGCAAGATAAGAAAGGGTGAAGAAGAAGACATAAGTTATTTTAATTTCAAAAAAATTTATAGTCTAAAAGGATGATTAACCAGCTAAAGAATACAAAAATAAAAGTTCAGGATTTGCTTTGTTTTTTTCCATATATTTCTTTTAAGGAATTCTACATTTAACATTAATTTTGTTGAGACACATTATTTTTATGTCATTTTGTATTTTCTCAAAACTGCTATTTTTAATATTGAAAATTTATTGTATATTCCCCATTCAACATTTGCAGGACTTATAATCCATAAATGTACTGATTGCTTTTATGATTCTCAACAAGATATCATATACCAAGTCATGTGCACTTGGTGCACAGTAAATTTGAACTAGTATATATATATATATATTCCCCCCAAAAGTTTCCTCCCAAAACTCAAATTCAAATACCCCCCCAAAACAACTCATTTATCTCACTCTCTCTCTCTCTCTCTCTCTCTCTCTATATATATATATATATATATATGTGTGTGTGTGTGTGTGTGTGTGTGTGTGTATGTGTGTGTGTGTGTGTGGAAACATAGACTTTTATTTACAACTAATTATTGTCATACTATTCAAACTTCAGCTATATAATTGTTGATTTACTATTTACAAGACTTTTCATATGCTGTATCGTTTTGAAGACGTACCGTAGGCACGTAGTCACGGGCAAATCTAGTCTATATAATAAAACACAAAGAAAGTTATCAAGTGCCTCTCCTTCAATCCCCCTAAAATCAAAGGCGGACCCGGACACGGATCCGAACCTGGACCCGCTAAAAACAACCCAAAAATCAACGTAAAATGAATATTCTATCCTATCCCTTCCCTCCTTCCTCCTCAATTCTAAATTTTCCTCTTCCAAACTTAAAAAATCATGCATTTTTCTTCTCTCTTCTATTCTAAATCCTCCACTTACTGCCTCCGCTCGCCGCCCACACCCCCGCTCCTACCCGAACGGGTAGGAATATTTTAATAGGACCCGGAACCGGATCCGGTCCTCACGGGTTCGGGTCCGGGTCTAATTTTTGGACCCGTAGGAGATCGGGTCCGACTCCGGACAGTGCAGGACCCGACCCTACCCGACCCGATACCAATGTTACTATATATATATATATATATATATATATATATATATATATATATATATATATATATATATATATATATATAGAAATATGGACTTTTATATCCCAATTTATAATTATTTTTCAACATATATAATGAAGCGTTTCAAAAAAAACATATACTAATGAAAACATGGACTTTTATTTACAACTAATTATTATCATACTATTCAAATTTGAGCAATATAATTGTTGATTTATTGTTTACAATGCTTTTTATATGATGTATCGTTCTAAAGACGTGTCGTAGGCACGTGCCCACGGGCAAATCTAGTCTATATAATAAAATACAAAGAAAGCTATCAAGTGGCTCACATTCAATTCCCCCCCCAAATCAAAGGCCTAGATCTAACTTCACAAAACACATCCCCCCCCCCCCCCCCCCCCCCCCCCCAAAAAAAAAAAAAAAAAAAAAAATCAACCCCAAAACCAATTTTTTCTCCCTAAAACTAAAAAATTTTCTCTCCTCTTTTCACTTTTTTCATATTTCTCTCTTTCTCTCTCTCCCATTCTTTCTTTATTTACTTAGAAATTTAGATTTTAAGATTTTAGGTTTGTAAATTTTCATAATTTTTATGTTTTTTTTTATTGCACATGTTATATTGAAAATAGCAAATATCTCTTCAACAGTTAAATTTCATCATTTTCCACTCTTAAAGTTCCAAGAAGTTAGATTTTACACCCCCATTTATAATTATTTTTCAACATATACTAATGGAAACATGGACTTATTTTTACAACTAATTATTGTCATACTATTCAAACTTGAGCTACATAATTGTTGTTTTATTGTTTACAGGTCTTTTCGTGTTTTGTTTCGTTCCGAAGACGTGCCGTAGGCACGTGCCCACGGGCAAATCTAGTATATCTATATAATAAAACACAAAGAAAGCTATCAAGTGGCTCTCATTCAATATGGTTGAAATCAATGGTCCAGATCTAATATCATAAAATATTTTTTTCCTCCCAAAAGTTTCCCCCCAAAACACAAATTCAACTCCCCAAAACAACTCCTTTATTTACTTAGTTATTTATTTATCTTTGTCTCTCTCTCTCTCATTCTCTCTCTCATTCTCTCTCTATTTACTCAGAAATTTATATTTTTATATTTCAGGTTTATAAATTTTCATATTTTTTATTGCTCATGTTACATTGAAAATAGCAAATATCTCATCAACAGTTAAATTTCATCATTTTCCAAACTCAAAGTTCTAAGAAGTTGGATTTTACACACCCATTTATAATTATTTTTCAACATATACTAATGGAAACATGAATTTTTATTTACAACTAATTATTATTTTACTATTCAAACTTGAGCTACATAATTGTTGTTTTACTGTTTACAAGACCTTCATATGTTGTATCATTCTGAATACGTGCCGTAGGCACGTGCCCACAGGAAAATCTAGTGTGTGTGTGTGTGTGTGTGTGTGTGTGTGTGTGTGTGTGTGTGTGTGTGTGTGTATATATATATAGAGAGAGAGAGAGAGAGAGAGAGAAATGCTCCATTGAAAATGAGTTTGTTTTCACGGGTTGGAAAACAGCGATCTGAACCGTTGGATCGCTTTTGATCATGATCAGCGGCTCAGATCACCTCCGCCCATCACCCGTTATCACTTTAAGTGGCGGAGGGTTATTTTTAGAATTTTTTTCCAAATAACTCTTCGCCTGATTCGCTCTGAAAAATTGATATAACCTAGGCCGTTTTTCCCAATAACTATAAAATTTCGTTGTTTCAAATAACCTAGGCTATAAATTTTTATAATCTAGACGGCTATAAAAAATTGAATGAAGGTCGTTGTTTCAAACAACGGCCTATGATGCATATATATTATTTTTCCCTAATTTGATATCAAGAGCCCCAAAATATTATTTTTCTCTAATTTGATATCAAGCGCCCCCCCCCCCCCCCCCCCCCCCACCATATATATATATATATATATATATATATATATATATATATATATATATATATATATATGTTTGTTTATTTATTTATTTATTTTGTGAGAAGATGTACAATGGATTGAGAAGATGAAGATTAAGAAGACGACAGATTTGGGGAATCTGTTCCGTATAACTTAAAAACTGAAAATATAGCGAATACGAATTATATTTTAACACTCCCCCTCAAGTTGATGCATAAATATTGAACATGCCCAAATTGTCCACAAATTTCAAGAATAGCTGATTCGAAACTGTCTCTGTGAGAGTATTTGCGAGCTAGTCTTCTGATTTCACCTTAGATATCTCAATAATTTTGTCATCTAATTTCTCCTTGATAAAGAACCTATCCACCTCTACATGCTTCGTCTTATCTTACTGGAATGGATTGGCTGCTATATCACATGTCGCTTGACTGTCACAATACACCTTAATAGGCTCATTTGGACCACAACACAAATCTTGTAACAAAAGTTTAAGCCATAAAATTTCAATTATACTCAGTACTACTCCTCGAT
Source organism: Hemerocallis citrina (assembly GCA_017893485.1). Classification (NCBI taxonomy): domain Eukaryota; kingdom Viridiplantae; phylum Streptophyta; class Magnoliopsida; order Asparagales; family Asphodelaceae; genus Hemerocallis; species Hemerocallis citrina. The sequence goes on along the minus strand of CM030366.1, from coordinate 176,270,017 downwards.
ACTCAACCTTTGCACTAGAGCGTGCAAAAATATTTTGCTTTTTGCTTATCCATGTAACCAGATTTTCTCCAACAAAGATAAAGTATCCTGAAGTGGAGCGCCTATCATCAACAGGTCATGCCCAATTAGCATCAGTATATGCCTCAACCTTCAAGTGACCATGTTTTGCGAACAAGACCCCTTTTTCTGGAGTAGACTTTATATATCTCAGAATTCTCATCACCGTATTCATGTGTTGTTCACGAGGTGCATACATAAACTAATTCACCACACTTAAGGCATTTGACAAGTATGGCCGGTATGTGAAGGATACATTAGTCTCCTACCAATCTCTGATATCTCTCTTTATCACACGGCACTTGATCAGAGTCATTCCACAGTTTCAATCCTTCTTCTAACGGTGTATCGACAGGCAGACATACCTGTTTCCTTCAACAAATCAAGAGCTTACTTTCTTTGAGACAGAAATATACCCTTTCTCGAGCGAGAAACTTCGATACCAAGAAAATATCTCAAAGGGCCAAGATCCTTCATTTAGAACTCTTATGACAAGTAGTTCTTTAATGTCTTTCTCTCCTCAGGATCATTTCCAGTTACTATCATATTATCCACATATATAATGAGAGTAGTAATCTTACCTTCTTTTCTTTTCAGAAACAGGGTATGGTCTGAGTTACTCTGACAATATCCAAATGTCCTCATTGATTTTGTAAATCTCCCAAACCAAACTCTTTGTGACTGCTTGAGACCATACAATGCTTTCTTCAACCGACACACTTTATTACTGTGTTGGACCGGTCTATTTGATCCCGGTCGTAGATCCATATAATCCTCTGCTGTCAATTTCCTATGAAGAAAAGCATTCTTCACATCAAATTGCTTTAACGACCAGTCCAGGTTTGCAGCCAGTGACAGTAGAACTCAATCAGCTTTAAACTTTGTCACAAGTGCAAATGTGTCATCATAATCAATTCAATAAGTTTGAGTGTACCCTTTGGTAATCAACCTTGTCTTATATCGCTCTATCGAACCATCAAACTTATACTTCACCGTATAAATTCATCTGCATCCTACTGGCTTCTTTCCTGCTAGTATTTCGGCTACCTCCCAAGTCTCATTCTTCTTTAAGGACTTCATCTACTCATCCATAGCTGCTTTCCATCTTGGGGTGGCTAAGGCTTCCTACACACTGTTAGGAATAGATACAATAGATAATTGATTCACAAATGACTTGTTTGATTCAGACAATCGGTGAGTAGACACATAATGATTCATGGAATACTTGACATTACTAGTGGGATCAAGCTCATAAGTAGGTTTTGGGATACCTATAATAGTACGATCCGGGAGTTCTCTTCTTAGAGCTTCAGACAATGATGACGATTGGTTTTGGGGATCTGATGGTGCTGGTGGTGGAGATGACACTAGTGGTGGCACGGATCCTGACGGCTCATCTTCGTGGAAGTTCGCCACCGATTGTAGTTCCTCTTGGAGATCTTCTCCTTCAACCACATAATCTTCATTCGAGTAATTGTTACTACTTACATCATCAACCAAATCTTCATTCGAGTGATCGTCACCACTTACATCCATATTTTCACTCCTTGTATTCATTTGTTCACTCTGAATGGTAACCACTTCATCATAAGCAAGAGTCTGAACTTCACTTCGGTACTCCCCCTGAAGTTCAACCTCAAAGAAAAAATACATCTCATCTTCGTGAAACACATCTATAGTTATAAACATCCTTTAAGTCGATGGGTAGTAACAAAGATATCCTTTCTTATTTGTTTCATATCCCATGAAAACACAGCGAATAACTTGAGGAGATAACTTACTGCGTTCATGTTGATGAAAATGAACAAATGCGACACACCCAAATACATGAGGTGCAAGTTGACAATTGTTGGTGCATTCACAGCTTCAGTTAATGCTTGAAATGGTGTGATGAATTTTAGGATACTAGAAGGAACTCAGTTGATTAGGTATGAAGTGAATGTCATGGCTTCCCCCCAATACAATTGTGGCATATTTCCATGAATAAGATAGGCACGAACCACCTCGAGCAAGTGTCTATTTTTTCTTTCTGCAACCTCATTCTGTTGTGGTGTATACGAGTATGTAGTCTGGTGAACAATCCCATGTTCCACCAAATATTGTTATAAATTCAAACTCAGGTACTCACCGCTATTATCGCTCCTAAGAACTTGAATCTGTGCTTTATACTGAGTCATAACCCGTTTATAAAATTTTTAAAATAAGCCACTAACTTCACTTTAGACTTCATCAAATAAATCCAATTCATACGAGTACAATCGTCAATAAATGTCACAAACCATTTTGCTCATCCAAAAGTAGTTTTTTTTATGGACCCCAAACACAAGAATGAATAATCATAAATGGAGACACAGGTGACTTTTTGCGAGTTCACACACATCGCACCGAAAGGTAGACAAATCCAACTTCGAAATAAGCTTGGAAATAATTTATTCAAATAACCAAAAGAAGCATGCCCTAGACATCGATGCCATAACCAAATCTCTGATTTCTTCTTCTCCCCCTCAGATCCTTCCACAGATAGAGTTTGAGTCAATGTGCTTGGATTTTTAGATTCCAAATTTAGGCAATAGAGCTTCCAGTGTCTAACCCCTTAACCAATCGTCTTGTGAGTCCGAATATCCTTAAAATCACAATGGGAGGGCCAAAAAATTACAATACAATGTAAGGAAGTAGTTATTTGAGCAACAGATAATAGGTTAAAATTCAATGATGACACAACTAACACATTATCTAAGGTTAGGTTTTTTGTGAGAGATATGGAACCCTCGCCAGTGACGATGGCAGGATCTCCATTCGTGGTGGTCACTTTGGATTTGGTGGATGATTGTAAGGTTTGGACTAGTCTAGAATCAAAAGTCATATGATCGGTAGCACCCGAATCAATTATATAAGCATTATTGATAACAGAGGCAGAAATATTAAAAATCTTCCTATCATTACCTGCACTAGTAACTAATGTAGAGGACATAGTGCCAGTGGATCGGTTGCAGTTCTTCTTCCAAGTATCTCTGCTATAATCACAGTTCTCCGGATAACCGATAATCTTATAACAACGAGTTTTCATGTGGCCGATCTTCCCACAATGAGTACACTTCCTTGACTCATATGGTAAACGGTAGTTTTGGTCCCATGGTGAAGAACAGCAAATAGCAACACAACAAGCAGCACCCTCCGATCCAAACACCAAATAGTGGGCGGGCACAACTGCAAACACCAGACAGCAATAGCACAACCAATAGAATAGCTCCTTTTAGATCCAATCTGGATCAATCCAAGAACACAAAACAGCAACAGCAACAGCAACAACAATAGCAGAGCAGCAACACAGGATCTGGATCTGATCCACAAAATAGTAACAACGTCCAATAAAAAAAAATTCCAATAGAAGTGTAACACCCCGCAAAATTGGAAATTACAATTTTGCCCCTGGGTGTTACGCACGTATATTTTGTAATGTGTTTCACTATATATTTTGGATTCGTACTATTTATACATTTTCCGTATTGATTTCAGTCAACTAAAATATAATATTTCAATCCCTGGGATTTACGTGCTTTTTACGTATTTTGATGCACGTGTTTCCACCACTACGTACAATGTTTTCTATAGGTTTAAATTATTTATTTTTATGTATTTAAATCTATTTTATAAAACTGAAATTTATTTTCCCCCTATTTCGATTAAAATGTATTTTTCAATTTTCTGCATGTATATTGCACGTACTTTCTACGTGTTGTGATTTCATCATGAAATATATGTAAATTAGTAAATATAATTTTGGTTATATTGTTTTCGATTATATTTAATTTTTCATCAATAAAATTAATTTTTCGCATTTTGATATTTTACGTGCGATGCACGTGTTTCCTACGCACGTAGTAATTACGTCATAGAATGTATAAATTAATAAATAATTTTTTTATATTGTATTGAATATTTTTCCGTTGATAAAGTCAATTTTTGTATTTCGGTATTTTACGTGCGACGCACGTGTTTTCGGTAAACGCATTTGTTTTTCAAAATAATTTCGGAATGTGTGTAATACCCGTGATTTTCAAAAATAATATAAAGTAGCAATATATATATATATATATATATATATATATATATATATATATATATATATATATAGTGTATATCATACTATATGAAGTATGCAGGTTGGCATATGACTTTGTTTTGTTATAAACAAAATGAATGGTATTAAAATGGGAGTTGGGGGCCCACGGTAAAAGGAGAAACAACTTAAGGCTGTGTGTGATATGATCATGTTTGATTCGGTCAGCACCCAGGAGCCCACCTTGTTAAAATTTCGGAAGTTAGCAGGTGTATGTGTGCATATGCACACTTGTGCACAAAATTGGCCGGTTTTGGCACTAAGGAGTGGGGAGATGAGAGGATTAGGGGTTATGGGAGTTAAAGAGTTGGAAAAATGAAAGGATGAGAGTTTTGAGAGTTATGAAATATGAAGAGTTGTGGAATTAATTTTGAGAGTTATTAGGGGTGGATTTTATGCATTAAAGACCCTCTCAAAAACCTATAAATAGAACCCAAATTCATACATTTCTCTTGCACCAAAAACTTAATCAAAAGAGAAAGAAAGTAATAGAAAGAAAGGATAAGAGTAAGAAAAAGAAAGAGAGGAGAGAGTTTTGTGCTTGGAGGCCCTTGCTAGGAGAAGAAGAGCTAGGAGTCATTGAAGCTAGAAGTGGTGTTCATTCCTTCAATCGTTCAAGCTTCCAATCAAGGTGGGTGATTTCTTACTTTCTAGTTGTAGAAATACCATACTAGAAATTATAAATTAGTCTTATGAGATGATAATGATATGTAGGTAATTTTCATGCTAATATACATGTTATGAATAATATGAGTGTGGTTAAATAATAGAAGACTTTGATGTAAGAATTAATACCATGATTCATGTTAAAACTTCTTCTTGAGAGAATGTATATTTTGAATGAGATATGAAAAGTAGATTTAATTTACACTTTTGTATGTGATGAAAAATGAGTAGTAAAACATAAAAATGGGTATTCTCATGCATTCTAATTTTTAGAATTATGCATGCTAAGTATGAAATTTCTTATGTGATCTATGCTATTGTATGAGATGAGAATGGTAGTAAAACATGTATTATTAATAAATTCAATTACATAATGTTAGGGGTTAATGAGAAAATGAATTGATTGATTAATTGTCATACATTAGCGTACATGAATGTAGAGAATTTTGATTATGTGAACAATTGATAAGTAAATAAATTATTGTAAAGAAGATTTGATGTTATGGAACACATTTGAGTGCTTCTAAAGATATAATATGCTACTTTTAAATTAAAAAGAATAAATGCAAAACGGTGTCCATCAACGAAAAGAAACGATTTTGAAAGATATTTTATTCTTTAAATTATGATTTTATAAATCAGTGGATCACTGTTATAAAGTAATGTCAACTTTTATATTTTTATTTCAGTTAAATAAAAGAGTTGATAAGAATTGAGAAATCGAGTTTTGAAAAATAATGAAATAACATAATGTTGAAATAAAAAGTTATCGGGATATTTCCATATCAGTGGGCGCACTTGGCCTGTTGGCTTGGCACTGCGCTGGCTCTTGGTCGGGTTGGGTTCGAAACTGGTTAAACACCAAACATTTTTCTTTTGTTTGTGTGCTTTGAAATCTATTTCAAATCGAGATGTATTTAAAGGGCTTTTGGTCGACATCTAGACACCTAGCCCACTTGGGCTAGTGGCTGTTGGTGAAAGCTTTGGTCACTACCTGAGCATTCATGGGTTCGAAACAGAGGTGTGCCTTTTATTATTTTTTTTTAAAAAAAAAGGATTTGGTGAGTTTCAATACACTTCTCTACTACTATAATGGGAGAACCCCTTAGTGTAATTTGTCCTCAATCCAACCCGTGCAGCGCACGTGTTGGGTTATGGACTAATTTTGGTAAATATTTTCGGCAGTGGACCAGTTTGGTAAATATTTCCGAAAGTGGATCAGTTTGGAAATTATTTTCTTTTTACCCTTACCAAATATTTCCGAAAGTGGATCAGTTTGGAAATTATTTTTATTTTTACCCTTTTCATTATCCCTTCAATTTTTTCCGCGTGCACGTGTGCACGTGTATGATACTAGTATAATTTGAAGAAAAATCATAGTAATCTTATAAAGTGATGAAGTATTTATAAAAATAAAAAAAAATTAGTTTCAAAGACTTTGTATATTTTTTTGAAGAAAAAGTGACATTTGAGAAAGAATGAGATTTTGATCTCAAGTTAATTATTTTAAGAACACAATCCTTATCTTTAGAAGAAAAATAAAGACTTTGATATGTGAGAATTAGTCTTCTTGTTGAGATTATGCATTTATGTTGAATGAGAAACTCTAGATTTCTATATGTACTCAAATTGTTAATGAGTTTAAATTAGATGAATGCATGAACAGAATCATTGATTGGAAATAATTAAGAGTGGAAAAGTAAATTTTGAATAGTGTTAAAATGAGACCTTGATGAAGTTGTGAAATGAATTGAAAGATGAAATGATCTAGATTTAAGAGCATGATTTATATCATTGGAAGGAAAGTAAAATGATGGTTTGTGAATTAGTTGTCTTGATGAGATTATTCAGTTATGTTGTATGCTTGATTATTATATGTGCTTAAATTTGCAAATGAAATTGCTATTGTTGTTGGTTCATGAATGAACTGTAAAAGAATCATGATTGATGTCATAGATCAAATTGTGGATAAACTAGAGACATGAAAATATCTAAGTTAAGACATGATTATTAAAGGGTATATGTACCCATGTTTCTTGTACATGAAAGTTTATGATATAGAGTTAGTAAGACCTCGGTACCGGCATTATTGAAAGAAAGGATTTGAGAAATGATTTGGAGATATGGCTAAGGAGCCATCTCGTATTTGTTGATTAAGTCCGGTAGGAGGTAAAACTGATTCTATGAGTAGAAATTATTCATGTCTTGAACTTAAAAAAATTTAGGCACATAAGTGAAGATGTAGTAAACTTAGGGAAACGTAAGTGGGGTGCTCTATATAGTCGGCGGTGGACTCCAAGACTATAGATCCAGTTGGTGGACTGAGGTTACCCTGTGGGAGACGGATTATTATATTTTAATCCGGGACTATGAGGACGGGTCGGCGGTGGACTCCAAGATCTTGAGTAGTCGGACGGATGGTTTTTTGTGTTTACCGTCTCCAATGTATATGTATATATACTGGGCTAGAGGGTCACATACGGGACGATTCGCACGATGTGGAATCTGTTATAACAGCCGGCGGTGGACTCCAAGGTTGGGATTCAAATTCGTGGAATAGTCTGAACTTTGTTTTGCTACCGGGTAGTTTTCATGGCGAGGGATCGAGCCCTGTATTGTGAAGAACGTAGGCGCTTGCCCTCGGACCTATGTAGTATGGGATGCATAGAATCCGAACAAGTGTGCATTAGTGTCATCCTAGTGTAGAATGATATGCATTAGGCATTAAGACATGACATATACTTATGTTTAGAATAATCACTTTTGATACTTTACTTGTTCATTCAATCTTTTTGTGATTTGTTAAAGTATGAGATCGTTATACTATTCCCGGCATAGAGAGGATAGCCGTGTATAACATTTCGTCAGTTGTAAGTAACTGACGTGCCCACAGATTGACATGCAGGTAATGGACTATTCATGGAGTTATAAAGTGGATATGCTGTTGCTATTTGAAAGTTAAAAATGTTGCAAATGATGCAAAATTGTACAAGTTATATTTTTGTTTTCAATTGTTGTAAGATTTCCGCTGTGTAAAAACCAAGTGTAAAGGAACTCTGATGTATTATGAATGCAAAGTTTTAAATTCCTTGTAAAATTGTACGAAGTGAAGTATGTTGGATCCTGTAGGCTAAGCAACAAACACTAGAGGGGGGGGTGAATAGTGTTAATGAAAATAAATTGCGGAATAAAATTATTTTTCTCGGCACAGTCGACCTAGTTGGGAACCAGTCGACTGATATAGCCAAATTAAAAGAAACTTAATCTCTCGATGCAGTCGACTTATCTGAGAGACAGTCGACTGATAATATCAAACAAAGAAAATATAATAACTCGGTTCAGTCGACTAATAGATAAGCCAGGCGACTGAAGAAACAAAGAGTAACAGATACAAGACTGATCAGTCGACTAATACGAAGCTGAGTCGACTGTACAGACTAGATTTGCAGAACTTCAATAAATAAAAGTAAGTGCAAAAACAAGACAACCAATCACAGAGTACACAAGATATATCCTGGTTCGGTCCTCCCGACCTACATCCAGTCCCCAAGCAACCCACTTGAGATTTCCACTATTCTTGAAAAATAAATACAAGAATACCCTACGGCGTTCAAGACAACAACCTTGTCTAACCCGTAGTCCTTTCTCTCAACCAGAGAAAGCAGACCCACTCTTCAACCAAGAGTGAAAAGACACCGACTCTACAACCAAGAGTCAAAAACACTCTCCAACCGAGAGCAAGAGTACAAGAGGAATTTTACAATCAACCTATAGCCTTGTTGTATGTGTTGATGCACGTGGCTAAAGAATTAGGTTGACTTCTATACTCAGTCCAAAGCGAATTCAATGCTATACTGGACTGAGTGTAGAGAACCAAAGTATGTGAACTTGAAAGCTTTGTTCTTCACAGAAAATCACTTAAATTTTTCTCAAGAGTACTCGGGTGTTTATGTCAGAAAATCAAGTAAGTCGAGTAAGTGTTTCTGTTTGAGAAGAAACTCTATATAAAGAGTTTTGTTCTTCTGAACGTTGGAAAGCAGTTACATAACTGTCAACCAACGGATCAAACCGTTTGAATTTGAAAAAGTTCGTTTTTGAAAATCAGAAAACGGTCAAAAAGCTCTCGATCAGTCGACTGGGTTGCCATATGAGTCGACTGATCAGAGTTTGAATAATTTTAAACAGTTTCGTACTTATCAGTCGACTGGCATAGGCTTAAGTCGACTGGTACTTAAAAGCTAAAATTCTTCAAACTGTTTTGACTTATTTTGAGGGGTTTTTTTTTAGAGACACACAATATGAAATTGTTAAGTGTGTGTGTGTGTGTGTTGACAAGGCTTTACATCAGACTAAAGACTCAACAGGGAAGTACATTACAATGTTTACAAGACACAACAATATAACACATTTGAGCTTTGGGTCTTGAGTTGAATCTTTGATCCTTGTTTTGAGTAAAGTCTTGATCCTTGTCTTGAGCTGTATCCTTGAAAGCTTGTGCATTTGTTCAGCTAGAATTGTCTTTTGATATGAACACTGCATTGTTAGCTGTATAATATAAACACATGTTGCACTGTGTTGTGATCATCAAAATCAAGAATCAACAAAGTAAAGATCCTGTGAAATCTCGAATTTATCCTTATTTAAAATTCGGGGTGTTACAGATGGTATCAGAGCATGCTTCACAAGTAGTACAAGTTTATAAGGAACGATAAAAAGTGACGATAAATTTGGGAACAAGCTAAAAGAGTCCTTCTGTCAACCGGGTGTAAACAATCCTAAGCGACACGGTATTTAAGCGTCTTCGGACCACCGCTAGCTGGGAACCGACTCTTACGGCTAACCCAAGTAAATCAGAACTTGGTAGACTAAAGATTTGTTTAGGAAGAGTAGTAGGTTCATTAACTATAGTCTAGAACCCGTGACACCTTATTGAGTAGTTACAATATTATTCCTGTGGACACTAGAGTGTGAGTTTCAGTCTATAGAGATTTAAATGTAAGTGATTTACATTTGTGTTGCTCTATGCACTGATGTTTTCTCTTTCTTTTGGATGGCTGGAGTCGTGAACGAAGTTGTTATTGAACTTGCATTCAATTTCATTCATGATGTTCTCCTCGTATGCATGAGAGTGTATGCGAGCACATTTTTCCCTGGGTATCAGAGTAGCGCAGTGAAAGCGTGGTTGGCTTGAACCGTCATTCATGATACCTTACACACTTCCCTCTCAAACTATTTTGTAGATCATTATCATGGTACTTTCTCCATATTCAATATATAAATTTTTAATAAATATTTTCTTATATTATTAAATCATTTGAATATTTATTATTGATCTATCTTCCTTAGTCTTGATATTTTAAACCTATTTTTCAAACCTAAAATTTTGTCTTTCATGTATTTATGTCACTTTATGTTTATCCGTTTATATCTAATATTACTTTACGTATTTTGTCAAGTTTTAAATTACCGTTTATTAAGTTAATATTGCAACCACTATTTTTCTGATTTATTATTTTGGATTTTTCTTATGAAATTTCTTATGCGCACTCATTTTATATGATTCGATTTCTCTGATCTTATTCTATATATTTTTAACAAGATAGAAATTTTCTTCCGATATAAATATGACCTACAATTTTGTTTTATTGTCTACAATCGGTATTATTCTTATTGCATATTTGTTTTGATATATTCATTTTACTATTAATCACTATTTAATATCAACTATCTCCTTCCTAATATTTCAAATCTTTTCATACCACTTTATCGTAATTTATTTTCCCACTAACTTATTGAGAATTTTGGTGTCTACCCACCTAACAAAATAAAATTGGTATTTATATTTTTTTCTTCAATTTATAAGTTATTTCTAAATGATTAGTTTTCGCACTATTTCAATAATATATTACTATTGTTACTACTACGATATTTGCTCTACTCCGACAAACCATTTATAATTTTAATGCCGTACTATTGGTTGCCTTACCCTAAAATTTTTACGCCTATAAAAATTTGTATGTTGGTCTACTTGACAATTCAAAGGTATTTCAATGTATGTCTTCTATTTTAAAATTTTAAATTTGTATGTATAATTATTATAATTACCTTACAAACTATTTTATTAATTGGTATACAAAGTCATTTTATGTTCAACTAAGCCTCATTCCCATTTACTTTTCCAAACTCTTATTCAATGGCCTTGTTTTAAATTGCTAATTAGATTTCGTTATACAGTTTGCGAATTTTCTACCATTTAATACATTGATTACCTATTGACTATGTTTTCTTCGCCACATTGTTTTCCGAACTACTTCGAAGTTAACGACTTAATTGACTTTCCCCTTTATCAAATACCTTACCTAATATTATTTTTTTTTGTACGAAAATTTCTCTCAAACCATTCTATCTTTTTTCACATTTCAATTCTTATGCCATTTTCCTATTTTTCTTTTTCTGTCTTGTAACATTTGAATATTCATAATTTTCCTATATAGAGTTTATCTTATTTTCCTCGTTGCATATTTTAAAGTTTGCAGTTTCCTAAATACAAGAATAATATTTTCTTTGGCATGTACAAAATACAATCTTTACCCTAGCGAGTTTCGGGGACGGAACTACTCTAAGGGGGGGAGAGTGTAACACCCCGCAAAATTGGAAATTACAATTTTGTCCCTCGGTGTTCCGTACGTATATTTTGTAATGTGTTTCACTATATATTTTGGATTCGTACTATTTATACATTTTCCGTATTGATTTCAGTCAACTAAAATATAATATTTCAATCCCTGGGATTTACGTGCTTTTTACGTGTTTTGATGCACGTGTTTCCACCACTACGTACAATGTTTTCTATAGGTTTAAATTATTTATTTTTATGTATTTAAATCTATTTTATAAAACTGAAATTTATTTTCCCCCTATTTCGATTAAAATGTATTTTTCAATTTTCTGCACGTATATTGCACGTACTTTCTACGTGTTGTGATTTCATCATGAAATATATGTAAATTAGTAAATATAATTTTGGTTATATTGTTTTCGATTATATTTAATTTTTCATCAATAAAATTAATTTTTCGCATTTTGATATTTTACGTGCGATGCACGTGTTTCCTACGCACGTAGTAATTACGTCATAGAATGTATAAATTAATAAATAATTTTTTTATATTGTATTGAATATTTTTCCGTTGATAAAGTCAATTTTTGTATTTCGGTATTTTACGTGCGACGCACGTGTTTTCGGTAAACGCATTTGTTTTTCAAAATAATTTCGGAATGTGTGTAATACCCGTGATTTTCAAAAATAATATAAAGTAGCAATATATATATATATATATATATATATATAGTGTATATCATACTATATGAAGTATGCAGGTTGGCATATGACTTTGTTTTGTTATAAACAAAATGAATGGTATTAAAATTGGAGTTGGGGGCCCACGGTAAAAGGAGAAACAACTTAAGGCTGTGTGTGATATGATCATGTTTGATTCGGTCAGCACCCAGGGGCCCACCTTGTTAAAATTTCGGAAGTTAGCAGGTGTATGTGTGCATATGCACACTTGTGCACAAAATTGGCCGGTTTTGGCACTAAGGAGTGGGGAGATGAGAGGATTAGGGGTTATGGGAGTTAAAGAGTTGGAAAAATGAAAGGATGAGAGTTTTGAGAGTTATGAAATATGAAGAGTTGTGGAATTAATTTTGAGAGTTATTAGGGGTGGATTTTATGCATTAAAGACCCTCTCAAAAACCTATAAGTAGAACCCAAATTCATACATTTCTCTTGCACCAAAAACTTAATCAAAAGAGAAAGAAAGTAATAGAAAGAAAAGATAAGAGTAAGAAAAAGAAAGAGAGGAGAGAGTTTTGTGCTTGGAGGCCATTGCTAGGAGAAGAAGAGCTAGGAGTCATTGAAGCTAGAAGTGGTGTTCATTCCTTCAATCGTTCAAGCTTCCAACCAAGGTGGGTGATTTCTTACTTTCTAGTTGTAGAAATACCATACTAGAAATTATAAATTAGTCTTATGAGATGATATTGATATGTAGGTAATTTTCATGCTAATATACATGTTATGAATAATATGAGTGTGGTTAAATAATAGAAGACTTTGATGTAAGAATTAATACCATGATTCATGTTAAAACTTCTTCTTGAGAGAATGTAGATTTTGAATGAGATATGAAAAGTAGATTTAATTTACACTTTTGTATGTGATGAAAAATGAGTAGTAAAACATAAAAATGGGTATTCTCATGCATTCTAATTTTTAGCATTATGCATGCTAAGTAATAAATAGTGAGTAGTATGGAATTTCTTATGTGATCTATGCTATTGTATGAGATGAGAATGGTAGTAAAACATGTATTATTAATAAATTCAATTACATAATGTTAGGGGTTAATGAGAAAATGAATTGATTGATTAATTGTCATACATTAGCGTACATGAATGTAGAGAATTTTGATTATGTGAACAATTGATAAGTAAATAAATTATTGTAAAGAAGATTTGATGTTATGGAACACATTTGAGTGCTTCTAAAGATATAATATGCTACTTTTAAATTAAAAAGAATAAATGCAAAACGGTGTCCATCAACGAAAAGAAACGATTTTGAAAGATATTTTATTCTTTAAATTATGATTTTATAAATCAGTGGATCACTGTTATAAAGTAATGTCAACTTTTATATTTTTATTTCAGTTAAATAAAAGAGTTGATAAGAATTGAGAAATCGAGTTTTGAAAAATAATGAAATAACATAATGTTGAAATAAAAAGTTATCGGGATATTTCCATATCAGTGGGCGCACTTGGCCTGTTGGCTTGGCACTGCGCTGGCTCTTGGTCGGGTTGGGTTCGAAACTGGTTAAACACCAAACATTTTTCTTTTGTTTGTGTGCTTTGAAATCTATTTCAAATCGAGATGTATTTAAAGGGCTTTTGGTCGACATCTAGACACCTAGCCCACTTGGGCTAGTGGCTGTTGGTGAAAGCTTTGGTCACTACCTGAGCATTCATGGGTTCGAAACAGAGGTGTGCCTTTTATTATTTTTTTTTAAAAAAAAAGGATTTGGTGAGTTTCAATACACTTCTCTACTACTATAATGGGAGAACCCCTTAGTGTAATTTGTCCTCAATCCAACCCGTGCAGCGCACGTGTTGGGTTATGGACTAATTTTGGTAAATATTTTCGGCAGTGGACCAGTTTGGTAAATATTTCCGAAAGTGGATCAGTTTGGAAATTATTTTCTTTTTACCCTTACCAAATATTTCCGAAAGTGGATCAGTTTGGAAATTATTTTTATTTTTATTTTTACCCTTTTCATTATCCCTTCAATTTTTTCCACGTGCACGTGTGCACGTGTATGATACTAGTATAATTTGAAGAAAAATCATAGTAATCTTATAAAGTGATGAAGTATTTATAAATAAAAAAAAATTAGTTTCAAAGACTTTGTATATTTTTTTGAAGAAAAAGTGACATTTGAGAAAGAATGAGATTTTGATCTCAAGTTAATTATTTTAAGAACACAATCCTTATCTTTAGAAGAAAAATAAAGACTTTGATATGTGAGAATTAGTCTTCTTGTTGAGATTATGCATTTATGTTGAATGAGAAACTCTAGATTTCTATATGTACTCAAATTGTTAATGAGTTTAAATTAGATGAATGCATGAACAGAATCATTGATTGGAAATAATTAAGAGTGGAAAAGTAAATTTTGAATAGTGTTAAAATGAGACCTTGATGAAGTTGTGAAATGAATTGAAAGATGAAATGATCTAGATTTAAGAGCATGATTTATATCATTGGAAGGAAAGTAAAATGATGGTTTGTGAATTAGTTGTCTTGATGAGATTATTCAGTTATGTTGTATGCTTGATTATTATATGTGCTTAAATTTGCAAATGAAATTGCTATTGTTGTTGGTTCATGAATGAACTGTAAAAGAATTATGATTGATGTCATAGATCAAATTGTGGATAAACTAGAGACATGAAAATATCTAAGTTAAGACATGATTATTAAAGGGTATATGTACCCATGTTTCTTGTACATGAAAGTTTATGATATAGAGTTAGTAAGACCTCGGTACCGGCATTATTGAAAGAAAGGATTTGAGAAATGATTTGGAGATATGGCTAAGGAGCCATCTCGTATTTGTTGATTAAGTCCGGTAGGAGGTAAAACTGATTCTATGAGTAGAAATTATTCATGTCTTGAACTTAAGAAAATTTAGGCACATAAGTGAAGATGTAGTAAACTTAGGGAAACGTAAGTGGGGTGCTCTATATAGTCGGCGGTGGACTCCAAGACTATAGATCCAGTTGGTGGACTGAGGTTGCCCTGTGGGAGACGGATTATTATATTTTAATCCGGGACTATGAGGACGGGTCGGCGGTGGACTCCAAGATCTTGAGTAGTCGGACGGATGGTTTTTTGTGTTTACCGTCTCCAATGTATATGTATATATACTGGGCTAGAGGGTCACATACGGGACAATTCGCACGATGTGGAATCTGTTATAACAGCCGGCGGTGGACTCCAAGGTTGGGATTCAAATTCGTGGAATAGTCTGAACTTTGTTTTGCTATCGGGTAGTTTTCATGGCGAGGGATCGAGCCCTGTATTGTGAAGAACGTAGGCGCTTGCCTTCGGACCTATGTAGTATGGGATGCATAGAATCCGAACAAGTGTGCATTAGTGTCATCCTAGTGTAGAATGATATGCATTAGGCATTAAGACATGACATATACTTATGTTTAGAATAATCACTTTTGACACTTTACTTGTTCATTCAATCTTTTTGTGATTTGTTAAAGTATGAGATCGTTATACTATTCCCGGCATAGAGAGGATAGCCGTGTATAACATTTCGTCAGTTGTAAGTAACTGACGTGCCCACAGATTGACATGCAGGTAATGGACTATTCATGGAGTTATAAAGTGGATATGCTGTTGCTATTTGAAAGTTAAAGATGTTGCAAATGATGCAAAATTGTACAAGTTATATTTTTGTTTTCAATTGTTGTAAGATTTCCGCTGTGTAAAAACCAAGTATAAAGGAACTCTGATGTATTTTGTAAAATTGTACGAAGTGAAGTAAAGATCCTGTGAAATCTCGAATTTATCCTTATTTAAAATTCGGGGTGTTACAAGAAGAATCAAGCATCAACGATCTGACGGCGCCTGATGATGTTGCGACGAGATCGGGGATGTTGTCGACGGCGGTGGCTTTTGAAGACGGTGGATTTGCGACGGGATCGAGGATGTTGACGACGGCGGTGACCACGACGGTGGCTTGAGAATCTGCGATGGCGATCAACGAGGGTGACAGGATTGATGATGGCGACGGAGATCGAAGGTTGACGATGATATCAGAGACGACGTCAATGGGAGATTTCGGTGGTGGGGATCAAGATCTACGAGGGCGACAGGATCGACGATGGTGATGGGGTTCGAAGGCAGGTGATTTTGATGGGATCAGGGTTTTGGGATCAATAAGAACAAGAAGAGGAGGGATCGGGATCTTCTTCTTCTTCTTCAACCGACTTAGGATATTTTAGGCTCTGATACCATCTTGATATCAAATTAGGGGAAAATAATATTTTTCTTATATCACCTTTTCCTCTACTATATATATATATATACACACACACACACACACACACGTTATTTTTTGAAGGAGGGGTACAATTGATTGACAAGATTAAGGAGACGAGAGATTTGAAAAATCTATTTCCTATAAATTAGGAAGCAGAAAATAAAGCTAATACGAATTATATTTTAACAGGGTTTACTCCATCAAACATAATCATAAGAAACACGAGGAAGGAACTGTTTATTGAATTAAAAATATTATCCTGTATCGTGATTGGTGTGTATTATAGTTGAAAGCTAGCTTGCATTGTTAACCATAGGCCCCTCTTTGGTCATGATTTCTCATTTATTAGAGAAAACAAACGCCTCACATGTTTAGCACCCTTAATTATACGAGTAATGCACCCTTAATTATACGAGTAATGTTACACTCACTATTAAATTCATTTTTTTTTCCCAATACTGCTGTAAATGGCACACTAATAATAGTGGAAGATGAATGTAGAATATACGATAAAAACCTCTAATAATTGGGTATTATCTAAGATAGAGAAAAAAAAAATATAACAATTTTGATAGTGGATGTAGTATACTTTAATTATACTAGTATTTTTCACGTGCGATGCACGTGTTAAGAAATAGTTTTGGAGTTTAACGTGCATTGCACGTAATTGAAAAAAATATTTTGAAGAAAATCTACAATTTGTACGTGCAATGTACGTATTTATAAGAAAAATTTGAATTGTACGTGCAGCATATGTGTGTTAAGTGCTGAAAAATATTATAAATTTGTTTTGTACGTGCATTGCATGGTTAAATAGGTGAATTTTTTTTATTTATTTGTTTTTATTGTAATTAATGAGAGACTTGGAGTTGCACGTGCAAGACACGGATTTGTATATTGATAAATGACAACTTCTCCCATTATAATATTAGATTAGAGATTAGATTAGAGATACGTCTGTGGAAAGGGCATCACATGTTTAGCATGCTTAATTATTTATGTCCGTAAAAAGTGCTCGAGGGTCCAGTAAAACTCCATATGTAATGCTTCAAAACCGAAAAAAAAAAATTCCATATGTAATAAATATTACTACTCAGATTCAGATACTTAATACACATCTTAATAAATATATTTTTTAAAAATAAAACTTAGATATTGTCTGACCTGGAATCTGAGATACTATTTGTATTAATTATTATGTATTGATAATGTAAGAATTTGTTTACCTATAAATGATAACTTCAACTCTTTTATTATAACATTAGAGATAGTTTTCGAGAATTAGGAAGATTGATATTGGGAGATTTGCCACCTCTACCAACGTGTGCATGGAACAGTAAATTAACAAATACATTTTTATTAAAAAAAAACCTACTTTGTTACTTGTGTGCTTAGATAGTACTCGTACAGATATGTTAGTTTTGGCTGAAGTCGTATGACTTCATCCCTTTTATCAAAAAAAAAAAAAAAAGTACTCGTACAGATACTAATGAGGAAATGGATGAGAATTGAAGACAGACTTGGAAGATTGGATATATATATATATATATATATATATATATATATATATATATATATATATATATATTTTATGGAAGATTGGATATATTACTCTTATGTGAGTTAAAGGACAGAATTAAGTTGGCCAACACTTTGCTCATTTGAACGCGGACATAGACCTGATCAAGAGTATGGTATGGATACTCCCGAATGCAGAAGTTTCTACAAGCATGCCCATCTTGCTCCTAGGTGGAGAAAAATTATGCCGGGTTCGTTTTGAGATGTGCATCACTTTACATCAATACTTATCTACAAAAGATGCCTTTTTAACACCAAACTCCTCTGCCAATATCCTTCACCTATACCACCTTCAACCCAAACCTATTCTGCCCTTTCCCTCTCCAACTACACCATCTTCACAATTTGTACAATTTCAACTTCTAAGCTGCCATGGAGCTGTCGGAACTGAAAATGAGTAGCTGCGGGCTCAATGAGATGGTCCTCCACCAGTCCCCTCCAGATAGACCCAATGATCCCCCCCCCTTCCCCCGGTCAACCCACCCTTGACCCCCCCTCCACCTTCCCTACCTCCAGCGTCTACACACATCTCTACCACCACTACCCCACCAGCGCCCCACCCAGTTCTACTGTTCAACTCTATCTACGTGGAAGACAGGTGGCTCAGACATCCTCATTTCCCCGAGCGTGCACACCGAAGTGCGCATCAGCGTCAGATTGGGCGAGAATATAATCATCATCGCGCCGCATCGCCGCCTCCCAGAGGACGGGCCCACAAAGGGGGTCCTCCTACTGACTCTTTCACCCACCCACCCACACACACACACAGACCATCGCCGTTACTATGGAGAGAGAAGTGATCTGTGGCATCACATACAGTCTCAGCTTAAAAGGAAACAACAACATCAAAACGACCATGCCTCCCATCACCATTCCATGCACAAGGGCCACCACCCTCCCCCAAACACCACCACAACCACGGTATTCAGATACAACCACAAATCCCAGCACACATCACACATACTCCCCCAACCTCCTCCACCTCCGAAATGGAAGGCTACATCTGCGGGTGCTCCTTATCTTCAGCCCTTACCCACCTCCCACAACCCCCAACTACCCACACTCAACCCTCCCCAATCACCCCCACCGTAGACAGGGATGGTTCAACCTCCACTTAAGTCCATCGTCGAGCGGGCCCAAGAAGGGTGTCCACAAAATGAGGCTAGAATGGAAGGAGCACCTGGGTTGAGTGGGGATCTGATAGAGGATAAGCCATGGATAGAAGTCAAAACTAAAACAAAGAAAAAACACAGTCCCCCCCCCCCTCCCCAACTCAACCAGAAATCAGAAAGAAGCAAAGGAAAGAGAAACGCGAACCAGTGTCGTGTTTCAATTGCAGTGATTTGGGGCACTTTTGGTAGGATTGTACGAAAGATCCTTTTAGAAGTCAACTGGCCAGAATTCCGCTACTTAAAGTGCATGAAATGGGGGCACATGTCTTACGTTTGCACAAACATTACAACATCCAAAAACGATGATGATCGACCTATTAGAAGAGGCAGGTCGCTAGATAAGACCACATTCATCCGCCTTGCAAATAGCCTAGAGACAACCAAACCTGAAGAGAAATGGCTCCGCCAATAGTGTGTCATTGCTAAAGTAAGAGCGGGGTGCCCATCAGAGAACCACCTCCTCCAGGCCTTCAATGTGAAATGGCCGATGAGAGCCCACAGGGGTTAAGTAGAAAAAAAGATGTGCCACCTCCAATTCCTGGTGTCCTTCCCTTCGCCAGAGAAGATGACGGAGGTTTCGGCCATGAGTATAGTAGATTTTGGACACTTTAAGATGGAATTCTTCCTGTGATCGCCTAGATTCGGAGCTGAGTTGCCTCAAGAGGAACAATTTTGGATTTGGATCCACAATGTATGTAACGCCCCGAATTTCAAATAAGACCGAATTCGAGATTTCATAGGATCTTTACTTCACTTCGTATAATTTTACAAGGAAATTAAAACTTTTCAACAACATCAGAGTTCATTACACGTTGTTACACAACAGAAGAATAAAAGAATTATTACAATAGAATAAAATACAACTTGTACGACTTTAACAATGTAAGTCATCAACTGCATCATAACATCTTTACTTCTTCATAAAAGTCCATTACCTGCATATTAAGCTGTGGGTACATCAGTCACTTACAACTGACGAAAATGTTATACTCGGCTATCCTCTCTATGCCGTACATATAACGATCTCATTACTTTAACAAATCACAAAAATTGAATGAACAATAAAGTGTTAATTTGTGACTACGCTAAACATGTAAGTGTATATCATGCCTTAATGGCTAATGCGCACATTTATACCAGGATGACACTAATGCACACTTGTTCGGATTCTATGCATCGCATACTACATAGGTCTGAGGACAAGTGCCTACGTACTCCACAATAAAGGGTTCGATCACTCGCCATGAAACTACCCAATAAATAAGCAAGGTTTAGATCATTCCACGTATATGGATCCAAGCCTCGCTGGCTGTTATAAAAAATCCTTCATCGTGCGAATCATCTCGCAAGTGCCCCCTAGCCCCGGTATACGTATATACATTAGAGTATGGTAACTATCTATCTGACTACACTAAGTCCCGAATTTAAAAATAAAAGTCCATCTCCCACGGAGTAACCACAATCTGCCAACTGGGTCTATAGCCACAGAGATCCACCACCGACTATATAGAACAAGCCCACTTACATTTGCCCAGGTTCACTTCATCTTCACTTATGTGCCTAATTATTTAGTTCAAGACATAAATAAATTTTCAAGCCTAGAATTAGTTTTACCTCTTATCGAACTTAATCAACAAATACGAGACAGCTTCATGACCATATCTCAAAATATAGCTCGACTCTTTTTAATTCAATGGTGCCGGTACTCGAGATCTCACTAACTCTAAATCATAACTTTTTCATGTACAAGAATATATGGGTACACATACCCTTCAACAATCATGTCTTAAACCTAGATATTTTCATCTTTGATTTATTCACAAATGATAAAAAATCTAATCCACAAACCAATCTTTTTCTTAGTCTTGTCACTATTCATGATCTATTCTTCCATTCACATTCTTTATAGGTAAAAGAATAATTTCTTTCAAGAGCAAAATTTCATCACATGATATTTCATAATAAATCCAAGCTATTACAATGTCTCACTTCACTATAAAATATTTCTTTAAACAAAATACAAGTGTAATCTCTTTAAAGAGATCACTTCACAAAATAATACTTTTCTTTTCTTTACCACAAAGTTTTATTCTAAAATTTTCATTTCTTTTTATACTTCAAAAATTTACAAGAAAACTATCTCTTAATATTTCCATTTCATTTTATATAAATAATAAAGTTCATATCTAAAGTTTTTCCATACTAAAAAACTCATATGAAGCAAAAGAGTCTCAAAATAATCAAAAAGAGGTGCTCGGGTTCAAACCCATGACCCTTGGTCAACCGCAGTCAATGCCCAGACCTAGACCCGCTAATCAGTAAGTCCATTAGACTCTGGCGTCAATATCCTAAGCCGAAATGGTCATATATTGACCCTCAGTTTCGTAAATAATTCAAACGAATTAAAAAGAGATGTGACTATCAAGTTTTGAACCCAAGATCTTTAACAATAGTGCTCTGTGTTGTACTAGCTAGCCAGTAAGTCCAAGTGAATTTTCTGTTTAGAAAATGTACTAATGTACTTTTATGTAAACTATTCAGAAAGTGGTTCTTTTTCATGCAACTTGTTTATCTAAGATCAAATCTTTCTAATAATTTGAAATAGAATTTTTCTTGACTGATATTGAATTTAAAAATAGCAAACAACAATTTTAACTTCATTAAAACCCTATTTCCACTTTTTTAAACAATTTTTTTCTCATTTTTCCCATAAACTTGCATAAGACTTGAGCAGTGTTCATAAAACTAGTTTATGTTCCTACTTTTACAAATTCCAATTTTATAACAATACTAGCATTGTCACTTGTTCATGAGAATTTCTCAAAAGACTCTTTCATACATTAGTTTATATTTTCAATTATAACATGGCAAAAATACTCATATGTCAACATATCTCATGGTACTAACGAAATTCATTTTGTTTTCTTTCTTCTTTCTTAGTTATCAAAGCATGATTTGAATATAACTTTCTTCAAAAATTTTATATACTCAACAAGTACAAAATTTTGCAAACATTATAACATGATTCATATTATAAAGCATTTCTTCTATTTAATTAGCATGGTATGTACAATTGCAACAAAATCATTCTCATTCATAACATGATATACTAGCATGAATTTTATCTATATTTTTCACATCAACAATAACTTATATTACTCATTCATATTTTATAGCATGCATATTCTACAACTAGAAAGTATGAAACCACCCACCTCAGTTGAAGATTGATCAAAGTGGAAGCACAACTCTTAACTCCTAGCAAGAACTTCTCCTCCTAGCAAGATCTCCTCCTCCTAGCAATTTCTCCTCTCCTACCAAGAACTCCTCCAAGCACAAGAAATCTCTTACTCTCTTTCTTTTTCTTTCTCTTATTTTGATATTGTTTTTGGTGCAAAAGAGAAGGAGAAATGGGGTGCTATTTATAGGATATTATTAGGGTCTAAAATGCAAAAATTCTCAACCTAATAACTCTCTCTTTTTATTCTTCCAATCCTTCATTTTCTTAACTCCTAAACTCCTAACCTTTCATGCTCCCAACCCTTCATAAACTCAACCCCCAACCTCTCCCCTTCCACACCAAAAACCGGCCACTCCTAGTGTACAACCTGGCCAAATCAACTAGTGTGCATGTGCACACATGCACATACAAAAATAAATACATTTTTTTAGTTTTAAATGTGTACAAAAAGTTGTAACTTTTCATGTATTAGTCCAAGCTCAACTTAATTTGTGATTTTACTAATGGGCTTGATTCATAGGCTCTCTTCTAATTAACTAATTTAATTATCCTAGTGGGCTTTCCCTTAAATTAATCTATTGGACTAGAATTTATTCTTTAGGTCTATGGGTCAAAAGAATGCTAATTAAAACTTATGCATGCTAAAAATGGATAATAACAAAATGAGAATAAAAAATTAGCATGTGTATCATACGTGCAAAAATCAATGGAAATGCATTTTTAATTAAATAAAAATGTGGGGTGTTACAATGTAATGCTGGACTTCTGGAAAAAAGAAGCTTTGCAAAAGATCATCTCGGAGTTTGGAACCATCGAAGACATAGACGAAAAGACGATTCGACGGTCGGAGATTGTATCCGCTAGGATCTTAATCCGAAGCCCCGATATCACCTTAATGCCCGTATTTGCAAAGGTTTTCTCATTCGAGGAGTCATACCTCATTAAATTTGTTCTTGATAAGCAAGAGGAGACAGAGATGAAGGAGCCCGTGGCTTTCTCATCCCCTGCCTCCGCACTCAGAGTGGGCATTCCTACAAGCATGTGGTCTCACCGGAGTGGGACCTCACCTTGGATGGAACCCAAGAGATAGAGTGTGTGCACCGTGAAGTCATCAGAGTTGCTAGGGGTAAAGAGGTGTGCCAAGGCCAGGTGACGGCGAGCTCTGAACCCCAAAAAACTCCGTCGTTCATCGGTGGTCAAGATTGAGGCTTGACCAAAAATCCAATGATCAGGAGGATCTGCACATGGTGGAACTGCATCTTGAGCCAAAAATGGAATTTTTTGCAGATCCAGTACCCTCCTTTAGAACTTCCATCAAATAGAAAGCTCAAATAGGAAGTCAACCTCTAGCAGCTACGGAGGAGATGCCTCGAGGGGAGTAAGTGACTGGGGCAGAAAGAACCAGAGCTGAAAGTAGTGTGATCTCCAACTTATCCAACAGACAAAGCCGCTTGGCAAAAGGGGAAAAGATGAAAACTTTGGGAAGGGAGATTAAGAAAAAGGGTGCTAATTTGGGAAAGAAGACGAACGGGGGTTCGATCGAAACCAAGGAAATGGTTTTAAACGAGAGAAGAGGCAAGTTTTGGGAAGATGAACAGGAGCAGTTGGGAGATAGATGTGAAGAGGCAAGCACTGCTTTAGTCACCCCCTCGATCACAGAGCATAGGGCTTTGTTTTCAAAGCCTACCTCCTCGACCGCATCACCTACAAATGGAGATGAGACGCGTAGTTCCCTCACGTGCGACGTGCGTGTGAAGACAGCACAGCTCAAGTGCACGGTTGATGGGCCCAAAGAGGGGCCCAACATTGAGACAGGCAGAATGTTGGAGAAGCCCATTAGCTTTTTGAACAATATTCATAAGCCCAAGTGTACAAGCCCCACAAATAATGCCTATTATTCTGGATCTGCTCGGATTTCTAGTGTCTCTACTGGGGTGTCCAACTCCGTGCTAGAGAGCCACATTGATGAGGACAATCGAGATGCTAGGTTAAACCTCACAGATGATTTTGACTACTCTGAAGAGGAATCTTTAGGGTCAGAGGAGATTGCTAACGATGCCCTGAACATTTCACCTGAGTTTGTCCCTTCCACGTTCCCAACCTCACAACCAACTGCCCCCGTTCCTACTCGCTGCGACAAAGGTTTTAAAGTTCAGAAAGTGCCTAAGAGGGCTATAGAGGAGTCCTTGGACGATTATCTTGAGATTGCTGTAGCTGCTAAATTTGTCAAGACTAGCGATGGAGGTATGCGTTCCTTCCTAGCCTCTATTTGTAATTTCATGAGTGATTCCGATATTTTTAGTCTAGCCAAAACCTTTGTTCTTGCGGTAGGCGATACCGATAGGAACGCTTTTTTCCTAAATAAGATTAGGGGGTGGGAGAGTGATAGAGTTAACCATATTGCAAACTCGACTTCCAAATCGAGTCATGATCCCCCGCCAGATTGTAGTTGATGGAGGTTCTTTTCTGAAACGTTAAAGGCCTAGGTAGGCGGGGCAAGTGGGAAATGGTTAAGGATGTCATCGCTAAATTGAAAGTTAACATTCTTGGTCTGCAGGAGACCAAACTGATTCATATGTCTAGACTTCATAGACTAAGGGGGAATCGAATCTCAGAATGGAAAATGTGCCCATCGGTTGGGACCTCTGGGGGTATTGCTTTAGGTTTTAATCCCGAGACGTTTCTCTACCTAGACAAATTCCTCGGGCAATTCTCGTTATCGGTCCTGCTCCAACGTAAATCCGACCTATGGTCCCAGTCAATTATGGTGGTGTATGTTCCGCACAATGCTGCTTCTAGGTTGGCTTTCTGGGCTGAACTTTGAGCGATTCATGCTCACTGGCCGCACCCCTGGGTTGTGGGTGGAGACTTTAACATCACCAGGTTCGCCTCTGAGCATAGGGGCAGAGGATCCAGTGACTCTGACAGGGAAGCGTTCAACGAGGTTATTGCGGATCTGGAACTGATTGACATTCCCATCACAGATAGGCTTTTCACCTGGTCTAACATGCATTCGTCACCCATTTTAGCTAAGCTTGATAGGATCTTGGTCACCGCTGACTGGGAGGCCAAATTCCCTTTGTCATGGGGTAAGTCCCTCCCTAAACCCACCTCGGATCACGTCCCTATTGCCCTGTCTTCTGGTGAAGTTCAACCGAGAAAATCCATGAAGTTTAGGTTCAAGAAAGCGTGGTTAGAAATACAAAGCCTCCATCACATGGTCAACGATATTTGGTCCCGCCCTACTAGAGGGACTGAAGCGACTGCAATCTGGTGCAAAAAATTAGAAGACTACTGGTCAAGCTTAGGAAATGGAACCGGACCAGATTTTACTGATTTGAAGGGCAAAAGATTCCTTTCTTGAAGGTATTGAGGAGCTTGTAAAAACTGGAGCAACTAGAGTCCTAGTACAGGAAGAGCAGAATAGGTTGCTTCAACTCCGACAAGACATTGACCAAATCTATAGGCTTGAGGAACTCAAATGGCAACAGCGATCCAGAATTTTGTGGCTCAAGGAGGGAGACGCGAATACAGCATTCTTCCATCGAGTAGCCAGTGCCCGACGTAGATCCAACCTCATTCATTTGATCCATTCGGATTCTGGAGTGATATAAGGTGACGAGGATATCAGAGTAGCATTCCAATCCCACTTGAAGCTCCTCTTTGGACATAAAGCGGATTTAAGAGTCCCTCTCCACCATGATTTCTGGCATGGTCCCACTGGTGACTGACCTTATGAATCGATCCCTTGAAGACCCCTTTATAGAAAAGGAAATTTGGGAGGCAGTACAGCAACTCGGAAAGGACAAAGCCCCAGGTCCAGACGGTCTCTTAATCCTTTTCTACCAAGTGTTCTGGGAGAAAATCAAAGATGATCTTATAAATTTGTTTGCTGATTTCTATGACCATAAGCTTAAATTAGGTAGAATTAATTTTGCTGAAGTGGTAATGATCCCTAAGAAAGAAGACTCCCTACGAGTGGGAGACTTCTGCCCTATCAGTTTTCTCCACTGCTCAGTCAAGGTTATTTTCAAGACTCTTGCTAATAGATTAGGAAAGATGACGGATGGACTCATTCGCAACGAGCAGACAAGGTTCATTAAAGGACGGTGTATTCAGGATAGTATAGTCACGGCTGAAAAAACTATCCATCACTGTCACATGTCGAATGCTAAAAGCTATCTTCTGAAGCTGGATTTCGAGAAAGCTTATGAATCGATTGAATGGAAATATCTCCTGGAAGCGTTGGCTGGAAGAGGGTTTGGGGATAGATGGATCAGATGGATCCACACGTGTCTCACCACCAGCAAAACTGCAATTTTGGTGAATGGGGTCTTAGGCCATCCTTTTTTGTGCAAACGAGGCCTTAGATAAGAAGATCCTCTTTCCCCATTCTCTTCACCATTGTGGCAGATGTACTGCAGTTCATGATGGCTAACTGCAGTAGGGCCGGCTGGATCTCGCCAGTGGCCAGTGGAGTTAATTGCCATGGTTGCTCAATCCTCCAATATGCAAATGATACTTCCCTATTTGGAAATGGCAATATCAGGGAAACAACTTCTTTCAAAGGAATTATCTATAGTTTTGAAGCTTGGTCTGGCCTCAAGGTTAACTTCCACAAAAGTGCTCTTGTCCACATTGACTTACTACAGAGGAGGCACAAGAACATGCCACGATTCTCAACTGCTCCATCGAGAGTTTCCCCATTAAGTATCTGGGGTCGCTGCTGAGACCGAGGAAACTCAAGAAGCCCGATTGGTTATCTATCATTGACCGGGTGGAGAACCGTCTTGCAGGATGGAAAGGTAAAACTTTATCCTTGGGAGGGAAAGTCACGCTCATCAATGCAGTCCTCTTAAATATACCTACCTATTATCTGTCCTTCTTCGAAATGTCACGATGGATTATCTAGAGAATTGATCGGATTCGAAAATGGTTTTTATGGAAGGGGCAAGTCCTGATAGAGGTGAATATCTTATCATCAGATGGGAAAAAGCATACTTGAAAAATACTCACGGAGGACTTGGTATTATTGATCTTCGAGATATGAATCTTGCTCTCTGGGTAAATGGTGGTGGAAAGTCTTTCATCCTAATGGAGAAGGGTGGCAAGATTTCATTCAGGCATACCTGCATGGGAATGGGACGTGAAATTTGGACTTCAGGGAAGGCCCACGCATCTCCTGGTTCTGGAGAGGCATCGCTAAGGCCTATGAGCCCTTCATTAGCTGTATGACATCTTCTATTGGCAATGGCAGACTCACCCATTTGTGGTGGTGACAACACACTTAGAGCCCTGTTCCCTGATCTGTATAATCAAGCATCTCAACCGCACTGTACGGTGGCTGCAGTCTGAAAAAGAAGCTCCTGGAAACTGGCCTTTAAACACTCATTGGACTCGGGCTCTCAGCTTAAGCTCATGGAACTTCAGACCTATATCGCTAGTGTCAGAATTAAATGCTCTCAGGGACCCGATAGGAAATCTTGGGGTCTGAAAATGTAAGCCCTATTTTTAGATTTTGTTGTATTTTGTGTTCTTTTGATTATTGTATTTGAACTCATTTATTATGGTGCATTTTGTCTTTTTTGGGTTCTTTTGTTCTCTTTGGATCAATCTGTGTTCTTTTGATTGGATTCTGTCTTTTATGGATTTAGCTTTTTTCTATTTTGAATTCGATTTGTTCTCCTTTGTGTTCGTCTCATCTTATTTCTTTGGTTTGTCTTTTTTTGGAGCCAAAATCGATACCCAGAATCCATATAATCTCAACCCAAAATCCTAAATTTTCTGATCCCTATAAATACCCCTATTAATTAACCCTAATTAATACTCTCTCTCTCTCTCTCTTTCTGCCACTTTCTCTCTTCCCGTACCCCTCTCTCTTCTCTGTTTCTAAACACCCCAAACCCAAATCGTAACCCTCGACCCCCATCCATCCTCCGACCATCGTCCACCATCATCATCACCACCGTCACCGTCTCCATCCCCTCTCCATCATCATTGCCGTCGCTCCCCCCCCCCATCCTTGCCATTACCCATCGAACCCAACCACCGAAGTTTTTCCCGTCACCGTAACTTCATCTCCGTCGCCCTTTTTCCCTCTCTATGCTCCATCATCATCTTCGTCGTCCCTCGCCGTGCCTGTCCACCCCCTAGTGCCGCCATCCAAGCCTCGGAGTCGCGAGCATCTTCATCCCCTATTTTCAACTGTGAAAATAGAGCCCCTCGTCGGAGTTGTTGTCGCCGCCGTTGCTTCCCGACCGTGGTAACGACACCGCTCTGCCATCGCAATCTCCGTCACAGTCATCGCATCGCCAAGTCTGCCACTCTCTCTCTCTCCGTTCCGCTGTCGAGAGGTAGGAGATGTGCCGTGATTGGTCGAGCTGGCTGTTTGCTGTTCTGCTGCATCGGATCCCAAGTTGTTGTTTCCTGTTCGGTTGGATCCAGTGTGAGGTCAAGATTTGATTGGCTGGATCCACTGTTCGTTGTTCTGCAGCACCCGATCCGGAGTTGCTGTCCACTGTTTTGGGCCAGATCCGGTGTGGGACTGAGTTCTTATTTGGTTTTTCTGGTGTTTCATGTTCTGTGTGTGCCAGATCCAGTTTTGGTGTTATGCGTTCTATCCCGATTTGGTATTTCGGAACTGCTCTAGGATCATGTTGTTATTGATTCTTCGTGCATTTTTGGGAGATTTTCGCCCGAGATTCTGATCCCGTTATTCTATTTTATTAATATCTGCAATAACAGACAAGTCTCTTCTTGAACCCTTCTTTTTATTTGTGTTCAAGATTCCTTTGATCTCCTGTAAATAGATCCTGTCCTTTTTATTATCAAAAACTGCTTTGACAATTCCATTAAGATTATCGAAGGTTTACACAAGCTAAACCAACATACTCTTAACATCGTGCTTCTCTTTGATCTAAACCTAGTCCCCAATGTTTCATACATTTGCACATTAAACAACTAGATTCATGTATAGGACTGCTTGATAGATTGGACATTGAAATTAAACATACTAGAATTGAATTTAATCGATGAATTGACAACATGACCATGATAAATGTATCTTAACCCTTAGAAATTGCACGTTGACACCTAGGATTGCTTTGATTACCAATTTGCATGCTATATGTAACCGTGTGAATTATTTATTGTCTTTTTATATTAATTTGATTTCTGGACTGCTGTAAGTTTCACTTTAAATCAGATTTTAGTCCTGTTAATGACCTAATTTGAAAGAACTTACTAAACATAAAATGTATCTCTTGATGTCTAGATAATTTTTCCCTGGTCTAGATTTGAATTCCAATTCTCCATCTGTTAGATATCATCACTTTACTGCAGCTGTGTTAGAAATTTTCAGACTCATAATTTTATGTGTATCCTGCTGTTATTTATTTTATTTGACCCTGTTAAAAGTAAAAGAAAAATATGGAATAAATCATGCTGGACCTAGACATATATAGCTATTTCCCTGAATTTTTGTTGATTTTAATAATGAGTTTTCTGACCCGAATTAATTAATGGAACATAACCTACTGCATGCTAACTGAACATAAGACCTGATTTGATGAGAACTTTCACCCTAGTTCCTATGACTTTTATATGCCTTAATTATACTCGCTAGAACCGTATGGAAGTCTACTTTCTAGATCTTCTGACGAATTCAGTTTTGCTACTTTTTAGTGACCATGATCTTTATTTTAGTACAGCAAGGTCATGTTGTCCTGATTTTGTGAAATGTGTTTATATGATGTGTTTGCTTCATGCTTTGTCTGTAGCGCTTAGAGTTAGTCACACATAGTAATATAAAACAATAAAATCCTCTTGCAAGCTCACATAGGATGAAAATAAACTATTAACAAGCCGGGGTTATTATGGGTAGACTTGGTAGTGAACAATCAAGAAATGTACTCGATAAGGCCTTCTCGCTCGCATGAATATTTGACATAGAATGAGGAGATTGTCTTGGAAGAAGATTATCACGTTTTCTCGATATCTCATTATCCTGATAGCACATTATCTAGTTACGCCAAGTACACGAACTGTGAATTCACTATCGTTCTAAAACGATCACTATGCTTGCTGGAACCTGTAGTATGGGATGCAGTAGTACGTGCACTAGATAGGTTAATAAAATACTTAACAACCTGCATACTTGATCTTGTATTGACATTGACTTGACATTACGCATTTCATGTGTGATTATTGTAACCTTTTGATATTGTCTACTCTTTGTTTTGTTCTTTGTCTTTGACCATGTTTCTTTCCTTTGATATTCATGTTTTTCCTATTATCCTTTGTTTTCTCTACTTGCCGCCCACGACTTGCTCTAAGGACACTATTTTATTTCTTTGTAGACGAGAAATTTATAGGTACTGAAGGATCTGTTCCCGAAGAAGAGCAACGTTTCTAGTGATGGATCCAGTCTCCGCTGAGTAGTTTTATAATTGTTGCTAGATTTATTTTCTGAACACTGTTATCTCTTGTACTTTGTTTTGGGATCTATGATCCATAGTTTTGTTTGATCCCGGATGTTGGATATTTATACTGTTGGTTTATTTCATTATTATTGGAACTTTATCATTGATTCATGTGGTTATGTTTCCTGCGTGGTTGTATATTTATTGATCTTATTGCTGAGTTAGTCTGGTATAGCTTATAGATGGTATTTACATCATTCGCTGGGCTTACGTTACGTACTCATGTTCCGTATTTTGGAAAGTGGGGTGTGATAGGAAAAGAATGGCATGTTCACTGGTCGCTCCCTGTATAACTGCATTCATTTTAGGGGTTGTAGCCCAAACTGGTCGGGCATTATCTAGAAGGCAAAATCCCCACTGATAATAAAAGTTTTCTTATGCCTGGTGCTGAATGATGCTATTTTGACTAGAGAGAACCGGATTAAACGTGAATCGAATATGGACTCTACTTGTGGGTTCTGCAATGCTGTCTTCGAGACCAAATTCCATCTTTTTCTAGAATGTCCCAGGAGCAAAGCGGTCCTAGTTGAGGTACTCAGCGCCCTGGGGACGAATGAGTACCCTAGTAAGTACGAGGATCTGTGGGTAGGATCAAAGTTTTCTCTTGAGAGACGTACTATGAGAGAATCTTGGTTTATCGCTATCGCCGCTATGACCTGGGTTCTTTGGCATGACAGGAATAATTGTTACTTTAGTGGGACACATAATAGTATTTCTGGTAATTTGACTCACATTATGCATCTTATTTCTTTTTTGGCTACTGTGGCCGCAACAGGTCCCAGAGGGAGGATTGCGAACATTTTCCAGGTGGAGGAGTACGATAATGAAGAAGTCAAGTTTAGGTCGACGCTCGACTGAGGGACGTGTTCTGCCCGCATGGCCTTTGGCTGTTGATAGATCCCCACCACCCCATGGTTTTGTTGGGGGGAGTAGATCCTTTGTTGTACTTTTTTTGGATGTATGTATATTTTGAACCTTCTTTTTTCCCACCCCTCATGCTTGGGGAGGATTTATGTACTTTTATTGTGTCGTAGGACCTTGTACTTAGCTCAGTTGTTTTATTAATTTCTTATTAATGAAACAGGGTGGCCATACTCCACCATTTTCTTCAAAAAAAACACTTTGCTCATTTGAAGTTAGAGCATCTGTAGTTGGCTAAAATGTCAAATTTTTCAAGGAAAAAAAAAAAGAAAAAAGGCTATTGTAGTCATTGACAATATACTCAAATTTTGGGTTCGAAGGAAACAATGGTCGGCTATATTCGAGAGGATATAAGAATTTGGAAAATATAGTCGGACGAACGATGAACTTTCGTCCGTTAATATTTTTTTTATATAAAAAATTGAATCAAACGAAAGATCATCTTTTGTCGCTTCAAAAAAAAATTAAAAAAAATTTAAAAAAATTTGATCGGATGGGAAATCATTTGTCTAATTCACAAAAATAAATAAATAAATAAATAAATCGGACCAAAATTTCTCATTTGTGGCGAAAATATTCTATGACATAGGCCTATAGATATTATTATGTGTATATATTAGGTTATATTTGTAATTTAAATAAGATTTTAGATTTAATTAAGATTAAATTAAGAGTTAATTTGGAAAAAATCTTGGGCAGGAAATAATTTCCTGTCCATGGTTAAATTTGTTTTTTTTTAATCCTCAAACGGAAAATGATTTCCTGTCCGTTAAAATTGAAACTTAAATTTTGGGTTAAAATGATTACAACTCAAACCCAAAATTTATATTCCTATATGCTAAATACCTAAATTTTGAAATTGAATGACTACATATGCTCTTAGGTAACAGGTATCTTGCAGCTTAGTAGTACATAGCATGCTCAGTACTCAAGCAACTTCTGAATACTTTCTTTTTTTAATTGAATTTATTAAAAAAATAAAGTACATATGGTTGTTCTGTTGTTTGGCTCAGAAAAACGGTACCAAATTTGTATTTCCTCCGTTCAAAAATAACTTAATATAAGTTATTTTAGATTTATATACGGATATTTAGGAACAAACCTAGAATTACGTAAAAATACTTAACTTTTTTTTAAATTGAAGCCCTTAAATGATAGTGCTATAATAAAATGTCAAACTTACCTCGAATTTTTTTTATTTTATGCATTTTTTCGAAACTATTTGTAAAAAGAGGATAGTTGTCAATCTAATTGCGCACGTGGACTCAACAACTAAACTTGTCGTTTCCAAATACGAGTTTTTTTTATTTTATGCTTGTCATCTCACCGTTGGGAACAGCGGGTATAGTTCTAATTTTTTTGAGAAAGTAGTTGTTCCCAACGATAAGTTTAGTTCAAAATTTTCAAACAAGACCCGCCGTTTCTAAAGGCAAGGTAAAATATACTAGACTCATTGTTGGGAACGACAAGTCTACTGATTTTAAAATTTCACAAAGAGTGAAACTCTGTTGGACTTGGTAAATTTTCGAAAAAAAACTTCATAGATAAGCTCAATGTTCCCAACGGCGAGGAAAAATATATCAAATTCGCTGTTGGGAATGGCGAGTTCCATATAAATTGTAACGACCCTACCCCAACTTAGAAAATTTATACAATTTATCAGACAAATTATTTATAGTATAGTACAACTGCCCATCACAGGCTACCTCTCAAAAGGTGGTTCACCGGATTGGTGACTCTTGATCATAGGCTATATTATTTATAGTTAATTATTTTTCTTGCAATTCCCAATGTGGGACTAACTCAAATCTTCTTTCTTCTTAAATCTCGTGTACACACAGGGTAGCCCCCGAATTGTGCCCCCCCCCCCCCCCCCCCCCGCCCCCAATGTGCCACGTCACACTATGGTGACGTCAGGCACGAAAGAAACTAAGTAGCAACTCTGCTGCTTTCTTTCACCATGGGCCCCTCCATTCAAACCTTTTTATTTACCACATTGTCATTGCCATTATATATTATATATATATACTAGATTTGTTCGTGGGCACGTGCCTACGGTACGTCTTCGGAACGATACAACACTCGAAAATCCCTGTAAATAGTAAAACAACAATTATGTAGCTCAAGTTTGAATAGTATGACATTAATTAGTTGTAAATAAAAGTCCATATTTCTATTATTATATGTTGAAATAATAATTATAAATGGAGGTGTAAAATCCAACTTCTTAGAACTTTAAGGGTGAAAAATGATGAAATTTAACTGTTGAAGATATATTTTCTATTGTCAATATAACATGTGCAATAAAAAAAAGCATTAAAATTCTGAAAATTTTACAAACCTGAAATCTTAAAATCTAAATTTCTATGTAAATAAAGAAAGAACGGGAGAAAGAGAGAGGGAGACAAAGAAAGAGAGAAATATGAAAAAATGAAGAGAGAAGAGAGAGATAGTAATAAAGTACTGAATTTTTTAGTTTTGGAGGAAAAATTTTGGTTTTGGGGTTTGAAATTTTAGGGGAAAATGTGTTTTGTGATGTTGGATCTGGGCCTTTGATTTGGGGGGGATTGAAGGTGAGCCACTTGATAGCTTTCTTTGCATTTTATTATATAGATATATACCACTATACATATGCCTTTGGAATTTACGGGGTGTTACATAAATACCTCGTTGTTGGGAACAACTAGCTCTTCTATGGAGTTTTTTCAAAAATTCACAAAGTCCAACATAGAGTGAAAATCTCTGTGAAATTTGAAAATCAGTAGACTCACCGTTCCCAACAGCGAGTTTAGTATATTTTACCTCGTCGTTGGTAACGGCGAGTCTTGTTTGAAAATTTTGAACTAAACTCATCATTAGGAACAGCGAGTTTCTCAAAAAAAAAAAAAAAATAGAACTACACTCATCGTTCCCAACGGCGAGCATGAAATAACTAAACTCGCCGTTCCCAATGACGAGTTTAGTTGTTGAGTCTCCGAGCTCTATTAGTTTGGCAACTATCATCTTCTTACAAATAGTTTCGGAAATTGGCATAAAATAAATTAAAAAAATCTGTCATCCTGTATAATTAGTCATTCTAGCATTTTTTTTTGTTTTTTCATAATATAAGTCATTTTAGATTTTCGATAATATGTCGTGTCATTCTTAAATGTCCATTATTTAATTTTCTATGAGATTTTCAATTTTACTCTTGTTATTTTTTTGTAAGAGAAGTAATACTTTAAAAATTATAAAGGAGGGAAAATAGTATATTTTACAATTGATGGCTCATTTATGAGCTTCAAAAAACTAAGAATGTATACTACTTTTACTCAATTATAGATTGTTTCTTAATAGTCGTGTAGAAATCTATAATGACTTATATATTGAAACGGAGGGAATAATTAAAACTTTAAGAATGTCAAGATACCTATCTCAAAATTCTAAAGCGGCTTATATTGTGGAACAAAAAAAAAGAGCTAGAATGGCTTATATTTTGGAATGGAGGGAGTATAACTTTATAGCACACTTGACTTATTATTGATTGTAAGAAAACATTTACATAGATTATGGTCACAGCAGTTAACTTAGAGATAACGCTTGCAATAATCAATAACTCAGGTATATGCGAAATCTGGATACAACTGATTCTTCTTCTCCCTCTTCTCGTATCGCAAAGTTGGTCAAGCAACCCTCATAGCAGACATGGTAGTAGTGCCACAACCCCACCTGCTCTTCATACTTAACTCTGTAAACTGAAAAAAATTATATAATGTACGCAATGGTACTCAATGATGGACAATCAAAACAGATATCGATGTTTTAGTTATAAAATTTAGGAAAAATTTTAGTAAACCTATCCCACATTTCATAAGTTTGCAGATAAACATATCCCATATCTATCCTTTACGGTTTAGCTATCTATTAGCCAAACTTAGTTGCGGTTTAGCTACCTCATCTTAAAAAACAGATCATATGTGATAGTTTATGTTGCTTTTGTGGTATATTTTTACTAAAATGCCCCTAATTATTAATGAATAATTTATCCTAATTAAAAAATTAATTCATCCTAGTTTTGTTTAGTTTATTATTATGTATTAAATTACTATTAATTATTAACAGTTATTAATTAGATATATTAGGAAAAAGAGAGAAACAAAATCCATAATTAAATCAGTAAATGTATGGATAAATTTGTCAGAAAAGAAAAAATAATGGGTATTTTGGCAGAGGTAGCAAAACCGCAACCAAGTTTAGCACTTAGGTAGTCAATCTGCAAAAATAAATATGGGGTGGATTATCTACAAACTCGTGAAGTAATGACAAAACTATAAGCAGCAACAGAATGGCACCGTCAGTGGGAAACCACACAGATCAACATCAAAGATAAGACTTACCGGCATGCCATCTAGCCTAAGAAAGATAGCAGCAGCCTCAAGCCGTCTAGCCAACTCTCTTTGTCAACAAGCTACTCCCGTCGAGGACCCAATTCCTCATCATCAGCCGGATCCGCCCCATCAGCCTAGTCAGGCTTTTGTCAACAAAGAGGCATCAGGGGGTTCCTAATAAAGCCACATGAACAACGCCTTCTGCACGACCATATCTCAATCCATAATCCTTAAAGCGATTCAATGCCCTTGCGAGGTCCCCGGTAGTCAAGATATCTCCGTCAAATCATCAATGCCAGACAATAGGGGAATGATCAAATGATTCATTTAAACGAAAGGCGTGCACGGAGCGAGGCCTCCCGCTCAGAACGTCAAGAGAACCGGAGAAGCAACTCCCCCCGCTGGCAGAAACCAAGATACTCCTCCTTTCACAGGGGGTGCACTGCAGAAAGAAGCCCGACTCGTGAGATTCGAAAGAATCTTGAGAGAAACAAAAAGCAAGAGGCCCCAGTCAATTAGGCCGAATTAGAGAACTTCAAGCATGACAACCTCCAAGCTATCTGAGGTACTTAAGATCAGGGTCAACACTCATGGAGCCGCCACTCTACTCAATCAAGAGAACAAGCCAGCGCTCAACTAGATCAAAGAAGATGCACGAGCAAGTCCTTCGTCGCATCCGAGAAGTAGAAGATCGCCGGGAACATATAAAGAATGATGGGAACCGCTCCAGCAGGGCTTACCTCCCCAGTCAACCTCCTTTCAGCAAATCCATCCTTGATGCACCCATTTCTAAGAACTTCTGAGCTCTTCAATTCGAGTCATACGATGGTAAATCAGAACCAACTGACATATTGAGAGTTTTAAAACTCTTATGATTGTCTACAATATCTCCAATGCACTCATGTGTCGAACATTCCCTACAACTTTGAAAGGATCAGCAAGGGAATGGTACTCTCGCCTCACTCCAGAGTCAATATTCTCCTTCGACCAGCTTGAGGAGCTCTTCATAGCGAACTCCATTACCAGCTGCAAGGCTGAAAAAATAAGTGCCTACTTGTTGAAATTGAAGCAAAGAGAAGGCTGAAAGAATTTATCAAACGCTTCATAGCCGAAGCAAGGTTCATCTTCTCCTTAGATTCGTCAGTGGCGGCTGTCGCTTTCCGCCACAAGGTCACTAACAAAGATTTGAAAGTCTCCCTCGCAAAGAAGCATCCTAAATATTTCATCGAGCTCCTGGAAAGGAGTGATAAATATATCAGAGCCGAGGAAGCATTTTATCCTCAAGGCAAGAACGATTCCCCTTCCGTGAATAAACGGAAAAAAACAAGCAGGAAGGATCCAGGAAGTTTCAAAAAGACAGCGCAGGCCAACGTCATCCACCACCAGCTCCACGCTTCGACAAGTTCACTCATCTCAACGCAAGCATATCGGCCATCCTCGTGGAAGTTAATAATGACGGAATAATCCGCCTTCCCCCCAAGATTTCCACAGCTAGCAAGAGAAAAGACATGAACAAATGGTACATGTTTCACAGAGACCATTGACACACCAGTGACAGCTGCCGAGACCTCAAAGAAATATTTGATGGCCTGATTCGTCGGGGCTACCTCTCCCAATTTATTCAATAAAACAACAATGCTGAAACCCCTCCGGGGGGGGGGGGGGGGGGGATAAGCATCGAGAGAGGCCATTCGAATCGCAAGACTCAGAACACATTACCGTTCTCTACTCCATTAACAGA
Organism: Hemerocallis citrina; assembly: GCA_017893485.1. Taxonomy (NCBI): domain Eukaryota; kingdom Viridiplantae; phylum Streptophyta; class Magnoliopsida; order Asparagales; family Asphodelaceae; genus Hemerocallis; species Hemerocallis citrina. The sequence goes on along the minus strand of CM030366.1, from coordinate 176,232,060 downwards.
GGTCGGATGAGGGGGAGACTCCAACTCCTCCCGCAAAACCTTGGACAGGGAAGTCAACTCAGTACATAACATTCCGCCTGCCAAAAGCACCGAGGTCCCAATATCTTTCTCCAAAAGGCTTTAGAAGGTGTCTGAATACCTCTGCGATGCATTGGTCATAAACCTTTGCATGGTAAATCATAAGGTACGGCTCATCCTGGTGGACAACGGTAGCTCAGTAAACATCCTTTTTTATGAATACTTTCATCGGCCTCAAGCTCTCTAGAGACCAATTCAAGCTCACAGGCTATACACTCCACGGATTCTGTAGTGTACCCTTTCAAATAGAATGAATCATTACACTCGATGTTACAGAAGGAAACTTACTTGCTATTCGTGTTAGGTTTCGATGGTAATCTTAGATCAAATACACAAGGGAAAAATTACAAAGAAATATTGAAACCTAGCCATGGATCTATGCGAAAACCATAAATCGTGTTTAGGAGTTATACCTTGAAGATGGATATGTTGTCTCCAATGAATGTCGATCACATTACTACAATATTGATGTGCCTTTATGGTATCCACACGAACGGATCAAATCAAGTTTTCCCTCACGCCGCAGTGCTAGCTGCGGGAAAGAGATGTTCCTCACGATCTCTTTCTCTCTCTCTCTCACAATTTCTGTGATGGCTAGAGTTTTCTCATGTCTCACTTTTTCATAGATACGTATCATATATATAGCTTCAGAAAATCAACCCTAAGAGAGTAATAAGGCTGTTGGACTCACAATCTGACCTGGTTCAGATTCGTATGTGGGCCTTTAAACTTTAGTCAGCCGATTTAATCTAATTAAACATCCAACGAATGTCAGGAGTCCAAGTCTTACTTGGATCCCCAATTAAATTCATCTTATGAATTTAAATCTCAATTTCGATCTATTCTAAGTGTGTGATCCTATAGGTTCTCGTTACGTTGACAGTAATACTAAAATCATATTCTAGTATTACAAACAGTGAGCGGTATCTAGTAATACATCACTGCTACTCAAGTAACGAGAATGTCAGTGATTAGACAAAACCTATTTGTGACCAATGTTACCATATAGTCTAGTCCCTTTGTCCAGATATCTTAATTGACCACAAGGCATAGAGCGTGTCACCCTTGTATAGTTCAATCTTTGGTTTCTTGATATTTGAGTAGACTTGCTAAAACAAATAAGCTCAATATCTCATATTAACTCATTTGAGCATGGCCATGCAGTTTGCAGTATCACTCAATCAAGGGGCCCATAAATTTCGCACCTGTTATGTAAGAGAGACATATCCTATCTAAGTCACTCACATCCCTCCGCATGATTTGTAGTATATCCAATAGTCGAATTTATAATCACCTTATTACAAGCAACGTTTGACGACATTAAAACATATAACTTCTCATGTAGGGAACAGTAGTAACTTCAAGTCAAAGGACTACATACACAATGGTCACTGTGAGAACCATTTATGACACTCACGTCTCCATGCAGCGTTCTCATAGTGGGTCAGTCCAGTACATTATTACTCTAATATGTACCCATGTGAAGACTTGATATCTCATATCCATGACCCGTGAGATATGGTCATCAGTCTACGCACATACTAGTATCTATACATTGTTGTTGTCTTAATTCACAATAATAATTGACTAGGAACATTTAAGAATACTGTTCTGATTACAACCAGTAGGATCTCACAATCAAGTCATGCACTTGATATCCCATGGTATTGAACCTACTATTTTAATGACTTTATTATGTTCATTTAATCACAATAAATAACACAATAAATGAAATACCTCATATATAAAATAAATATCATGATACAATGTAAACTAGTAATGTCAATACACAACTGGCCTCTAGGACATACACCAACAATTCGAACGGAAGCACTAGAATTTATGGTAGTAGACTTCAAAGCCGCATACAACACAATATTTGGCCGTCCGGGCCTAACAGCCTTTCATGCAGTTGCTTCTGCCTACCACATAAAGATGAAATTCCCAACAACAGCTGGCGTAAGCCAAGTTGTAGGGAGCCGACAAGCTGCACGAGCATGCTACACCACCACAAAAGGGGGCTCGGTTCTCCCCCTCAACGCCATAAAGTTGCCGCTGGAAAGCAATCACAATAGCTCCAAGTTCGTAAACAACCTTGAAGCCACTGCCATAAACAATCCTGCCGAGAACTTCCAAACCTGCCAAGTCATCTCCCACCATGTCCAAATTCGTCTTCATCAGAATACAGTAATAGACTTGAACTCCTCACCCGAAGCTGCTTTGCTCATTCAACGGAAAGAACTAGTCCTGATGAAACACATTGGCGAACCTGAAGATCTCCCATTCTCTCTGCAAAACAAAGGGAAGTCGTTCCAAAATAGGAAATTCCATGCAAGGTATACCAGTTTGTTCGCCTAATGGCTCATCAACTTAAAGATCTGGGGAGCAAGGAGATATCAGTAAGGACTTGAAAAGTGCAACACCTCATGAACTTCAACAAAGGCTCTTAATGCCTAGCCTCCTCTATATAGTTTCAATTTATTGTAATAAAGGCCAGCCTCTATAGCAGCCATCTAGTTTTATCCTTCAATAAAGATCGCTTTCTCTACCGGTCACTGCATGTAATAAAGGTCAGCCACTAGAGCAGCCGCTTAGTTTTATTTTCCATAAAATTTAGTATTTATTTTTGTAGAATTATTGTACAACTCTGCAGATGCATACAATGAGTTGAATGCTAAGCTTACTCCTAAAAACAACACCAAAAACTCATCAGAAGCTCCTTATAAGACGAGTTTGGAGTCCATATCCATGGCTCGAAGTTGCACTAGCAACTTATAACAAAGCAAGTTTAGTGTTCAACTCGCCATTCGGTTTGCTCCTGCAACCTATTAATACCTAAACTAACAAATTCGGAATTCATATCCATGCCTCAGAGTTACTTTAGCAACCCGAAACCAAGCACGATCAGAGTTCAACTCGCCATTCGATATATTCTTGAAACTAGTTAAAATTCCTTAAAGACAAATTAAAGGTCCAAAATTGTAGATTATAGTTACTCCAATAAAACTTGCAAAAGCAACATTTGTAGTTCAACTCACCACTCGATGTGACTCTCACAATTCGTTGGAGGACCCATACAGCAAGTTTGGAAAACAACTCTCTGTCAGAATTGCTTTTACAACTAGCTAAACACTCGTACAGCAGTTTTTGAAAATAACTCTTCCTCAGAGTTTCTCCTACAACTAACTCGGTTCAAGACATACAAGTTCTAACTCCTTCAAACACTACACACATCATGCGAATCTCATCGACAGTTCGTTAGCTACAAACAACTAGTTTGAGGCCTTGTTCTTTAAGGTACAAAGAATCCAGTTGATGGCTCATCAACTTCAACCACAAGTTACACAACAAGGATCAAACATATGAAAGAATTCTTCAAGTCCAGGAACAATCGCAAATCTATGTATTCAGATCCAGTACCACCATAAATATTTATAAGTACAAAACTATGGGCCATACTACAAGCATCAAACTACAACGAGTAATCCTACAATATGATCTACAAATTGTCCTTCCAGCTACACAATTTAGAGATGCTCCGCCTCTGAGAAACAAACATCTACACGGGTCTCTTGCCAGCTAACAGCTCCCCAGGGCCGCCGCAACTCTTGACAATAAAGTTCAAGACAAGTCTTCCCTAGGTGGGCAAGCTCCAAGCTTTTCCTCCGACCTTCACCTGAACACGTTCCAACTCCATCCCGCATAACACGCCGTGCAAACGGACAGGTCCTAACTCTGTCAAGCGCATCATAATGCAAACAAGAGCAAACTCGATGTCCCTAAGATCTCATCTGGTGTACACGACTACTTTTCAGCAAAGAAAATAATGGAATCACCTCAACACTGAACAAACAAATGGGACTTCACTTCAATATAAAGAAGATTCAGAACACCCACAACTCATTCACTCCATAAATTGAGTTTAGTGCCCCGCACGCACTGGAGTTCTTCATAAAATAACTCGTCAAATCCAAACAACGAGTTCAACGTTCTGCTCTCCACTCGAGCTCCATCGAAAACTCATTGACCCCAAACAACGAGTTCAACACCTTGTACACCGCTTGAGAGCCATCAACAACGAGTTCAATGCCTTGCACATTGCTGGAGCGCCATCAACAACGAGTCTGACACCTTGCTCACCGCTTAAGCTCCATTAGCAACCTGTTGACTCCAAATAATGAGTTTGATGCCTTGCTCACCGCTTGAGCTCCATCAGCAACTCGTTGATTCCAAGCAACAAGTTCGATGCTCTGCTCTCCGCACGAGCTCCATCAATAACTTGTTGAATCCAAACGACGAGTCCAACGCCCTGCTCTCTGCACTAGCTCCATCAACAACTCGTTGACTCCAAACAATGAGTTCCATGCTCTTGTTACCGCTTAAGCGCTATCAACAACTCTGACTCCAAACAACTAGTTCAACGTCTTACACACCGCTCGATCCCTATCAACAACTCGTTAACTCCAAACAATGAGTTCGACACCTTGCTCACAGCTCAAGCTCCATCAACAACCTATTGACTCCAAACAACGAGTTCAACACCTTGATCACAGCTCGAGCTCCATTAGCAACTCATTGACTCCAAACAACGAGTCCGATGCCTTGCTCTCTGCACGAGCTCCATCAGCAACTCGTTGATTTCAAACAAAGAGTTCAAAACCCTTCTCTCCGCACGAGTTCCATCAACAAGTCGTTGACACCAAACAACAAGTTCAACACCATGTTCTTTGCACGAGCTCCATCAACAACTCGTTGACTCCAAACAACGAGTTCCACGCTCTGCTTACCGCTTGAGCTTCATCAATTGTAACACCCCGAATTTCATTTACATGTAATTCGTAGTACAACAGGATCTTTTACTTCAATTCGTACAATTTTACAAGAAAATTAAAACTTTTCTTTTATTACACAACAATATTTATTACAGAGTTACACAGCGGAATAAAATACAATAAGAAGTACAACTCTAACATCAGCAGCTTAAATATAATTTTTATCATTAACCGTCTTTACGTCCTTACCAATCTAATCAAGTCCTACACTGAAAATCTGTGGGCACGTCAGTTGCTTACAACTGACGCAATGTTATAAACAGCGATCTGCTTTATGCTGTATTATAACGAAATCTCTTACTTTAACAAACACAAACTTGAATGCATATAAAAGTGTAAAGAGTGACTATTCTAAACATGTCAGTGTATGATATGACTTAATGCCTGATGCAGATGTTATACTACAATGACACTAATGCATACTTGTTCGGTATCTATGCATCCCATACTACATAGGTCCAAGGACAAGCACCTACGTACTCCACATTAAAAGGTTTTATTCCTCGCCATGAAATCCTACTACGGTAACAAAATAAGGTTTAGACATTGCACGAGTGCTCATTCCAGTCCCGGAATCTACCGTCCGACTATATAGAATTCTTGCCGTGCGAACATCCCGCAAGTGCCCCTCTAGCCCCGAAATATATTGGAGATCTGCCTTCTATCTGACCGACTAATCATGATCCCGAAATCCACTGCCCGATCAATCATAATCCCGGATTTAATTGAGGCTCGTCTCGCTCCGCAAGCACCCATAGTCCCGAAATTCACCACCCGACTGGGTCTTAGTCCCAGAATCTTTCTATTCTTTCTTGTATGGCTAGAGATTTGCTGACAACATTGGTGTCAACCGTTGCATGGAAAAGTATTTTTTCTCTTGGTGGCAGGATAATGAGCCCGAACAGAAATCGATTGACTGCCAAAAATTTAGAGATGCTAGTATACACCGAAGATTGGATGAAAGCGGAAGAGAGATCCCAAGATTTATATGAAGCACAAGCTAGCTCAACAAGTAGCGATGAATGAACAATTAGATTTAGTCAATTTACATTAAAATGATGTATAATATATTGTAAATAATTGGAAAATTTTGGGAGATGATATTCTATATTTAGCTTAAGTAGAAGTGCATGACAATAGTCTAATGTCTTCTCTTCAATCTAAATAGAGGCCATCTCGATCTCTAAATTCAAATAATTTTCTTATTTTGTAATTTGATCTAATTTGTATGAAATTTTATTCATGAACTTCATTTTATTTAACAATTTGTAATTTATTAAATCAATTTAAATTTGATTTAAATTTCTTTTATTTATTAGTTTTTTGCAATTGTTATGAAATTACAATTTAATAGTTGATCTTTCTTTTTTGTTTTTTTAAAAAAATATACTCAACCGGCCTGGCCCGACCCCCACCCTTGGAGCAGGGGGCCAGGTCTGGGCCAGACTTTTCCCCACCTAGGCCGGCTCGGCCCGGCCCGCGAAATGCTTGAGCCCGGCCTAGGTTTGGCCCGGGACAGGACAAAGTCCGGGTTGTTCCGGCCCTGATGGCCCGAATGCCACCCTAAAACTCGCAGTGGTTTATGTGACATTTACTCTTCATATTTTTATACATATACGGGACAGTGGGATTGCAGAAGTTGGAAAACTGATCACAATTATTGTGACTTCCATAATAAAGAGAGAACACAACATTTTGTAACCAAGTTTAAATTAAGGCTAAATTTGAAAAAATATCCATCAACTATTTGGGTTTACGAACAAACACCCCCTTAAATATAAAACTTTTTAAAAGAAAACCCTATACTGTATTTCTCAGTATGATCTTCATATTTGATACTAATAAAAATTCTACAGTCCTTGCTAGGCCTAATGTGGATGTGCACAACTGTCATTGATAGCAATGGTATCCGGTCAGGTCAGATCGGGTTCTTCATTATCCAATTCCGAACTCAGTCCCCTACGGGTCCAAAAATTTGACCCGTACCCGGATCCGGACCCGGACCCGTGAAGACCGGATCCGGTTCCGGGTCCTATTAAATGTTTGATACCCGTTTAGGTCCAAAACTAGTTACTTACATCTCAGACGAGTTAAGTTTCTTCTTGTGGACAAAAAAATTTCTCCTAAACTTTACGTATATCTACATAGATTTACACATATAGTAGATTTGTATGCATAAACCATTAAATATCAAACACTCGGTCATCAATATCATGATTCGAGAAACTTAGTATCATATTAGTAAGAGAGAAGAGATTTGAAAATTAAGAATATTAGTGATAATAAGACTGAACATAGTACTAGAAAAGTTTATATTGCTCAGAAACAAAGGAAATTGTTTACACACTAACTCTAATACAAGCACATATTTTTGACAATCCACACACTCCCGGATTTCAAAGTCTAGTATGTAAACAATCCACAATCCACACACTAACTCTAATATGTAAACAAAGCACAAAACCAAGTTTTCAAAGTCCATATCTTTCCCAGTTTTTATGTATATTTATGATTTTCTAACGGGTCCGGGTCCAGTCTATTATAAGCAGACCCGGAAGTACAACGGGTCCTATTTTAGGACCCGGACCCGGACCTGTTTAGACCGGGTCGGTTCCGATCCAATGCCGGGTCCTGGTCGGGTCCGGATCGGGTCCGAGTATCGGGTATTTATACCAGTGCTAGTCATTGATGGTAGACAGGGATGGCACATTTATCAACATAACTATGGACTGCATAAGCTTTATAAATATAAGATCGATGAAATACAAAGAAACACAGTGGAAAGAGAGTTTTCTCTTTGCATATGCAGTCGTTGGAAGTTAAAATTTGGGTATTTGAAAAATAAAAATAGAAAATTTCGAAGTGATTTGTAGTAATTTGAACTCAAATTTTGGCTTTCCAATTTAAGAAAGAGACAGACGAAAGATCATTTCTCGTTAGAGCAATTTTATTTTATTTTCAAAAAATAAGGGACAGGGTATCATATCCAGTTAAAGGAAAAAAAAATCTGAATTAAATCCTAAATGAACCCATAATAAGTTCTATAAGCTTAAATGTATAGAATTTTTCCAAAAAATCTGAGAAAAATGGGCCTCGGGCGGGAGATCATTTCCCTTCTAAGAAATTTGTTTTAATTTTAAAAAAATTGGACGGGGAAATCATATCATGTCCGATATGTTTAATTAAAAAAATTAAAAAATTTGGACGAAAGATCATTCATCGTTGCTACTGATTTTCAGAGTATCTGACCATCGGACGAATCATCTTCCGATTGCCAAATTTTGCAAAATAATATATTCTCTCACAAATATGGCTGGCAACTGTTCACCTCCAATCCAAATTTTGGCAAAATGAAATACTTGAGGGGAGTTTTTTCAAATCTAGCATTAATTTAACTCTGTTTTTCCCTCCCAGTCTCTCACTCTTTCTACAATGCTACTCCATTTCCTTCACAAAAGAATCACATTCCTCAACTACCCATACCCAACCCATTCAATCCTAACACCACTGTCTCTCCGTCTCAATCTCTCAAACCCTCGACCCTTCTCCGCAGAAGTCAAAATTGTCGATGATTTCGAACCCAGAGACACTCTCTGCTCTCGAGTTGCAAAGCTCGGTAGAGGCGAATCGGTCGTCTTGGCATTCCAGAGCTGGATGGGCGAAGGGTTCGCCATCCATGGAGGCGATATCTTTCATACCATCAATCGACTAAGGAAGCTCAAGAAAAACAAGCGGGCGCTGGAGGTCAGTTTCAGTCTGTGCCCACCACCTGTTTGATAGAATGATTAATACAACTTGATATTTTGTGGGATATTATATATTTTGTGGGTTTTGTTTTCTTTATGAAAAAGTGATAGAAATTCACTTTTACAGATAGGGGAACAAGAGAGTAGTTGATGTGAGGAGAGCCCACCATGTGTTTATGATAGAATGAGTGAGCGAAATTGACATTTTGGTGTTGTTTGTTTTAGGAAGCTTTTGTAGGTTGTTTGCTTTAAGGGATGTTTTTGTTTCTTATTTGGATTTAACATATGGGTTGTGATTGCAGAGCCTACTATCTGTTTATAGAAAGATTTAGCGGAACTGACATTTTCATGTTGGTTTGTTATGGAAAAGTTGAAGCCATTACTTATTGTGGGTATTTGTGTAACATTTGGATTGTTTGTTTACGCTAAAAAAGAAAATGGGTTTTGTTATTTTGTTTTTGTTTTCCTTTTTTTTAAAATAAAGATGATCAATGGTTTAGTATGAACAACTGGTAGCTTGAGCCAAAAATTCCCACACCGATTCGATAGAAGGAAGAGAGTGGATCTTCTTATATTAAATATATTCATGGAGTTCTGTTTTTAAGATTGTTTATATTTGTTTTATTGATATAACATGAGTATTGGTTTTAATCTTTAAAAAATACACATGGATGTCATTTTGCTTTAAACAAATTAAATTTTTAAATGATGGATGGTTTAATATGGACAAGAAACACTTACATTGATCCGATAGAAGGAAAAAGAGGGTATGTGTAATATTGATTAATGGTGTTTTAAACTTGTATTGGTGGTTCTTCTTGCATGTAATCTTCACATGAAAGCTTGAGTGTTATACTAGTTGCAGGGAAACTTAAAATGAGTGTTTTAGTCTTAGTTGTAAGTTCCCTGCCGATCAAACTACAAAACAGATTGATTCCTATTTTTTTTATGTATAAGAGCATCTGTAGTCGCTAAGACTCAGAAATTTTCATATTTGGGTTTTAGAAATAGGAATTTTGAGTTGGGCTTGTAGTCGTTGAAATCCAAAATTTGGTCGAACGGTAATCTCAGCCATTGATAAAAAAAATTTAAAAATTGAGTCCAACACATTTGTAAAATAGAAAAAATTGTACGCATGAGAACACATAACAATTCCTATAGAACAATTCCATCTCAGCCCTTAATCAAAACAATCAAACCATCTCAGATTTCATTTATATGCATAACAATCCTATGGGCCCTATTTCATTGAAAAAAATACAAAATTTGGGGGGAAAAATCAAGGACGCAAGTTGATCTTGTGTCCGTTCTGTTTTTGTTTTTTTTTTTTTTAATTTCTTCAGACGCAAAATGTTATTGCGTCCGGTGACTTTTAGTGATTTTTTTTTTCAACTTTTGGTCAGACGCAAGATGATCTTGCGTCCAACGCCTTAAAAAAAAATCGACCTGATGCAAGATCATTTTGCATCCGACACGTTTTTTGGGTTTTTTTTTTTTTAATTTGATCAAACGCAAGATCATCGTGCGTTCGAGAATTTTTTTTAGAACGGATGCAAGATGATCTTTCAATTCCTATATTTGGGAGTTTCGTATATTACCTCTCAAATATAGACGACTACTGTTCCTATTTTTCCAAAATTTGAAAATATTGGGAACGACTACAGCAGCTCGTTCCCTATATTTTCCAAATTTTGAAAATATTTGGAATGACTATAGATGCCATAATCTACCTAAATTTGTACGTTCAATATTCTACTTCACAAAAAGATATTTCAATTTTTCAAAGTATTATTATTGTTGGATTTTGGTTCTCCCTTTACCTTGTGGTATACTATAAGAATACGAAATTTGTCAAAAAAGCAAGCTAGAAGTAATTAACCGACTCTAACCCTGGAACGACTTTGCACTCTTCTTCCTATCAGGTGATGGAGTGGGTAATTAGAGAGAGGCCCTACAAGCTGAGAGAACTCGACTACTCTTATCTTCTCGAGTTCACAACTAAGCTTCATGGTGTATCACATGGTGAAAGCCTATTCATTCGGATCCCTCACAAACACCAGAACGAACTGCTCTACAACAACCTCGTCATGGCTTGCCTAGATCAAGGTAAGATCAGGCTTTCACTAGATTACATGAGAAAAATGCGAGAATTATCCTTCCCTATCTCATTCCACGTGTATAACCGTTTGATTGAACTGCATTCCTCATCTGGTCGTAAGAAAACTATCCCTAAAATCCTCACTCAAATGAAGGCTGATGGCATTCACCCACATACATCCACGTATAACATTCTCTTAGACATAGAAGCCAGTGACTATAACATTGAAGGGCTATCAAAAGTCTTCAATGAAATGAAACGTTTAAAAGTTGAACCAAATGAAATCACTTATGGTATTCTAGCGAAAGCACATGCTGTGGCGCGACTATATATGGTATCTGAGATGTATACAGAAGCAATTGAACACTTGAAATCAGGTAAAAACTGGTCCACATTTGATGTTCTTCTGATCTTGTACGGATATTTAGGGAAGGATAAGGAGCTGGAGAGGACATGGAAGACAGTTGAGGACCTTCCTCATGTTAGATCAAAAAGCTTTGTACTAGTCATTGAAGCGTTTGGGAGGATAGGTTTGATTGCCAGAGCCGAAGAAATTTGGGCAGAGATGAAAGCTATGAATACGACAAAGTTACCTCAGCAATTCAATGCAATTATATCTGTGTATTGTAGGCATGGGCATCTGGAGAAAGCAACGGAGGTGTTTAAAGAAATGGAAGCAGATGGGTGCAAGCCGAATGCTATAACTTACCGCCACCTTTCATTGGGTTGTTTAAAATCAGGGCTAGTGAAGGAAGCATTGAAGACGATCAAAATAGGGGAGAATGAAGCTTTAAGCTTTCAGGTGAGAAGATCTGTACCATGGATGGAGACTACTCATATGCTATTAGAATGTTTTGCAGACATGGGTGACTTGGAGAATGCAAAGAAATTGTTTCAAGAGTTTAAGGAAACAAAGTATAATAGGCACACCTTTGTGCATAATACCCTTCTAAGGGCTCATGTGAAAGCAAAGGTTTATGATCCCGATTTGTTAAGGAAAATGATTTTGAAAGGGGCAACGCCTGATGCTGAGACATACAGCCTTGTAAGACTTATCGAACAGTTCAAGACATGACTGCAAAATTATCTGAGGGAAGCTATTTTAGCTTATTTGTATTGGCTGAAACTGCTAAATGTTATCTGGGATAGTAAAGGCACTATGTAACTAAGGGCAAGCAAAAACTTACTTAGCCCTCTATGAAATGGGTAAGGAAAGTTAATATATGAAAGGAATTGACCCCCTTAACCTAACTGAATAGAGGAAAAAGGTTCAATGGATTGTGAGATGTTTTCATCTAGCTGAATCTTGAATTAATTTGTGTGCAACAGACAATGAAACAAACTTAGATTTGAGTTGTTTATAGACGATATCCTTTTTTGGCACTGAAGTTGCTTCGATTTCATGGGGCAAGGCTCATGAATGGGTCTTCAACATCTACTTTATGACGGTTCATTTGAATATAAATGACTTACTTTATTCTACAAAAATGGTATCAGTTTTGGATTCTTTGAGCCCTGATAGTTTGATAAAAACCTCAACTGGCAATATGTTAAACATGGACTAAGGAATAAGCATCAGGAATGATTCTAACTGAACACTTTCCAAAAGAGAATCCAGTCCCTCTTGGTTATGAATATCCGGAAAAGATGAACTTCCTCCGGAGTTATCCTTGCTTTGGAACAAAATAATTAAAATTAGGTTCGGTTACACAGCACATGTACGACGATCCATATGAGACAGAAATGTATATCTATTTTGTTCAACTAAACCAATGATTTGTTATTAGAGCAGGCAATGATAATTTTATTGAGCATATGCATCATATACGTTCCAATGGATCTGCAGGATTTTGTTAATCAAAATTGTTAAATGTAGCAGAGACGTAGACTGTAGTTACCTATTGTTGATTTCACCCGCCCCTCCCTATCCATGAATCAAGTCTGGTTAAGTACGTTTGATATGCTCTATGTTGCCACTCTCTTTTGAGTTGTTTAGTTCAACCTATTTCTGCATGCATACTGCTGCAATCTTCGTATTTGTATAGTATCCTTTCGTATTTCTTTTGTCAACTGAACATAATTCGTACAGTACAACCTCCTCCATGCTTAGTTGGACGTCATGGGATTTGAATCTTCCCAAAATGTTGGGGCAATGGGATTCTGGGAACTTTATGATCAAAACACAGAGGACGGATATATACAAAACCAGTACACATGCATTGAAGTGGACTTCTAAAGTGAAAATTTTGAGCCACTATCTTCACTTGAGGAATTATATTAATCTTTTGGCATGGAAAAAATTATAGATGGTTAAATGGTTAAATTAATTTGGACCCTAGACATCATTAGCGATTTTCCTTTTAGGATCATATAGGATTTATTCTATCACTGTCTGTCCCAAGCCAGGAATTCGGCCACATTGTGTTAGATAGTAAACAGCCAGCGTAAAACTTTGTCAAATCTCATGAACATGAATCCTACAAATATACGTGCAAAGCCTAGATATTGCGCTAAACCAAGTAGAATGGAAAATCAAGATTCATGTAGCTGACTCTGACTAATTGAGAAAAAGACTTTGTTTGTTATTGTTATTGATTGATCATAAAGGATTTCACTTATTTATCAAATATTTATGTAGACTAGGCGGGGGGAATTTTTTTTCGAAATAGGTCTCTTTTTAAAACTAATTACCAAAATAGGTCTGATCAAAACTAATTCTGAAGATAGATCTGTCCTCATAGGCCGCATACCGAAATGCGGCCTCTTCGATTTCGTGGCCGCAGTTCACAACTGCGGCTCAAGTATATATCATACATATTTGCTTAATAGACTCGTACAACGGGGGGGATGCACAAGAGTAAAATGTGAAAATTATGCCTCGATAATATATAAGTTGCTGTTCAATTATATGGTCGAATGAGTATTAAAAGGTTTTAAGAACTGAACCTCATCGACCATATAACTGAGGCTGCAATTGTGAACTATGACCTATGTATTATCGAGGCTACAGTCTCCAACTGTGGCCTCCTATTTTTCATATTTTACACTTGTACATTTTTTTTCTCAAGTCTACGAGCATATTAGCTAAAATTTATGATATATACTTGAACCGCAGTTGTGACCTGCGGCCACGAAATCGAAGAGGTTGTAGTACTCAACTACGGCTTCCTATTTTTTACATTTTACACTTTGACAAATTTTTTTCAAGTCTCCCAACCAATTAGCCAAATATGTATGATATATACTTGGGCCCATAGTTCGGTACTACGGCATATGAGGACAGACCCATCTTTGAAATTAGTTTCGAAATAAACGTATTTTGAAAATTAGTTTAAAAAAGATACATATTTCAGGGGGGAAAATCGTATAGGAGATGGGAGGAAGAAAGTTTTTAACGATAGAGGTATGTGAACATTTCATTTCCTTGAGTACATTACATTAGGTAGCAAATTGCCCCACACAAAAAAACGTTAGTATTTAGAATGGTAACGTTTTTCATGTAACGTTTTTCATGTGGACGCATAAAGTTAAAGATAAGTAAAAAGTCAAATTTTTAAAGAAAAATTAAGGACCCACTTTTTGTGAGAGAGACAGAGAGAACTTTTTTTCCCAAAAGGACCCACATTTGAAAGTATTTATCAAACTGATCCACTTTCGAAAGTATTTACCAAAATGACCTACTTACTTCTCAAATAGGGGGTTTGGTAAAAATGCCCGCACTATTTGATACAGCGAGTGTACGCTTAGGTGTTTGTCCAAAACTTAGAGAAAAAAATATTAAAGTAAGACTTGCGGACGCACACAAGCTGCATGTAATCAGTTCAAGACTTGCACCCCCTGTGCGTGCAAGAGAGATACTTCTAGCTTGCTTTCATACAATGCCAAGGAAGGGTTTATTATATACCCCCTTTTAATTCTTATGATTTTTTTCGATATGGGACTAAACTCCCTCGACCCATTTTCAGATATCAAGTGTCTCACTTTGAGAAACAATTTATCATTCATAGCATAACCGTTTTGAGCAAGTAAATATATGATTTTGATGTACTCACGAAGGAGAACACAAATTCATAAAGATCTCTCTCTATTTCATAGTGGATCTTACTCAAAATTTTATCTCAAAATTGGTTTATAAAATGGTGTTAAAACTCCAATTTTCTAACATTATGTTTGTTTGATTGAGTTTCTAATTTAGTTAATGATAGTGAGATGACCACAGAGTGTTGGAATTGTGTTGAAAATCTGGAAATGAATCATATACGTATACAAGGAAATTTGTAGCTACAGGTTGCACTTGAAAATTTCATAACTACACTCACTATTTGAGATAGCCAGTTTAGTTCAAAGAGGTCCGATATTGGAGACAGAGAGTGTCGGTTTTTTTTAATAATATTCGCACTCTCAACTCTCACTTCCCCTTTCTTAAAGTCTTTGGAAAAATAAATAACATACATTCGTTATCTCATATAGCGACTGTGTGTGTACAAATTTTTACAGAGACTCTGAAGTCTCGTGAAAATTTTGTTAATACTAAACTCGTTATCAGAGATAGTGGGCCTATTTGAACTAAACTTGCTATCTCAGATAGCGAGTGTAGTTATGACATTTTCAAGTACAACCTGCAGCTACAAATTTTCTTGTATACATATATGATTCATTTTCAGATTTTTTACACAATTCTAACAGTCTTTGAGGTCATCTCACTATCATTAACCAAATTAGAAACTCAACCAAACAATCAAACAAACATAATGTTAGAAAATTGGTGTTTTAACACCATTTTAGAACTAGTTTTGAGGCAATTTTTTTGGTAAGATCCACTATAAATTAGTGGGAGATTTTATGGATTTGTGTTCTCCTTCATGAATGAGAAATTGTCTTCCAAAGTGAGACACTTGATGTCTGAAAATGGATTGAGGGACTTTAGTCTCATATCGGAAAAATCATAAGAATTAGATTGGTATATATACCTAAGTCTATACTCGCTATCTTAAAAGCGCGGGCCATTTTTACCAAACTCGCTATTTGAGATAGTGAGTGGGCCATTTTGGTAAATACTTAAAACAAGTGGGTCATATTGGAAAAAAATCGGAGAGAGCTATGTGAAAATGGTTGAGAACTCACTACAACAAAAGAGTTCTACCCCGGCATTTTGGTAGAAACGCCGCGGTAGAAACCAATAATCTGAAAGAACAAAAAAATCCAACTCTACCACGGCGTTTTTGAAAAACACCGGCATAGGTAAGATATACCCCGGTATTTTTGCGTGAAAACACCGGGGTAGATCACGGATAAGTGATCCCCCCGCGCTCGCTATCTCTCTCTCTCTCTCTCTCATTTTACTTTCCTCCAATTATTATTTTTTATCTCTCAATCTCCCTTCTCACAACCCAACCCAGCTTCCTTCCCCCATCGCCGCCCCCTTCCCCGCCGTCACCCCTTCCTCTACACAAACCCTAGGTCTGTTCTTGAATTAAGAACAAAAAAATTATTACCTTTTCTCACACACTCTCTCTCTCTACACAAACCCTAGGTTTGGGATTGTTGTTGTTTGATTGTTCTTAATTCTGTCGATTTTATGTAGATCTGTTTTTGATGTGGGATCGACGGCGAACGGAGAAGCTTGAATTAACGAGGCGCATCTAGATGTAAGCGATCATTGAATATTGAGTGTTTTTTTAATTAAAAAATAATAATTTTTGGTTTTGTTGTGATGTGATCGGAGAAGTAGTAGGAGATCAGGCATGTATTAATTTTTAGTTTTGTTGTCTTGAAATATGAGATTGTGATACTGTTGTTTGCTTATTAGTAGGTATCTATGACTTGCGAGTTTTGTTGTCTTGAAATTTAGGAATAAATAGATTTAGAGCAATATTCTGAGAGTTGGATGAGTGAAGGATGAAAAAGAAATGTCAGCATGGAATTTATCATCCATTCTTTTTTTAATTTGGAAGCAATAATATGAGAGTTGGTTGAGCCTAGCTTGATTAATTGGGTAGCTAGGGTTCTAGCTTTCTTAATTTGGAAGAAAAAAAAGAGTATAGTCTTAATATTTATGTTCTCATTCATTTGATGTTTATTTAGATTAGTTCTCTATGATGCTTAGTTCATTTGATGTTTATTTAGATTCATTTGATGTTTATTTTGATGTTTCTCTTGCAAATGCTTGGGAACAGAGGAGACTATTGGATGATCTAAAGCAGAATTATGGAACTCTTATGGGGAGGTTACATGATGGTAAAACTTCCCTTTTAGCTTGTACTCGGCAAATATTTATTGCTCTAGGTTTTGTGTGCAGATCCTATATACTTCTGTAGAAATGGAAAGTAATGCAACTCAGTTACTGTTGTGCGGAATACGAATGGATCACCAATCAAAGAGAGAAATAGCGAAAAACAGAAAACAAGCAAACACAAGGACACAAAGATTTACATGGTTCGGCAAAACAAGTGCCTACATCCACAGGGGCGGTTGGGGTTTCTTCACTATAATCACCAATGGGCGAAAACAAACCCTTACAAAGATGACGGCTGCAAAATTCGAATAGAGGTGTTACTCTTAACAAAACCCCAACGGGTGTATTTATAGGGAAACTACTAGGCCTTTCGAAATGGGCCTATTCTGGTTTACAAACCCGCCGACAGTCGACTGGTCTCCTATCAGTCGACTGGTAATTAGTTTGGAACGGTCGACTGGTCTTCATATTCAGTCGATTGGTGTACCCTGCTGCTGTATCCTTAGCTCCTTTGAAAATTCCTTCGGGACAGTCGACTGAGACACATATGCAGTCGACTGGTATACTGGAACTTTCGATTGCTGTAGATACAACGGATATAAACAACTGAACCAGAATCGAGCCATTATCCAACAATTTCCACCTTGGCGAGATCTTCCAAGTAGCCCAAGCAATCTCCAAAAAAATACTCCAAAACAAATGCTCATCATCATACGCAACAAAAACAAACTCCACCTTAGTATGATATCACATACTAACCAAACAAATAGCAAAGCACCATTCCAACCGCCCATGCCAAATCATCAAACATGCAAAATATTAGCCAGGTTCATGCAATGCTTGAACTTGGTTGCCCCAACAATTTTGGTCAACATATCAGCAGGATTATCAGCTGTCCCAATCTTCACCAGAAGAATATCACCATCCTTTATCAAATCACGCACAAAATGATAACGGACATCAATATGTTTGGTCCTCGAATGATGAACATGGTTCTTCGCTAAATGGATAGCACTTTGACTGTCACAGTGTACCTCCACCTTCTCCCGATGAATTCCCAAGCTCTTCAAAAGTCCATGAATCCAAATGGCTTCCTTCATGGCCTCAGCAACTGCCATGTATTCAGCCTCAGTAGTAGACAATGCTACAGTGGACTGCAAATTGGACCTCCAACTTATAGGTGCCCTAGACATAGTAAACAAATAGCCTGTAGTAGACCGCCTCTTATCTAGATCACCTGCATAGTCAGAATCAACATAACCCACCAATAGCCTGCTAATATTGTTATCCCTCAAACAGAACTTTCCAAGTAGTGACTTTTTCAACCTGCAAACAGAACTTTCCTTCCCAGCAATCTTATACCCATCTGGCTGTAACATATAAATTTCTTCATCTAGGTCCCCATGTAAGAATGCAGTCTTCACATCCATCTGTGTCAATTCAAGATCAAACTGTGCTACCAATGCCAACAAAATCTGAATAGAAGGATGCTTCACAACCGGAGAGAACACTTCATTATAGTCAATTCCTTCCTGTTGAGCATACCCCTTTGCAACTAGTCTAGCCTTGAACCGAACACTGTCTTTTGGACCTTCTTTCTTCGTATACACCCACTTGCAACCGATGGCTTTCTTCCCCTTTGGCAATTGCACTAGATCCCAAGTCTTGTTCTTATGAAGAGAGTTCATCTCTTCATCCATAGCAACTTTCCAATCTGCATTTTCAGAACTTCTAGTGGCTTCTTTGAAGTTGGAGGGAACTTCATCATCAACAATGGGAAGAGCAAATGCAACTGTTTCTGTAAAGCGAGATGGTCGTTTGATATCTCTTCTTTGCCTTCTTGCTGCAATTTATTCTTCTTGCTGGGGAGGGTCTTGGATAGGAACTTCTTCCTCATCCTCAGTATCAACCACATCATCTTCATTTTGGACAGGAGTAGAATTTTCAACTGAAAGCTTTTCTAACTCCACCTGTTGGAGAACTCTCGAACCAGTCGACTGAGAGCACTTGTCAGTCGACTGTCCCGAGCTAATCTTCTGCTTCTCTTGATCACCAGTCGACTGAGAGCACTTGTCAGTCGACTGTCCCGAGCTAATCATGCTGGTCTCATCAAAGGTAACATCTCTGCTGATTACTAACTTTTTCTGTTCTGGACACCACAACCTGTAACCTTTGACATCAGTACTAAAACCAACAAATATAGCCTTTTTGGCTCTTGCATCAAGTTTAGTTTCAGTTACATGAAAATAAGCAGGACAACCAAATATATGCAAAAAACTATAATCAGATGCAGGTTTACCACTCCATACCTCAATAGGTGTTTTGCCTTCAAGTGCTGCAGATGGTAAACGGTTGACAATGTGGCTTGCATATATAACAGCTTCTGCCCAAAATGTCTTCTTCAATCCAGACTGTGCTAGCATACATCTCACCTTCTCAAGTAAGGTTCTGTTCATCCTTTCTGCTACCCCATTTTGCTGTGGAGTCTTCCTAACTGTGAAGTGCCTCTGGATCCCTTCATCTTCACACAATTTCAGAAACGGATCGTTCTTGTATTCCCCTCCATTATCTGATCTCAGAACCTTAATCTTTCTTCCAGTCTGGTTTTCAACTTTCTTCTTCCAACTTGTGAACAATGTCAAAACTTCATCTTTGTGTTTCATGGTATATACCCAAACTCGTCTGGAGTAGTCATCAACAAATGTAACAAACCAGTGTCTACCACTCATAGAAGGTGTCTGAGTAGGGCCCCAAACATCTGTGTGCACATAATCGAGGATACCCTTTGTCTGATGTACAGCTGTACCAAATTTCACTCTAGTTTGCTTACCTAAAACACAATGTTCACAAAATTCCAACTTGAAACCTTTAGCATCTTTAAGCAACCCTTGCTTCACAAGCCCCTGCAAGGCCTTTTCTCCTGCATGCCCGAGTCGCATATGCCACAACCTTGTAGAGTCGGGAACAACCTGTTTAGGCTTTTCAGTTACACTGGCAGCCTGACCCAAATATGCTTTTCCCTGCAAGAAAAACAAGTTCCTTTTTCTTTGCCCTTTCATCACCACAAGTGCTCCGTTAGTCACCTTCAGAATGCCACCTTCACTAGCAAATTTCATTCCACTGGCCTCCAAAATACCAAGTGAAATCAAATTCTTTTTCAAATCTGGAATATACCATACATCTGAAAGCTCCCTAATGAGACTATCGTGCATTAGCAATTCAATCTTCCCGATTCCTACCTTCTTACAAGGTGCATCATTTCCCATCAAAACTACCCCACCATCCATATACTCTAAGGAAGTAAACCACTCCTTTTTCCAAGACATATGATAGGAGGCTGCTGTATCAAGAAACCATACTTCTTGATAAAGTGAGGGACTAGTAGCAAGTGCAAAGGAAAAATCATCATCACTATCTAAATTATCAACAGTCACATTTGCAGTCGAATTTTCCTTATTTCGTAGTTTCGGACAATCCTTTTTCCAATGCCCCTTCTCATGACAGAAAGCACATTCATCTCTGGCTGGTATCTTTCTGTCCTTTGAAACTCCTCTCGATCTGAAACGAGATTTGTTTCCTTTATTCCCAGATTTGGTCTCAGATCTGGTCTCAGTTCTGCCCCTTACAATCAATGCTTCAGAAGTTTCTCTATCAACCATTTTATCCCTTCTCCTAGTTTCATTATTCAACAGAGCATTTGCAACATCTTCATATTTAACAGTATCTTTTCCATATATTAAAGTTGTTGCTAAATGATCATAACATTCGGGTAATGAATTTAACAGAATTAGGGCTTTATCTTCATCTTTAATTTGCTCATCCAAATTTAACAAATCAGCCAATAATTTATTAAATGATTCAACATGAGCGTTCATAGACATACCTTCAGTATAGGTGAAGCGAAAAAGTCTCTTCTTCAAATACAGCCGATTCTCCAAACTTTTCCTCATGTATTTGTCTTCGAGTTTCTTCCACAACACCGCAGCAATGGTATCCCTCATCAAATCGTACTTCTGAGCCTTCGCGATAAAGAGCCGAATAGTCTCACACGCAACTCGGTTCAACTTCTTCCAATCTACATCGGACATATTCTTTGGTTTTTCTTCCTCCAAAGCAACATCTTGTTCTTGTTGAACCAGAACATCCAACACCTCACACTGCCACATCCCGAAATTGTTTGTTCCATCAAATTTTTCAACTTCAAATTTTGCGTTGTGAATCGTTGTTCTGGAAGAACTTGATCCCGCAACATCCTTGATTGCATCTGCTTCACTCGCCATCTCCCTCTAGGTCGAACCCGACGCTCTGATACGACTTGTTGTGCGGAATACGAATGGATCACCAATCAAAGAGAGAAATAGCGAAAAACAGAAAATAAGCAAACACAAGGACACAAAGATTTACATGGTTCGGCAAAACAAGTGCCTACATCCACAGGGGCGGTTGGGGTTTCTTCACTATAATCACCAATGGGCGAAAACAAACCCTTACAAAGATGACGGCTGCAAAATTCGAATAGAGGTGTTACTCTTAACAAAACCCTAACGGGTGTATTTATAGGGAAACTACTGGGCCTTTCGAAATGGGCCTATTCTGGTTTACAAACCCGCCGACAGTCGACTGGTCTCCTATCAGTCGACTGGTAATTAGTTCGGAACGGTCGACTGGTCTTCATATTCAGTCGACTGGTGTACCCTGCTGCTGTATCCTTAGCTCCTTTGAAAATTCCTTCGAGACAGTCGACTGAGACACATATGCAGTCGACTGGTATACTGGAACTTTCGATTGCTGTAGATACAACGGATATAAACAACTGAACCAGAATCGAGCCATTATCCAACAGTTACTTGCTTCTAGTTCTACTTAAAATTGATAATGAACAATCTTATGTAATTTTCGAAGCTCTGAGGCAGAGCAGGTACCTGATGAAGAGATGCTTCTCAAGGTATGGATCTGAATACCACTTTAGTAATTTTCGAAGCTACTATCGTATGACCAAATTATATAAATTCCTTTGCTCAATACATGATAAACACATCTCTACTATTATAACTCCATAGGATATATGGTTCGTATGGGCATGTAGCTGTTATAGAATCATAACCGTCCATTATATTTTTTGTGTCCCTTTTGTGTGTGTTTGTGTTTTAAAATTTAATCACCCAACTTCGGATGGCAGGATACCAAGTTTATGTTAATTAGGTAACATTGCGATGTAAAACTAACCCTAAAAATAGAGAATTTCCAAGATTCTTAATGGATTAATTTTACCAACACGTAGTGCGGATCAAAGTTAGAATTTTTAAACAGTGAATCGGTTTGATGGATTTTCAAAAACTGAATCACGTTAACAACCCCAATTAATAATTCAATTCTACAATCAATAATTAAATCCCTAAGTGTTCTTAGCAAGTAAAAGATTCAATATTAATTCGTACTCTAATCAAGCAAGTGGAACACTCAATCTCAATTGTTTTTGTGGACGACAGGCAAATCAGATAATATAATAGAGATGATAATTGATAAAGCAGTATAACACAAATATTTGAAAGTTGAAAAGAGTATACTGAGGGTTCGAAAAACTCAGCGTAGATCTCAGAAAAGCACAGCAATGGCAGCAACACTTCAAGAGCAATAGCAGCAAAATCAAGGGTTGGCGGATCTGGGCTGGCGTCGGCACTCGGGAGGAGCACAAGGCACGCATGGGGTGCTGGACGGGTGGTCGGCTTGGCGCGAGGGCGTCACGACTGGCCGGAGTTGCTGATGCTGCTAGTACTGCGGGCTGCTTGTTGCGTCAGGGTGCAAACGGTAGGAGGTTGAGGTTTGGTGGGGTTGCGGAGTGAGGTCGACGGCAGGGGAGGGAAAGAGGGATGATAGGGAGGACAACGACGATGGCGTGCAGTCGGGAAGGAGATGGAGTGGAAGTTGGGTTTCAAGATGACTTCGGGTGTATGTGGAAGAAGAAGGTGATGAAGAAGAGATGTGGCAGCTGTATATGGAGGAGATTAGGAATTAGGGTTAACAAATTTGTTTTTGATTTGGGAATTTAGGGTTAGGAATTTTGTATTGGATTTGGGGTAGTTTTAGAGTTTATCACATACCCTAAAATTAGTTCTCACTTGTATCACACAAAGAGAGGGATGAAGAGCAAAACTCAACACAATAATTTTTAATCAATAATGGCATACTTTCTCATTAATCTCAAGGCCTATATATAGACTCAAAACAAATCTTGATACAAATCTCAAAATATTCTAAAATCTCAGAAATATTCTAATGCATAAAAAAAAGATTACATATAGCTATAATTGTCAAAAACATATATGGTACTGAAATAAAATACTAAACTAAATAGAATGGATGTCCTTATCATTCTCTTCGGGTGGGAGAGAGCTCGACCCAGTCGAGTCAAAACCAGTGATCCTGTCATGGTGCTCCAAAAGATCTGGATCCAGTTGCGGGAGCTCCTCACGATCACTACAAGTGTCATCCGACTTCGGCTTGTTCTTCTACCTCACCAAATACTTGTGCATACCACCATCTCTTGTAAAGATTATCGGATCATCTAAAATATTATTCAATTTTTCTGTCGGTGGGTAAATAGTATCAGGTAGAGGGATAAATGTGGGAATCTCACCATTAGGCTGCAGGGTGGGCTCATCTATAAGAAAATTTCTATGGTTGAATTTTGAGTCTTCATAGAGTACTAGATCCTCAATATTGAAAGTCATACTTATGCCAAAGCCTCCAGGAAGGTCAATGATATAGGTATTATCATTGATTGTCTGTAGAATCTTAAATGGGCCTGCAGCACGTATGTTCAAGTTCTTAACGGATCCAGCTGGAAACCGTTCTGGACAAATCTGAACCATCACTTCGTCACCAAT
Organism: Hemerocallis citrina; assembly: GCA_017893485.1. Classification (NCBI taxonomy): domain Eukaryota; kingdom Viridiplantae; phylum Streptophyta; class Magnoliopsida; order Asparagales; family Asphodelaceae; genus Hemerocallis; species Hemerocallis citrina. The sequence continues at coordinate 176,208,184 of CM030366.1, read as the reverse complement.
ATTATAAATTATAAATTTCCTTCTAGTATCTGCTATTAAATTGTAGTTAAAATTATTCTCATTAAGTTCATTGAAAAATTCTCTATGCAAGTCATGTATGTGGTATGCAAATGTGGGTGCAGATTATGTGACTCTAGGATGTTCTAACACATGGATAAAATCTATAGACTGCCAAGTGACTTGGAAAGGGATGAGTGACTCAGGTACACTCAATGGAGGTGACTGGACACTGAATACAATTGAAGACTGGTCATCCTCTTTTTCATCAAAGTCATCACTTCCATTAGGTTCATAGGTAAACTCATTGTCGGGCTCATCAGCGATGACTGCGGTACCTACTTGGGCTAGGATAGTTGCCAGCAACATGGTCATATCCCTTACATTTACAGCACTTAGTGAGAGGATCAATCTTAGAATAGTCTCTTTCAGCGTTCTTATCCGTGTTGTCATTTCTAAGTGGATAGGAATTTGAAGTATGTTTGTTTGGGTAAGACTTGTTAGGGTACTGAAGAGAGGAGTGCTCAGGTCTAGAGGGATCACGAGGATTCATTCTGGAGGAATGATCCATCGAATCGCTGGACTTGTAATGGAAACTTGCTTTAAGGGAATCCATATCAAGGACAAGTGCATAAGCTGCCGCTAATGAGTCCACATTTCTATGAATTAGCTCGTTCCTCAGATCAGCTCGTAATCCTGTCCTGAACCTAGAGAGAGTTTGTTCATCACTCTCTTTACCTAAAGCATTGCACCGGATAAAGAAGTCATCAAATTTATCAACATATTCTTGTGTGGATTTACTTCCTTGATAAAGTTGGTTCCACGAATCTAGCAATCAGGTGTGGAACGATAACGGTACATATCTCTCAGTGAGCTTCTCTTTCATGGCTTCCCAAGTGGCTATGGGTGCCAGGCCTCGGCCTCTGCGGGCGTGTTCAAATTGGTTCAGTGTTGTTGAGCTTTCCTAGTCAATTTCATCGTGGCAAATTTAACTTTCAGAGCTTCGCTCATGTCAAACCACACAAAATAGTGGTCCATCGCACGAATTCAATCAAGATAAGCTTGGGGTTCCATGTAGCCTTCAAAATGGGGAACGTCAGCCTTAACATTCTTCTTAATTGTTCATCAGGGTCATATTCTTGACGTCGATCGTCATGAACATTCCCTTGAGAGATCTGACGATTAGCATGAAGCTCAGAGACAACATTTGATTTAATTCCACTTTCTCAAGCCTCTGATTGATATTAACAAGAGTTGCTTGAATGGCAGCTAGGGTAGCAGAAATATCCGAGTTGTCCATTTCAGATCAGGGATGTCTAAGGTTCCTAATTGGGTGGTCGGGGAGGGAGAAGAAAGGCTCTTCGGAGTTTGTGATGGTGCTGCGAAGACGCATTCACTAAAAGTGGGAAACGGAGTCGTGCGTTTGCTAAAATTTGGAAAAATCGTGTCCTAAATGCAACTTTAAAAAATATATATATATATGAAGTGATCTAAAAAAACGACAGAAAAAAAAATTAAATAAATGAATAAAAATAAAATAAAAAGACGTTAAACGATTCTAAATGAATGCAAAAAGATGCCTGAATGATGCAAGAACTAGGGTTCTAAGAACCTTTTCTCTGATACCAAAATGATGTAAAACTACCCCAAATCCAATACAAATTCATAACCCTAATTTCCCTAATTTTAAAATTTATAAAAAAAAATTAAAAAAAAAATTAAAAAAAAAAATTAAAAAAAAACTCAAACCCTAACCCCCTACTGCCGTCACCTATCCCCTGCCCTCTCCCTCATTTCTTCTTCCCCATCTCCTCTCCCGACACCACCCCAATTCCTCCCTCCTCTGTCGTCATCCCCAGCGATCGCCCCTCTCACCCCCACCACCAAATCGACTCGCCCTCAATTCCACACAACTTCAACGCCTCCGTCAACCTCCTCCCTCTCCACACCGAGACCCTATTTTCCCCAAACCCATTTCCGACCGAAACCCTACTCCCCTTACTGATCACCCACGACACCATCCTCGACCCCCTCCATCGTCCTCCTCGACACGCGACCACCCAGAGCACCCTCATCCCGACCCAGTTCTCCGTCGACGCCGTCGTCGAACCCCCCCCCCCCCCCTCGCCGTGACGACCCCGTCGCCGGCCTCAACCAGCGCCTGCTACCGCCATCACCCTTTCTGTTGCCATTGCTGATTTGGTTGCTATTGTCTATCTCTTTCTGTGTTACTGATTGTTGTGCTCTTCGCTGCTGTCAACCCGAGATCTACGTAGAGTTCTTCGCACTCTCGGTATACTCTTTCTACTTTTCAATATTTGTGTTATACTGTCGTCTCGTCTCTATTATATTATCTAATTTAACTGTCGACCACAAATATCGAGATTGAGTGTTCCACTTGCCTAATTAGAGTACAAATCAGTATTGCATCTTTTACTTGCTAAGAACGATTAGGGATTTAATTATTGATTGTTAGAACTGAATTATTAATTGAGCTTATTAAACTTAATTCAATTCTTGAAAATCCATCAAAACCGATTAATTCTTTAAAATTCTAACTTTAATCCGCATTACATGTTGGTAAAATTAATTCTTTAAGATTCTTAGAAATTCTCTATTTAGGGTTAGTTTTACATCACCTTGTTAATGATTTTTCTTCGGCATTGTTTGATACTCTTTGATGCAATAATGTCTTTCTGTAACTAGGTTGAATTGTCTTTACAATTTGTTACATGTCATCCTTCTACCATATTGTTAAGTAGTTTCGACTGAGTTACCATGTATATTTCTTTTTTTTTTATGTAAGCGGATAGAGTCGAACAATCCATGTATGTTTCTATTTCAATTCTTTGCCATCATATGTTTCTATTTCAGAAAAATCAAACCCTGATCAGGACTTTGTTTATGTCTAACTCTAATGAGAATCGATTTGTTCAGGATTTTTTAGGAATTCATAGTTAGTTCTTTATTTGTTTCATTGAGTATTATATAACTGCCTAGAACAAATTGATATCATCTTTTGTAGAAGAAAATTATTCGCAGTCTAGGAGAAAATGAGGAAAGAGGAAGCCAGCTTTCCTTCTAGTCCAAGCATGCAGGGGTAATTTCTTTCCTTTAGGTGTTTTTTACTTGCCATAGAACTTGGGATTGTTGCTTCACTATTTTTTTTGTGCATATATCTTTTGTTTCCCAAATTCTATGATCTTCTGGGCAGGTTGCTTTTTTAATTTATTTTTCATTGTTAGGTTTTTACGTCGACATAAATTCATTTAAAGCCAAGAAGGAGAAGTCTGCAGAAATAACAAAAGATACAAATTCACTTCTTAAGAACATCAACTGTAATTCTAGCTCAGCAACAGATGGACTAGCTGATGATAATGCAAATCTAATGGTTAAGCTAAAATTTCTTACGTATAAGGTATGGGCTGCCTACCAATGCTGTTGTTAGAATATATTGGAGAAGCTGTAGAGAGAATATTACAGCATCGCCAAAATGCAAGTTGTGTTGTTTAAGATTTAAGAATTGTTACATAGCATAAATAATTTATGCTGTGATGGATTTCATTATTGCTTGTAGTCATGTCTACTTCTCAATTTATTGCTCTTGCTTTTGTATGCAAATCCTATATACTTCTGTAGAAATGGAAAGTAATGCAACTCATGCTCTATAATATATCACTTTAAAAAATATGTTCCTCCAAGTCTTTTCCTTCTTACTGCTTGAATTAGAATTGTATTATAGTGATGCATAAGGAACAAGTTCATTTCCATCTCGGTTTTAAAGTTTTTTTTCAAATTTTTGTAAAAAAAATTATATACCTATCCGGTGTTTTTAAAAACGCCGGGTAGATTTTATCCAAAATTAAAAAACCCTACGCCGGCTTTTGACAAATGCCGGGATGGGTGTTGTCAGCAAAAAACCCAAAACAAAAACACCTCTACACCGGCGTTTGCTAAACAAGCCGGTATAGACCAATACTCTACCGCGACGCTCGATTCCCCGGCTTTTTCAAAAACACCGGTAGGAGCTACACCGACGTTTATAAACATCGGGGAAACCAAAAAAACGGTCGGTGTAGACATTTATTGTTGTAGTGACTTGAGATACTTCTTTGTACTTTTGTACTTCTGTAGTTTTACTACATGTCAAACCCAAAGCAACGGAAGCAAGTTAGTACCATATAAGGTAAATGCATCATCTCCACTATAGTTTAAAACAGTAAATTCACTTAGTATATATAGTAATTATCTTCTCATCGTGGAAATGTCATATTATACAAGACAGAACACTAAAGGCAAAAGAAACAAGTCATTACGGTTCAGTTTACCTTATAAGGTGAACACAGTACCTCAACTATGGTTACCACATTAAGGCATGTTTGTTTGCCCGTATAGCTTTTGCTTAGAAAAAAAATATCCATGGATTGTTTGCTTGCAAAACTGTCCGAACTCGAAATCCTGTCCATGATGCTACATTGTTGCACTCAAAACACCTTTTTGAAATCCGTTGATTTTGAAGGGATTTGAGTGGGAGAGCATTGTTCACATATTTTAATATAGGATTTTTTTTTTCCACGTGAGTCACTAACAAAATTCAAAGAACCTCGCCATTCCCACCAACGAGTTTAGTATAAATAACATTGCTGTTGGGAACAACGAATTTTGTTTGATAAATTTGAACTACACTCGCCATTATGAACGGCAAGTTTCTCCAAAAAAAAATAAAACTATGCCCGTCATTCCCAACGGCAAGCACGAAATAACTAACCTCGCTGTTGGGAACGGCAAGTCTTACAACCAATCAAATATCCTTGAGTGCATAGTTTGCGGTAATTATCTTGTATGTACTGTTTAAGCGTATTGTTATTGCACGATACTCTGATCAATCTAACTAGTGTGGAACCATACATGCATTGATCTTATGCAACCAAAAAATATTAGAGCTAGTCATTCATTTCAGGAATCAGTTTTGGTAAACATAGATCAAGACCAAATTAAATCAGATGCCCTAAACAAAATAAATCCCAGAAAACCAACATGCGTCAAACGGTATATGAAGCTGTATGTAATTTATTCATTTCACAAGTCTAAGCAGCATACAATTGAACAAATAACTGTAAAGATATAGCTATAGTAAGATGCAATAAGCTCCGGAGTTTGGAAAATATTAAACGCTGGCTAAATGAAACAGGCATGGATAAAAACAGACCCATGATTATTCGACTAAAAGTTTTTAAAAAACCACAAAGGAGGTGTTTAGTTCTACCTGCACCTATTTCTCAAGGGGTGCTTAGTTCACCCTTCTCCTATTTCTCACCGATCCATTCCCATAGGCCGAATCTGAGGATCTGCTCCTTCCTCTCCTCCTAAGAACCATAGGCGATGAGCCTCCTCTACTTGGTGATCGAGATGCATCAGCAACCTCTCCTTGAATTATGGCCATGGTACTGGACGAAGAAGCCTGGCTATGAGTTGGATTAGGGTCCCGTTCCCTTCTTCGAGCTGGATCAAGATACCGGAACTCCCTTTGTGCCCTTCTGTTTATATTTGCTACACTGCGAAGGTCTGGAAAGATATCGGGTAATCTAGCACTTGGATCTTGAAGAAAACTCAGAGGGCCAATTGTAGGAGCACTCAAGGGAGTGGTTCTAGGCAGAACGGGAGGGTTCGGATTTCTTCCCACTTCCCGGTTAAACAATTCTTCAAACCATGCATCTGTCCGGATCCATCCTTCCAAACGACTGCCCTGCATCTGCTGCCTCAAGCTCTCAACCCTGTTTCCTTGTGGTCTCGGGGGAATCGGAATCTTAGAAGATTGATGCCCATCTTCTTCACTTTTTTTCTCCTTATTCTTCTCTACACCATCTTCCGAACCCCCCCTACCATAAATAGGTATTATACCCAATTCACCAACCTTCCCTTTGCAAATAGGACACTCCTTATAGTTACAATGGAGGTGAAGCCACTGGTAAAGACACGGCCAACAAAACAAGTGCCCGCAACAAGTAACAACCGGCTCTTTCGCTAGTTCGAAACATATATTGCAATCGAACACGGAAGAAACATTACTACTCCTCTCCTCTTTCTCCTCATCGGTCGAACTCTCTATCTTAATAGCCCTTTTGCTAGCCTTTTGCTTCTCGACAACTCTTACCAACCTCCCGGAGGACCTCGTCCTATCCCGCGTCCATCTCTCAGGCTCCGTCGTGGAATTTTCAGAACCACCACCGCTGTACTCATCGCGATTTGGCCGAGTCCTAGCCATCTCTTGGGTACCTTCGCAATGCTCATCAATCCCTCGCCGCCGCGATGTGGGTCCACCTGTCCGAGCCAAAGGTAAATTCATCATCATCATCAACTCTTCTATTCCAGCAGGGCTGGCCCCCACCTTGAGGCAGGTGAGGCAGCCTCCTCAGACCCCCCGAATTTTTCACAATTTTAGGAGCCCCTAATTTGTATTCCTTATAAATATAGACACGTATTTTGTGCAGAAAAAAATTATATTGTAATTAGGGACCAAAAAAATAATTATTTGGACCTTTTGCCTTGGGCCCCGGGAACTCAGAGCCGGCCCTGTATTCCAGAAAAGGGTCTGTGGAATTGAGGGCAATGTTGTAATTAAGTATAAGATCCAGATCCAATAACAATCTTCTGATCCTAAAACAAGGAAATTATCTGACAATTCGATGAAACCCTAACTCAGTTCCAAAAACCCAGAATCAAAATCGGATTTTTTTACTGGTAACGAGCTAAATTGACAAAGTTGATTAAGAAACAAGCATCAAAATCTCACCTTTTCATGCTCCGATAGCAGAAACCCAACTTGTTCAACCAAAGCTGAAGAACCCTAGTACACTGTAACAAAATACAATTAACTAAATTAAATTAAATTAAACTACTATTTTCGGTGCTGATTGATTACAGAAGGAGAAGATAACTTTGAACAAACTGGATTTGAATTAAAATAAGGGATTAAAATTTAAAAAGGAGTGAGCTTTGGGGATGAGTTGCTACCTGGTTTCGTCATTCGTTTCTTTTTGTTATCCCCCACAAAACTCAAGAGAGAGAAAAAGGCAGGAGAGAGAGAGAGAAAGAGGGGGGTTTTATATGGGGTCATAAGAGCGTTAATTTACTATTATTAATTAGAGTAGATTTTTATGAGATATAATTCACAACTTACAAGTGGGTCCCTTGACTCTTGTAGATATAGATGGTTGAGATTTACTCACCACTTATAATAAAAGAAATTAATTCTTTTAAAGAAAAATTAATTCTAAAAAAAAAAAATTGTCTGATGAAACGTATTGTTTGAAATAAGGATTTGGACACCAAAATTTATTTATTTTTCCGCTCAAAAGGTGGCTTTTGAAATGTGGCTAAAAGCCAGCTGGAACGCAGAAAACTCTTTACCACTTTCGAAAACATTTAGCATGGTAAATAAAACTTCCCACTAGTTTCAAATTGAAATTAATGTTTATTGCATTAGAGCATATGAAGTTTCTTGTTGCATCAGAGCCAGTGGCGTAGTCAGAATTTCTATCTAGGGGGTATGACACTTACTATTAAAAAAAAATTTAATAAACACATTTACAAGCCTCAAAATATCATGTATTAGTATCAAATATCACAAACTATTATAATCACTAAATAACATTTTTCTTTAGCAATAAAATCCTTCGAGATTTCATATTCTGAAAATATTGAATGATATCTTCATTGTCAGTGGCATCCAATACATCTCTTTTAATATATGCAACCAAACAATCATTCATTATCTCATCTCCCAATTGGTTTCGTAATGAAGTCTTGATGATTTTCATTGCAGAAAATACTCTCTCTACTGTTGCGGTTGCAACAGATAATAACAATGCCAACTTCAAGAGCAAATATATCAACGGATATGCACGATATTTTTTTAACTGAACCATCTTTCTAGCGAACCCACTAATCCCTGCAACTTCAGAAAATCGGTCATCAGAGCACACATCCAAAATGTAGGTATCAAGTTGCCGGTCAAGGTGCATTAACTCAATGTTAAAGAAATCAGATGGATAAAATTCAACAAAGCGAAGCAATTTTCTCTTATCATAAGCATAAAATGAATCACTTTGATCAAGACAAGCCATACACAACAACAACTTCATATTTGCCTCATTAAAACGATTGTTCAACTCCTGAAGTTGCAAATCAATCACTTCATAAAACAATTCAATACGATAATGATGAAGATTTGTTTTTCCTTCAAAGTTGCGACTGGGTCTTTCATGTTGTACAAATAATTCATCCATATGTGGAATTACTATCTTATGCTTCAGACAAAATGAAGAAACTTCTTCCAACAATGATTCTCATCCATCATCTCTCATATTTTGCAGTTGTTGCTTGGTTATCCTCACAAGAGTCATGACATTTATCATATCTTGGTTTTTTTCTCTGTAAAGCTTGTGATAACTCATTTGTAATTCCCAAGATATTCTTCATCAAATGTAAATGAAATACAAACTCAAATTGTGCAATGATTCCCAATAGATTTTCTGCTTGCTCCCTTATCTTCTTATCCTTTGCATCCTCCTCAACAATCACAATAACATCAATCACAAACGAGTACATGCAAATCAAACTCATTAGTGTACCGTAATGAGAACCCCAACGGGTGCTTCCTGCTCGCTTCAATGTCATTTCTTGATTCTTACCTTGCCCAGTCAAAATATCACCATTATAAACTCCTTCAACAATTTTCTCAAATTGTTTTCCACAAAGAATGTTCATACGCTTGCATGAGGCTCCAACAATATTTGATAAACTCGTAACAATGTCAAAGAATACTGAAATCTTTCTGTGACCTTCTGCAATAGCTACAAGTGTTAACTGAAGTTGGTGAGCAAAGCAGTGAACATAATAAGCCGACTCATTCTCCATCATAATCAAGCTTTTCAATCTATTGAACTCTCCCCGCATGTTATTAGCACAATCATATCCTTGCCCCCATATACTCGATATACTTAACCCATGTTGAGACAACAGAGACTCAATAGTTGCCTTAAGTGATAAGGCACTGGTATCACCAATATGAACAATGCCAAGAAAGCGCTCCATAATATACCCTCTTTCATCCACAAAACGTAAAACAACTGCCATTTGTTCATTCACGGATATGTCACGCGCCTCATCAACCAAAATAGTGAATAGTTCATCACCAAGATCGCTGATGATAGCATTGGTAGTTACCTTTGCAATGGAAGTAATAATCTCTTGTTGGATTTGAGGGGATGTCAATTTGTAATTTTCTGGAGCCTTCTTCAATGCAACTTTATCGATATTCTTATTATGGTCACAAAGAAATTGTAAGAGTTCAAGAAAGTTTCCCTTATTCTGTGATTCCTGATATTCATCATGACCACAGAAAGCCAGTCTTTGGCGCAACAGCCATTTAATGCAATCAATTGATGCCGTCAAACGGATCCGATAGTCGGACTGAGTTTGAATACACTGAGTAGCCAAAGAATGTTCAATGTGTTGCGATTGCTTCAAAAGATCATAGCCAACCCTCACACATTTGTTATGCGTATGAGTGTGGTCTCCAACATGTCCATTCAACTTCATTTTCTTTCTCCAATTTTTAAATCCCTCTCCACCGACAAATGAATCACCACCACCTTGGCCACCATGATCAGTTTTAAAAAGATAACAATACAAACAATAAACGGCATCTGTTGTAATGCTATATTCTAGCCAATTAGGGTACTCTTTGAACCACGAAGCCTGAAATCGACGCTTCTCATTTGCACAATAATGCCAAGGAAAGTTGTGATCTTTAGGTTGACAGGATCCTTTTTGCAAGTAGTATCGTCGAACATTCTCTCTTTCTTTAATATCGTACTCATAAATATTTTTTCTTAAAGCAGGATCAGACAGATACTCTTCTTCTACATTGCACGTAGGTGTGGGCTGGACAACGGGCTGACGTGGGGATAGGGGTGGCCTGGGTGGGGGCTCTTGAAGCAGCTTTTTCTTGAGAGTTTTTAAAAAACTTGAATAGTGTAGTATTTTTCATCTGAAATTATATTCATTTCCAACAAATCAATATCCCTAAAAGTCTAGTACTGGGGAATGTGAACTATTTGAACTCAGGAATGTGAACTATTTGAACTCTGATATAATAACTGATGAGACTATTTGTTGAGTCAAGTACTCAAGGTCACATAAAATGAATAGATGAATTTATATCATCATATAAAAGAGAATTAGTTAGTCATTTTATCTCCTCCTGAAATAGATGTCTGACCAAAACACTGGTTTGGCAAAGTGAAACTATGCCCATGCAAGCTAAACCATATCATTCTTAGACATTCATCAAACAAGTGGCGTGCATTTTCAACAACTTAGAACCATTAAAATAAACCAGTAGTTAAACCTTCTCTATTTCCAACTTCAATCATCAGTCTACCTCAAAGTAATTAAGTGCATCAAGCATTAGATGTTCATCTCATAAGTATATGCATTAATGCATAGAAAGAGTAAAAACTAATGGTTAGAATTCAACTCTAAACTCTATGTATAAGATATGCATATAAAAAATTCAACTCTAAACTCCATGTGTTTAAGTATAAAAAAAATTCGGAAATTAGCTCAAAATTGGGACAGAAACTAACACTATAATTTGTACCCATTTAGGTTCTAATTTGATTACATATCATACTAATTCAGTCCACTCTCAAACAAATCAGTAAAACAGAAATTAGCAATCTAATTATCCTATCATATATGAATTCACGAAATTTCAGAATATGAACCCTAATTATCAAAATGTACAAAAAAATTTACTTACAATAGGGTTTGGAATCGATCGACTCCTCACACTCTCTCTCTTCTGACCTCTCTACAAACCCAACTAATCACTTGTAGATTTTAATCCCACCCTCTTACAAATTCATTATGAAGTGGGTTTGGGTACAGTATAGTGGAAACAAAAGAGTGGAAGACGAGTAAAGAAAAATCTGTAAATGTCTAAATGGGTTGGGAATTTTACACATAAACCCTTATTAAATTTCATTTTACTATTTTTTTTTGAATTTTTTTAAAATCACAGGGGGCGCAGCTGCACTCCCTGGGCCCAGGGCAGCTACGCCCCTGATTAGAGCATATGTAGTTCGTTAGTTATTTTTGTAAATTTTGTAAAATTTGACAATAAACGAAATTTAGTCGTTGGCTAAATACCCAAAAGTTGGGTTTGAGTAGAACAATGTTCAGCTATATTTGGGTGAAGATATAGGAATTTGGAAAATATAATCGGACGAACGATAATCTTTCGTCCTTTCATTTTTGAATTTAAAAAAAAAATCGGACGAAAGGTCATCTTTCGTCGCTTTTTTTTTAAATTTGAATATATCCGGCGGGAAATGATTTCCCGTCCGATTGATTATTTTTTTTTAAAAAGATTGGACGGAATTTTCCGTCCAAGAGGTTTCTTTCCAAAAATTATAGAGAAAATTCCATAAAATTATTATGTATGCAGATTAGGATTTAATTAAGATTTAAGATAATTAATATTCAATTAGGATTAAATTAATTATTAATTAAGAATTAATTAGCGGGAACAACTCTCGGACGGGAAATGATTCCTGTCCGCGAGCATTTTTTTTTTATATGCTTAAACATAAAATGATTTCCCGTCTCTCATTTTTTTTTAAATTTTAATCAATGGACGGAAAATCATTCATTATTCGACAAATTTTTATTAAATATCTATATAATAAAACACAAAGAAAGCTATCAAGTGGCTCTTATTCATTTGGAAGAAAATCAATGGTCTAAATTTTTGCTCCCAAAAGACATCTCCACACCCCCCCCCCCCCCCCCCCCCCCCCCCCCCCCTCTCCCAAAAAAAAAATCAAAATCAAAATCAAAATTATCCCCCCAAAACAAAACAACTCCTAAATTTATTACTCTCTCTCTCTCTTCCCCCTTTTTTCTCTTTTTTCATAATTCTTTCTCTCTTTCTTCTCTTTTTTTTACCCAAATATGTCAACAACAAAAAAAACAGTGGATATTTTTTTTGCTTATGCTATTTTGGATTACGCTTTTTTTTATTATTTCAATTTTTAAATTATGTTTTTTTTTTGGATTATGCTTTCATAACTCAATAACATTAACTTCCATTTAATTGCTTTTGAATTACCATATTTGATCTGATTGTTGAATACTTCGCTGGGTAATTGTTTTAAATTAGAATGCTTCACTGAGTTAATTTTAATTAGAATATTTTATTATTGTTATGCAATTTCGGATTATGCTTTTTTTGAATATTTGGGCATTTCGCTGCTTTGAAAGATCATTGCAAATTCTTTAATTGACTCGCTTGATCGTGCTTGTATGGACAAATCCATGCTTAATCCCTATATTTCGTATTTTTGTAGCTACAAAATTGTATCTTGATCTGCTTTGTTGCAATTTCACTTCACGTATACATCACAACAAATTTTCTCTTTTAAATTCATACATGGTTAACTACATAAAAAACAAACAAGGGGGACGTAACTCATACAGTTTGAAGTGTTAACCGTAATTCATAAAGTTAGAAAATGAATTGCTACTTATGTTATACTCCAACTCCAAATCAAAAAAGAAATCTCTTATGCTCAAATCACACATAGCAAGGAATTTCCGATTCACTACTGTTATAGATTCACAACACTAATTTTGAATTCCGAGCTGCTGAAAAATAATCCTGCAATATACAAACCAATAAACATCAAGGTCACTTCATAATCCTACTTCAAAGTACATCAATACATCAACGTCTACTAGCAAATAAACATCTATATAAATTATCCCTTACTGTTTACATGATTTTTCATATGTCGTATCGTTCCTAATACATGCCGCAGGCACGTGCCGACGGGCATACCTAGTATATATATATATATATATTTTCTGGGACAATACATCATCTATCATCCATCGATTTTTTAAAATCAAACTAAAATTTTGAGTTAAAATGACTACTGCTTAAATCCAAAATTCCAACTCGTATATACCAAATACCCAAATAATTTTGATATGGAACGACTACAGAAGCTCTTAGATATAGTACACTTATATCTTCAATCTGATAGATACTACCAAATGAACACCCAAGACATTGATGAAAGCTTATTTACTTACATTATAGTTTGACAAATATAGAGTTGAAATATCACAAAGTAAGTGTTATTATAGTACAGCAGTAGCATGTTGGGTTTATTTCTTGCATACTAGATTGGATAAGAAGACGATAAGACGATGGAGAGACAAATGCAATTGGAAACGGAGTGGAGGCAAGGAAACAGTCAGCATCTGTAGTTGCAGAAGTTGCGGTCGACCGGTCATAGGGTGCGGTCGACCAGTCATACGGTGCAGAAGTCCCCGAGAGGGGGACGGTCGACCACCCCCTGGGTGGCGGTCGACCGTTCGCGGCGCTGATGGATATTTGGGTCTGGTTCTTGGTGATTCGTGAGAAGCCCAACTTGCTCTTCAAGTTAGATCGTGTGGCTCCTATCGTAGGGTTATCTCTTATGTACTATCCAATGGCTATTGTAACAAGATATCAACTTAAGGTTTATCTCTAGATCTATATATAAATAATTGTAACGGCTCATAGATTCATGATAATTCTATTGAGTGCCAAATAGAAGAAGAGAGTACTTCATCTGAGAGGGTGAGAGAGTTCTCCATTGTAAGCAGCATCAAGTTCCATTAGGCTTGAGAGAGGGTCGTGGTGAGAATTATAAAATTCTTGTATCTTCTCTAGTAGAAATAATAACTCGATTCTTTCTCTCTCAGATTAAGGCGAAAGCTCCAACCAAGACAACTCTTGTGTGCTTTGTGTGTTTGGTATGATCTAGTCTTGCTTGGTGGTTTGTGTTGATTGTGTCAAAGACTCAACAAGATCCTCATAATTTCTAAACATAGCAGCATATACATATAACATATATTACATGTTTCTATGGACTGGTAGTGATGTTGGTAACTAAGGTGTCGCTGCTATGAACTGAGAGGGAGTTTCTACCGTTAAATTCACAAATAGAAAAGAATACTTTATTAGATTATTGAATTTTTGATTTCTTTCATTGATTATAACTGAGTACAATGTCTCATATATATAAGAGAGAGATAAAGATTAAACTAATACATATTTCAATATGGGACTAAACTCAGGTAATATAATGTTTCACATCTAACACTCCCTCTGAAACTCAAGTTGATTCAAACAACATGAGTTTAGAATATTGACGATGTTCATGTGGCAGGGACGGTGCGCAGTGGCATAGAGAAGGCGCTGCGGTGATAGTGCATGGTGATGCAGAGATGGCACTCAGTAATGATGCATGGGATGCGCAAGGGACGGCGCATGATAGCGCAAGGGATGGCACAAAGAAAAGTAGTGCACTTCGGCAGGGAGTAATAGAAGTAGTGCTCTTCTGCGGGAAAGTAGTAGAAGTAGTAGTGGTAGTAGTTCGGGATGGCTCTAAGTAGACGGGATGACATAGGGAACTGGGATGATGTCGAGATCTCCCTCTCTCAAACTCACGATGGATTAACGAGTACGAGTTTGTATTGGAATTTGGATTCAGAAGTGGGAGGGCTTCAATGGGATCTGGGATGAGGGGACAAGAGTTTGGATGAAATGTGTTAGGATTTTTTTTGGGAAAACAGAAACGGGTCAAGTTTGGATTCGGGTATTTGGGTTTGTATTTGGGTCGGGTTTCGGATATTAGTGTAGGTTTTCGGGTTTGGGTAATCGGGTTAGAGTTATGAGAGTAGGGTTTGGAATAATGGTGACTCCTTTTTTTTTCTTTTTTTAAGAGCGGGTCGGGTTGAGAAAGAATAAAAAAAAGAGTTAGGATTTGGAGAATTGAAGGCGGTGGTTAGGAGAGTTTGGGTTTAAGGTTTGGTGGAAGTTGAGTAAAGTGGCGGCTAAGCGAGGTCAGGGAGGAGAGGAACGAGAGTTTGGGAGGGGATGGCGGATGGGGGAGTTCGGGGCGGCAGCAGTGAGGGAGACATCGGGGTCTTGAGCGGGAGAGGGAGGTCAGGGTTGCAACTGGATAAGGGACAAGGGATTGGGATTGCGGTGGCGGCGGTGGGACTCAGGAAGTAGAGGAGTTGAGGATGTCGGGAGATGATCGGGGGGGGACTTCAGGAGCGGGAGGAACTTCGGGAGCATTGCGAGGTCAGGAGGAGGGGGAGTTGATGACAGGACAGGACAGCAGTGGCAGCGGCAGGTTGTTGTCATCGGCTTCAAAGTTGGAGTCTGGGGTTGGAGATAGAGACAAGGATAACGGAGTTGGAGTTGGAGTTGGGTTTGGTTTTCGTTGTAGAGGGCAGTAGTGGAGTTGGATTTGAATGGTGGTGATGGTGGTGGCTGGTGACGGAGTTGAGTTGCGGGATTGGATGAACTGAGGGTGGCGGCTGTAGGTGGAGTATAGTATGGTTCTGAATCCGAATAAAGGTCGGGGATGATGGAGTTGTGAGTGGCGGCAGTGATGTGGATGAGAGCTGGTGGCAGGAAAGAAAGATGTAAGGTTTGTGGGTTGGTGTTTGCGGGTGCAGTTGAATGTAGAGGGAGGAGGATTAGGGTTTGATTAGGGATTGATTATGAGGTTTTGAGATTAGGGATTCATTAGGGTTTGAGAATAGGGATTTTTTCGGGATCAGGAGAAGGATGTCGGCGACGAGTGATGTCGACCACGAGAGGTGGAGTGATTCCAATGAAGGTAGGAACCACTCCACCTCGATGACGATGAGAAAAATAGCTCTAATACAATGTTAGATTCAGAAATAGAAAAGAATATTTTATTGGATTCTTGGATTTTTGGAATCTTGGATTTTTTATAATCGAGTATAATGACTTCTATATATAGGAGAGAATACAAATTATACTAATACATATTCTGATATGGAACTAAACTGAATGATATAATATCTCACATTTAACATCTATTATCTACAAGAATGGCAGCAACTGTACGTACTTATGTAGCCCCATCGAATTCTTCGAGTTTCGGGAAAGGTGTCAACCCCTTGCAGGCACTACAAAAAAAGAGTTTTACACCGGCGTATCTACGTATCTACGCCGGCGTTTTGGTAGAAACGCCACTATAGAACCAAGTTAATGTAAAGGAACAAAAAAATCCAACTCTACACCGGCGTATATAAAAAACGCCGGCGTATGTAGGTATACACCGGCATTTTTTTGTGAAACGCCGGTGTAGATAACGGATAAGTGAACGCACTCGTACTCTCTCTCTCCCATTTTACTAAATCCCTAAATCCAACTTTCACTCTATCTCTCTCTCTCCTCTCCCTCCTCCCATCGCCTCCTCCCATCGCCGCCCTCATCTCTTCCCCCGCCTCCCTCCCCCGATGTCGCCACGTTCCCCATCGCCGCCTCCTCCAGAGCCATCTGTTGGCCCTTCTCCCCATCATCCGCCCCCCTCCTCTGGCGTCGTCCCTTCCCCCATAGCTGTCCCATCGTCCTTCCCCCTACCCTGCCATCGGCACTTCCCCCATCGTCGCCCCCTCCCCCGCCGTCGCCCCTTCCTCTTCACAAACCCTAGGTTTGTTCTTGAAATTTCTGAATCGTTTTATTTTTAAAATTTTTGTTTCTGAAATTTCTACACAAACCCTAGGTATGATGTAGTTGGTATGTTCTTGAGATTGGTTCTACAATTTTTTCCAACTCTCTAATTTAGCTTGCTTGTATGTTCTAGAGGGTATACTTGTATGCTTGTATGACTAGGTATGCTTGTATACTATATTCCAAATTAATATAGTATATGGAATGCAACTTCCATATAAGTTTGAGAATAAATGAGGGTATAATTCCATCAAATTTTTTCTGTTTGAAAATCATCGTCTACTCTTCTATTTTTCAAGTGGATGGCATGGTGCAGGCCATGCTCAGATATTTCCATAACCCTCTTTTTTGATGGGGATTCCTTGGATTATCTCTAGAAGATGAAGTAGAGGTCGATAATGTGGAGATTCTTTGGGTTAGCGTCAAATGTATGATTTGAAACTCTTGTTTCAGGTTAGTGCAGCTTCACGAGCTGTTTTTTTGTCTTTTGTCTGAATTTGGAGATGAGATGGATAATGTATCTGAAGTTGCACACTATGATTTTTTTATATGAGAGCGACTAGTGATGGAAATTTTATTATCTAAACTTTATATACAATTATATCATGATGTCTAGATGACTATCATTTTCTAAGATAATGTTCATGCTTGTTGCTTGGGTTTGAAAATGAGATTGTTCTTTCTCATTGGTTTTAAGTGATGATGAGATGGATTATATAACTAAAGTTACATACTATGAATTACAGAGGAGTGACTAGTGATGAAATAATCTTGTTTGAACTTATGTTGTGGTTTCAATTGACAGTTATCTCATGAGTATTATAAAAGTATAAGTTTCATCTCAGTTACTATCTTGTTTGCCTGAATTTGACTAGTGATGAAATAATCTTTGTAACTCAATATTTTGAACTCCATATTTTGGTTATGAATGTGATGAGATCACATTATTATGTTTATGAGATTACAATATTTTGAACTCTTTCAATTGTTGTTGATTATTGTTTGAGGACAGCTGATTTGAACTCTTTCAATTTGGACACAAGATCTTTGTCGTATTGAGAGACAAGCTTGAACTTGTGATCCCCTCCAATAGCAGGAAAGTACTAGGTTCCTAATATATTTTGATTCTTGACAATCAATTTTGAATGCTGAATAATTGGAGAACTATGTAATAAATAGAATCAGTTGTGGTTATTGTTTTGTTCTGTTTTGTTTTTTTTTTTTTTTTGTTTTTTTTTTTTTTTTTCGTTTCAAGGATACAAAATGTAATCTTCTGATACATGATGATATATGCTCAAAAGTATTTTGTTCTACTTATGAGTAGCACTATTCTTGTTTCTTCTATTGCATTTCTAAGTTTTGGTTAAACTGGATGAAGGCTGATATATTCTGTTGGAATAAATTTACAGAGCAGAAAGTTGCAACAAATTTCTTTAACAGAAAGAACTAGATATTGATTGCAGAGTTCCAGTTAATTTGGTTTTGCAGGAGATCCTATGAATCTATGATTTTGGAAGAATAGTTCTAAATTGTTTGAGTACATATTTCTAAAAACCAATTACATCAAAGATCAGCCTTCTACTGCTTACAAGTTGTAATCACTATACCAAACTTCTTAATAGGTAGAATAAAGGAAACTATATTCCATATATTCATTACCTCGTATAACTCTTTGTTATTGTTAGCAAAGATCAAATTCAGTATTTGGGTAGATAAATGTCAAAATTGTTGCCCTTTCTTTTTCTTTCTTCTTTGATTTGTTTTCTCTTCATATCAGTGTCCTTCATTTTGGTGGTTTCTATTTTGTATTTGAGTATTATTATTTTTATTTTTATTATTATAATTGTTATTTTAATTTAGTTTACTCTTCCCTTTTATTTAAGTGATTAGTTATTTAAGATACTCCCTATAAATGGCTTCATTTTCCCTGCTAATTTTTAGTCGGTCTGGTGCTTAAACAAGTTGTGGGGATATGCACTCAGTTCCTTCAGGAGAGGACTGAAACATGGAGGTGAGATTTATCATGGCTTTTTTATTATTATTATTATTATTGTTCTGCTCGATATACATACTCATGTTGTATGTGATTTTAAAAATATGTTTTGCTGGCATTTTTAAGTTGTGAGGACTATGATACACTTGGTATTGTAATCGTTCATCATTACTTTTAACTTTGTTGAATTAGGGTGGATTATATTTTTCTTGTTTGTGTGTTTGTTGGTCTATTTTGTATGTAACTCATGTTTTAAACGATATCCTTGCTTATATATAATGTAGATTTTATTGATGGATTTATTTTTATTTTATTTTTAAATTTTTTTTTAAAAAAAAAAAATTAATATTTTTTTAAAAAAATATATCTACCCGGCGTTTTTTACAAGCGCCGGGGTAGTTTTTTTATCAAAAATGCTCACTTTTACCGGCGTTTCAAAAACGCCGGTGTAGATTATGGCCAAAAAAAAGGTTCCAAACGAAACCACCCTTTTAGTGGCGTTTTCCAACCGCCGGTATAGTTTTAACCTATACGGCGGTCGTAAAAAATGCCGGGAAATGCCTCTAAGCTACAGCGACACACGATTCAGCGACACTTGCACCGGCGATTTATAAAACACCGGTGGTATCTACAGCGGAGTTTATAAATGCCAGTAAATGTGCAAAAAAATTTCGGTAAAAACTGTTAGTCTTGTAGTGAGGATGTTTTCATGGCAAATGAAGGATGTACATTCTGTACTTTTTTGGCAGCGTTGGTGGATAATTAATGAACTCAAAATGTCCACCTTATTTTGTTCTTTGAGTGAAGTTGCATAGAACTAACTCTAAATCGACACCTCTCTCTCATGGAAGAGGGTTAGATCTAAGTCGGTCTTGCTTGTAGACCAATGCTCAGAAGGACATCTACTACTTAACTAGCCGAGGAAAGAGAACAGTTGCTGGAAGTGATTCAGGGGATCTATTCTACACAAGGCTATGACTCTCTATTGGATTTTATGTCTTGCATACTTGTAGTTCAATAAAAAGTAGATGTGATGACAAAGCGAAGGAGGTCGAACCAATCACAGCAAAAAGAAGCAGCAACAAGAGCAGCAGCCACAGGTAGTCGACTGTCCTAAGGCTCTGGATGGGCTATGACTCTCTGTTATTGGACATAGGTCTGGTGATCCTTCAGGCCCAAATTCCTCTTCATGTTAGATCGTACGACTCCTATCGTGTGTCTCTTTATTCATAATATATCGGACGACTTATGTATAAAGCCTACAACCTAAGGTATCTCTATATCTCTATATATTATTGTATAAGTTTCCATTGAGATACAAAAGAGAGTACTTCATATAAGAGTTCTCCATTGTAAACAATTGATTATCTTCCAGTTAGGCATGAGAGATAGATAGGTACTTGGTGCGAGTGTAATACTTTGTATCTCCTCTAGTTAAATAATACATTTCTTATTTCTCTTCCGGATTAGGGTTCATTCAAATCGGAACAAATTATTGTATGTTTTGTATGTTTGGTTTGATCAACTTATTTGATTGTTCGTCATTAAATTGGTTGTTGCTAAACTCAGCAACGAATTCTTAACAGTCTCCACAATGGAAACTCTCTTCCACAGGCTTATTCAAGTGTCAGGTCAGATTACCAGTATCTTAAGAATGGAGGTCTCTTACCAAACAAAGCGGCTATTTGGAATAATACATTTGTGCTACTCAAAGTCCCAACAACATCTTCATATAGTTATGGTTATTTAGTTGGAATACACTACCTGCCAAAGAAGACTCTTTTGTTTAGATGGGTGGATTGAAGATGGCCACATGCACAATTTGTGCATCTGAATCCATCTTCCATATCTGTTTTGAATGTCCCCTTGTGCATGTTCGAAGTCACTACACTAGGTTTCATATTGATACACTCCGTCGCTCTATTCATGAATGATACCGTGGTTAGGAGTTAATTTATTGATTCATTTATCTATTTATCTCTAGTCATGGAAAGAGGTGTATTTGCGGACAACTCATGAATAGAAATGCAGGAAATGGAGAGCATAAATGTATTGCCATATTGGCCTTCCATCAGTTTTATGTGCAATTTTTATCCTGAGATGTGTGTACCTAAAATGTTAAAAAACTATAAGCCAATATTGGTATATGAATTTATTTATGAAGTGAGGGTTCTAATAGTCGCAAGAACATGACGATGACTAGTTTAAGGCTCTGCCTGTAACTGCTGCCAACATTATGACTCCCAACCTTGCACCATCTATCACTACAATCATTCCCAAATCGCATCCCCGTTGACACCTTCTCCACATGTATCATCTTCATCTCATTAAAACAGGCGCTTCCACTCCGCCACTACCAAAATTATCAATCAACCATTTTGCTCTAACAGTTTAGAAAAAGTGAAAGTAGTAAGTTGAGCCTTTTCATCCCAAACACACATCATATTATTTGGATATCAATTTCAGTAATTCATAGCATCTGGAGCCTCACTAGCAAAAGAAGCTGGTCTGCATGTATTATACGTGGGCAAGTTATGGAAGCTATAATCATACGAAATCAAATACGGATTGGATTACAGTATAAATTTCCATTCCAATCTAGACTTTAGCTTTGAGATCTTACTTTCGGCATACTCCACACTTTGGACAATGAGCTTTTTCCCGACATCTAAAAGTTACACCACAATAGTTCACTTATATATCCAGTTCAATAGTTCATACGCCATCCCTTGAGGTACCATTACCCCTCACATAAAAGTTATTGCAACCAAGTCCCTGACATAAAAATTTACAATTATCCCAAGGGAGATATGTTTTGCGGGTGATCCTATCAAAATTTAGTGATCACATTCTTGGTATAACTAATCTAAAAGAAACCAGTATACTTTTCTCGTTTGTTACAAGTGAACTATGAGTTCTCCACAAGCTTAAACAAAAACAATGATGGACGACTAAAAACTTGGTAGTCTTGCTAAATCTCTTCAGTGAACAACAGCAACAATTATCAAAAACCAAGTAATAAATACCATCACTAGAATATACATCATACAATGACTAATCTTTCTTATCTTCCCCACCTACCCTGCTGAATAAATATAATGGTCAAACAATATAACAAGCTTTACAATACCAAAATGAAGAAAAACAGAAAGAAAAAAAAAACATTACCCATCGCTACCCAGCAGTCGGAATTGGGGATGAAAAAAGGTAATCCCCTTTTTCAGCTAAAAAGCTACTGAAATCTAGCAAGCTACACTCGAACTTTTTCTCTTCTTTTCTTTTTGCCATAGCTCCTATTGTTGTTCTTGAACACACTAGATGATTGTCACCTTTGAGGGGGTTCTGATGCCTGGCTACTAAGAGAAGGGTTGGAGGAGATAGATGGTAGGGCCCCACCATTCTCCTGAGGAGGTGGTTGTCCCCATTTCAGCTCCGCGTCGGATGGCTCTAGCACATGAACTACTCCGTCGCACATCCCCAGTGCAATTTGGTTCGGTTCTGAAGGGTGGGCAGCAATTACCATTGGGTAGACAGCACCAGCACTGACACAGGATAAAGAATTTAAATGGTTAGTGTCACTTCTGCTCTAAGTTTCTAAACCATCCCTATATAAAAGATTTATATATTAAGGAATTCATGTGAATAAAATCTCTACAAATTGGAGAAGAGATTTAGATGAGTTATTATATGGTGGTATGAGAACATCCTAAAATTCTTGGACCATAATAATAGTTAGACCACTGTCATCTAAATTGTGTTCCACATTTAGCCTTTTTTTAATTGCAACACTTAATATTTCCTACTTCCTTGCCAATTGGGGCATATCTATGTAACTATATTAAATGTAGAATGAATAGTTGGAAAATAGCAAATGTAATTTTAGATTCCGTTTTCACCTCGGGGAGTAGTAACACTGAGTCTTCAATCTGGAGTCACAATCACTTCAACCAAGCTTAAGAGAAAATGTGTCGTGGAGTAGTTTTGAATCTAAAACTACCATTTGCCAACTTTTCAATTCAAAAACATCAGGAAGCGAACACTCAAAGAGGAGGGAAAAGGACCAAAAGCTTTACACATTTTTCTAAAACAAAATAAAAAATTTCGACCTGTGTTGTTAAAACTTGGGATAGGAGATGGTAGGTTTCAACTAAAGAAGACAACTGTAATATATTGAGTGCACTAAATGAAAAATATCTTACAAGAATTTCGTTACTAAATTATAATAAGACCCGAAGTGAAAATTAGTTAACAATTGATTTATGCTATGTGATCATCCCAGTTACCTAGTGGAAGAAGGTGGAATATAGGCAGAAGGTGCAATCCGGCAACGAAGCCTCAGGCTATCTGCATCAAAAACCCCAACTGCACCATCACAGAAGCCAGTGTAGACAAGCATACCATCGCATGAATATATCGCACTCGAGATGGGTGCACATAGAGCATCTCTAGGAGACCACTGCAGTATGAAAACAAATATTAATTCATTCCAAAAAATCCTAAAAGTCGTGGGAAGGAGAGGGAAGTCACCACAGGTGCAAACAGAGGACAAATATTGCTTGAATAGTTCATATAACAACAATTTTTCGAAAAACGCATTCTGACTTTTGATAGTATACATATGGTAGTCGGATATTATGGAATAAGAACAACGATTGGTAAGAAAAATGAGTTCAATATCTAATTCTAGTCTATTACATAAAGAAATAATTCTAAGGCACACTAAAACTATTGCCTATTTTGGTCCAAAATATAAAATAGACTTCAGTCAATGTGTTACAAAACATGGTCTCTTGTATTGAACAAGTAATTGGTTACTTGGATATCATTATTTGATAATCGTATCAGCCTAAATTGTAGAATACATTTGTACCCCTAAACTTTTCACAAGGAGAGATGCCAGAAATGCTCATACAATAAAATGTAGAATACAATCACTTTGGACTTCACTCTGAATACCAAACTAACTCACAAAATTAGTAAACGGAAAGGTAGATTGTTTAGCATGCGACTATCCCTAAGTTTCTTGGGAAATTTACAATTTTAAGTGTTCACCCCATCAATTAGTTTCACAATATACAAGATGCAGATGATAACTCAAATATCTTGTCCAATCACATTCGATAATAAGATCAAAACCTGATTTATAATTATGTTTCAATAAGAAATTTTTGCAATGGACGCGGGGAAAAACACTAACCATCTTTAAGCATTCTAGCTTGCTGTCATAGATGGAGATTTGGCTTTCATGGACAACTAAAATGTGTGTCTGATCATTATGAAACTGAACTCTTGTGTCACCAACCAGTGGGGCTGCACGGCCAGCTGGTGGCTGAATGAATCTCGACTTCCTCTTCTCCCATCCATCAATGCTCCATACACACAGCTGTTGAAAATCAGAAAAATTATCCAAACAATGGATGAGAAATGCCTTCAATATTCAATATGGTTCTCATGAAAGCTCTAATCGTATTGAATTAGATAATTACATAGGATAACTTGTTATTATGGGGAATAGTTCATTGCGAGAATAAAAATATCTTAAACCTTAGTAGCTGCCAAATCTATGCTTACATAAATTTGTAATGCTGGAATCACAAATATGTACATACCTGAGCATCAGCTCCTGAGGAAACGAGTACATTCAATGACTGGGAGAATGCAAGGCCTGTGATTTTCTTCTGGTGCCCTCTTAGCTTGGTTTTAACCTAAAGCATTCCAGAAGTAAATTAAAAACTTCGGAAAGACGTGTACAAGTGAAGATTCCAGTAGTACCAAAACTCATGGCAAAAGACGGAAAGCAACATCAACAGATAAGTACCAAGTAATTATGCAAGCAAGGGCTAACAGGTCTCACCGTTACTTGTAAGACTACCAATTAACCTGATTAATCAGACAATTCCAGTTTCTTGTGCCATTTTGGAGCACCAAAATCCTAAAACCATTTTATATGCTTTATCTCTACAGTTGGTCGTTAATTGATTTGGTGGAGAATAGATGGGTTTTCTCCGGGTAAAAATATTGCACATATAAAGAATTCTTTTTCCAATAAGTTTGTACAGTTTGTTCATCAATGCTACTATATAATGGGAGTGGTCCACAGCATATAGACCATCTTTCATTTGTTCAAGAAAAGTAGTGGACCACTCTTAAATGAATTGAGTATATGTGTACATACAATACTACATTTAATCCTAGTTTGATCTTTTGGGATTAATATTCTTTTTTATATGGATGACATACCAGCCCTATATATATATATATATATATATATATATATAGGGAGATGATCTAGTAAGATACACATTTTTATAAGATAAATAAGATAAAAGGTAGAAACTCATCGGTGGGGCATCGTATGAACTATGAACAATCAGAACCGTTCATTTAATCTACATGACTAAACTAGTATTGGGATGTGAAATCAAGTCATTTGAAACATATTTGCCCATGCATTAAAATGCTACAAAACTGAATGGCTGAAGCATTACAGAATATCATTTATTTTGTTATGGCCTGATGTATGGGCAAACAAATTCTAAATGACTTGATCTCACATCACTATACTAGTGTAGTCCTCTTAATAAAAAAAAAAAGGTTTAAATTGTTCATGGGACGTCCCACCAATGTCTGCCTATATCATTGTCTTATTTATCTTACCAAAAAATGTATCTTACTGGATGATCTCCCTTATCACATATTTATAGGGCTATGATCCGGTGAGAACTCCTTTGGTGTGAACCATGTGAGAACCTTTTCTTGGGACATTGTTTAAAATTATGAACCATGCATTTTGATCTACATGTCTAAAATAATTTAGAAATAGAAGATCAAGTCATTTGAGAAACTTGTTTTCCCATGCATTGAAGTGCTACAAATTCTATAGCTGAATACAGTTACTTTTTATAATGAAATGTTGTATGGACAAATGAATTTCAAACAACTTGATTTTACATTTCTAGACTTATTTAGTCATTCTAATCAATCAATGCGAACAGTTCAGATCATCCATGTGAAGGCTATGCAAGGAGTTCGCACAAAGCTTATTGTGAAAACGGTTCAACCCGGATTGCCTCATATATATATATATATATATATATATATATATATATATATATATATATATATATATATGGGACCCTTTTGTTGTGCACTACACTCCGTGTGAACTTTTTATGAGGGCATCACATAGATGATCCGGACCGTTCACGTTCATCTACACGTCTAAATTAGTCTAAATATGTAAAATCAAGTCATTTGGAATTCATTTGTCCATCCATTGAAGTGTTACAAAATTGTATGGCTGAATATCGTTTTCTTTATAATGACATGATGGATGGACATATTATAATATCGTTTTATATATATATATTCAAAAGAACCAATTTCTAACAAAATATGGTCAATTTAGCTGTCCACTAGTTTGCAGGTTTGCATGCAAATACAAGAGTTCAGAAAAGAAAGGAAGAAAAGTTGTAAACTTATGACATGCACTAACCAAACAGGATATGAAACTTAGATACTTGTAATCTATGTCAACTCCTAGAGTTTATAGGATAGTATAAAACAACCAGGTTGTTTCTTACTGTCTAGTTGGCATTCAAATTTCAAATATCTCCCTCTCCCCCTCCCCTCAAGTAAATGTATATTTCAAGTTTTTGAAGGAAGTGGAAGAGGCATATGGAAGTTATGTATTCATTATCTAACCGATATTATACATATAACTATTTCTTTCTTTCTTCCTGAATATCAAAAAAAAAATTCCACTCTTCCTCCATACCCCTTAGTAAGTCACTTCCGAAGGAAAAGCAAAAGCAACTTAAAGACCACAGGTCTTTAGCCTTCCAACGGAGAAAATACCCTATTAGGATTTTTTTTTTCTTTTTCTTGCCTATTTTCCTTTTACTTCGATTTCTATTTTATCTTTTGCATTTACCTCTCTTCCTTGCTTCAGGCTTCTTGTCCATTTTAAAACAAAATCAATCACCTGCTTGCTGTTTGCCCCCTTTCCCCCCTCTTTAATAAGGATTTTGGGATCTATTACTCTAATTTTCATGATAAAAGGAAGCAAATATAAGCCCAATCATTCACATATTTCCATATGAAGCTTTGAAAATCCCCCAATACTCCTCGAAGACAGATGTTTTTCTAGTAGAAAAATATGCTTAAATTTTGCTCTGGTAGCTGGCAACTACAGTAGTGCCGATCAGATTGAGCCCACATTTTGTCTTTTGCACCATCACATGATTCCAAAAGTTCCAATTCCCGAATTTTTCACATTAAATTTCAAGAGCTCCAATATTATAAAACCGATGAGGTAACCACTGAGAGATTCAAACAGAGTCCCTCAACCTAAACCTTGACCTTTATGATGAAAATACTAAGCACAATTGTTTACATCTCATCACTTACCTAAAATGCTGGGGAACTTTAGACGAGATAGAGTTGTAGAAGTAGAAGGGTCTCAAATTAACTTTTAGTTAACCCCAATGGTACAAAAAAGAGCAGATTACTTATATAATCTAAATAGCACTGTATTTTAAAATCATAGGAATTTTGGTGACATTTATAATTAATATATAAAACAGAAAATCAAGATATTGTTGATTATATATTTCTCAACTGCTACAAATCATTAAGCACAAAAAGGTAAATGATAACTACTGTCAATGTTATGCCTGATCATTATCTAAAAGCATTGAGCAGAATATATCTGAAGCCATAACAAAATGTTGACAGTGTAAATGTAAGGAACTTTGATGGCATAATATTTGAAAACGAAAAGTCTACAGGAAACTTTTTTAGCAATTAAAAACAATGATGATTTAATTTCTTGAATTCTTAGCAAACAGGAGTTAGCATCCGCTCATTAGTACACAATGTAAATGACAAGAGAGTCAACAGATTCCTCCATAGGGAAAAACGTGGGTAGATTACTTACCTCATCAATTCGAACATTATATATTTGGATAGAAGAATCATCCATCCCAATGGCAATAATGTTATTATCTTGAGGGTGAAATGCCAAGAAGGTGGCTGCTGGAGGGGGTGGCATGAAAGTTGTCATAACCTATGAAAACTTTACAAGGTTAGCTCACACACATTCCAATTAGCATATCAATGTAACTTCATGAAGAATAAAATCAAAAGATAGAACTTGTAATATTCGACAAGCCACAAACCTTGAATGTCATCATGTTGAACAATGAAACTTTCCCACCAGATGCAGACATAACGTACGAATCGTTTTTAGACAAAGCAATACATGCAGTTGATTCCTCGGGGTTGCTGTCATTTGTGTCATTAGTCATGAGAATGCCATTTGATGGCTGCCATAATGATGGTACAACAGATGCAGTGGACTGAAAAAACAAGACTAAGGGTCATTATTAGGTGAACACATTGAAAGTGAACTACGTGCATTAAATGTATATGATATATAATATGGCAAAAGAGTATACACTGATAATGTTTAATAGCCTAATTTTAACCTTAGCATTTCTTTCAGATCGCTGCCACTTCCACAACTTATGGATAGCATTTGAGGCAAGAGCTAAGACAGCCAACCCAGAGTTTGTATATAACAATCGTACAACCTGTAAATATATAATCAAATACATAAAGATTTCATTAATGAAAAGGGTACTACACTACTAGGAAACGGATAATTTACAATTCAACAAGAAAGAAAAACAGAAGTCAGCCGCCTCTCATCAAAAAATTGATTTTAAAAAAGAGTGAAGCTTCCAAAACATGCACTTGATGAAGCTTTCAAATCAAAATATTTTAAGCATAAAGGATGATGACAAACTATCTCTATATAAGACTATGACAAGTATAGTAGTGTATATACTTTCTAGAGATGCAGCCAGTGTAGTTGAAGGCTCGCCTCAGGCTCAGGCTTAATAGCAGTTTGAGCCTCAAGTCTCAGTTAAGGCTCCCCCTTTGTTTGAAGCTTCACTCAGGCTTGCGCCTGAATGCGCCTTAGCAAAGACTCGAGGCTTGCGCCTCAAGTAAAAGGCGCGCCTAAACATAACAGACCCGATCCATTTTCAACCCATCTCAAATCCCGTAACTCCTCCAATTCTCTCTCACCTTCTTATCCCCAATTCCAATCTCTAACCTCAATCTCCACCTCCCTAACTCCCCAATCTGCACTCCTTCATCCCCCATCTCAACAGCATCGGCTACGACAATGAAGTAGCTCGGCAGCAACACGACAGCATACAGCAGATCGGCGGCTACATCGGAAGCAGATCAGCTGCGCCGGCGACACTCCAACTCCTCAAGTCTCCAGACTTCTCCAGTCTTATTCTAGTTTCTTTCCCTTTCTGATTTTACACTTTTATAGTTTCTTTCTTAGGTGTTTCGTCTATCTTTGCTTCTGATATTTTTGCAAATTACTTTGAAATAAAATTGTGAAGCTAGTTCATTCCATAATTTATTATAATCATGAAACCATGCCTTATTCAAACAATTGCATCTTATCTCACTGTAGAACTTGACCAAATTTTATGGTCGGCTAACTTTATGTTATTACTGTAATATTTTAAAATACCTTATCATTTACTAAGACTGTAATATTGTAGGCTCATTATTGTAATATTTAATTTGATACTATTGTAGTTTTACTGTATGCTCAAAACTGTAATACTGGAATATTGTATGTTGTATGGTAAATATCTTCATTACTATATTACTGTACCACTGTATGCTCGTTACTGTATGAAACTATGAATTGAAGGTTAAAATGATATTATTGTAGTTTTACAGAGGAACAAATTGTATCACTTCTTCTTTGGGACAAGAAACACATTGTAGTTATACATTACATAGGAACACATTGTATTTTACAAAAAAGATAACTTACACAGTTATCTTGATCATTGTATAATAAATTTTGTTGCTATGATGTAATCTTATTTATATAATCTTATTTATAAATTTTAAAACTCCCAAAAAGTAATAATGCGCCTCGGTTAAGTGAGGCTTATGCCTCAAATTGCGCCTTGCGCCTCAAGCTGTGTACGGGGTACTAAAATTGTGTTGCGCCTTACGCCTTCGACTACACTGGATGCGGCCTCGTCAGATTCTTGCAATTTATGTATTGCATCGCAAGATTCTTGCCGTTTGTGTATTGCATAATGGTCACTCTAATATATAGCTTCATAATTATGTTATCTACATATAAATGATAAACCCAAATTAGCAGCAATATTCATTAGGAAATGACGAACGTCATTTCTACAGCAATGAAATATTTAAGATAAGAAGTGGTTTAACCAATTGAACACTATGGATCTCTAATTTCTACTATCATAGCTACAAAGAATGGATGATATGCACTAACATAATTAGCCTTTCATATGATTTGAAGTTATACCTTGCTCGATGTTGCCATGGAGTCAGGCAGCCGAAGGGCTTTGAGGTGAGCTGGGTCAACTATATCAGCCAATTTCCAACTCTTAGGCTTGTCAGAATCAATTCCAATTTTTGGTTTAATGTCTATTTGGCGGTTATTGTCCATAGGTGCCTGCAGTTTATTTAAAGTAATAATATGAGTGATTACATTGAGCTATTTCTAACTCTTATCATTGTAGACTATGAGACTCACCAAGCCACTCATTGACCCTGCTGTTGGGATTCTATCAGAGCGCTCATGGGTAGCTGCAATAGGGCTAGAAACATTTGAAGCAGAGCCCAATGGATTGACAATTGACGACTATAAGAAAGGAAAATATGAAATCAGCATGCAATTGTTTAGTGATATAAAAGAATGTAATCAAGTATTACGCAGAACATGGAGAAGACGATGATAATATTCTGAATGATATTTTCAGCATGCTATTCTGAACACGGATTGACAATTAAAAGCCGTCTTCTGTTGTAGGGAGTAAAAAGGAGGGCAAAAATAAGCTTTTATTATAATAAACCAGCTCACATTTACCAAACTTTCAAGCAGGAAAGGACCAAATTTTGTTTATAAAAGTCCGCGTTTGTAGCAATTAATTTAAATAAATGCAAGCCTACAATATGAAGTAAACCTGGGGTCTCAGTATTTTATCTTCTGTGATAACCCAACTTCTGCCTACCACAAGACTAAAGGTGCATGGCAGTATGGCACCAGTTGGTAAACAAGATTTATAGTAGCACAACAATTTATAAATATGCCAAAATAATAGGGTAAAGGTAAAATTATAGAATTGATCTAAAAGGGATAGATAATCAAACCTTTCAGAGAAAAGTTGAAATAAAAATTATATATAGAAAATAACATGAATAAGGGATAACGCATAGGATAAGCGAGGGGGCTTTATGCTACCCTGAAATTTGAGAAAACCCCTTAGCCAAGCTTAAATTTACACTTTGGCCCACCCTCTCAAAATGAAAATCACACTAATGAAAGGCAGCATGCCACCACCAGCCTCACCTTTTGTTATATTATAAAAATTTAAAAGTTAAGCTTGCATCTAGACTCCTTATTTGACTCTGATTTTTTATTAAGCCATTTCATTATTTGCTATACATTGATGGTTCTTTCTTTTATTTTTTTTTTTGTTTTTACTGTTTAAATGTTAAGTTGTCATTATTTGTTGGCTACCCCAAAGAAAATTTTCTGGCTGAGTCCCTGACATGAATATTGAAGTTCCTGGCAGAACGATATTGGTATAAAGCTCAAGGGGGTTTAGCATATTCAGAATAATTTTGGCAGGTGAATTGAAGCTTCTAAACCCAACAAACCACGTTAGGTATGTGAGGTTGTCTTGACCCATGTGAATTGTAAATTATATAAGTTGTCCAGAATCAAACTACCATGTATTATAAGAGGTAGACAATTACCTTGGTGCTAATTTGTTGTGAGATTCTTGAACTCTCAAATGACCTGCTCTCCAGCATTCTCAGGAGACGTTGCCCATCATTGTTTGCTAATATCTTGATTCCATTGTCACTAGTTGTTACAGCAAGCAATGACCCCTCTCTGTTAAATCTTAGGCGAGGGCTTGCCTGCACCAAAGGAACATAAGACATTTAGAGTTGGCAGTCTTCATCTGTACTACTATATAATATCCAAGTTTGGAATTTCTCAAAACAACTCTGCATGTTAGATTTGTCCGTCATAGAAAGAGACACATATGTTTATTCTCGTAAAATTAGATAATATTGATTTGCTAATGTGGTTTCTATTCTCTCTTTGTGAGAAAATTTCTCCTTGACTTTCTCATATCCCCCATATCTCCATATACTAATCATTTTTTCGCTTAAAATGTTTTTGTAAGTACTACATAAGCAATAAGGAAATTACATGTGCATCAATTATAAGTAAAATACAATGTAGAAAGACAGATTGTGAAACTCACAGTCAAACCACCCTCTGCATCTGCAGTAGTTAGTAAGTTGTTATTATCCATATCCCAGAATTTAATCATGAATTCGTCTCCCGCAGCTAAGAAACGGTTCCTGGTTGTATCAAACTGGACAACACCTAGTGAGCGCTTCCTGAAGCCAGAGTACTCCCTTTTAATAGCTCCTTCAGTTTCATTCCACTCAACCAAGTGGGAGTCTCCATCTTTACTGGTTCCACATGAAAAGAGCCTGAAACAGATGTAACTGGAATTGTGAGTGATATCAAATGAACTGATTTGAGGATAAACAAATGATAGAGCAAGCCAGCATAGTGTAATACTCTATCATTATCATCTGTGACAATAGTTGCATGCAATTTGTAATCATGGAATAGGGGAAGAAACTTGCATAGAATAAAGAAATAAAATTGGTCTAAATTAATCATCTTATTGTCTACACTGGGTAATCTTCTTATTGTCTACTTAATTTAATTTCAGTAACTTTTTGAATTTATTTATTCTTATTTCTTTGGTTTAATATTAGTTTAACAGATATACATCTTTATGGATTATATATTATATTTTATATCAACATAGATTTTTTTTAAAAATTATTTTTTCTCCTACTATTTTCAAATTTGAATCTAAAATTAATTTAAAATAAGTCACCGTATCTTTGAATATAACAAATATATTTAAATTTCAATCATATATATAAGTCGGTCATGATGTTGACACTCAAGTCAACAATGGCCAACCGCCTGCTGGAAAATGGTTTCAAAACTCAGTAGCAGTACTGGGTAGCCACTGCCATTTATTGGCAATAAAGGGGCATATCGGGAATATCAGTTGGCAAATTTTCCACCCACTCGGCCAATGTATCCTGGTATCGATCGAGACTTGATACCCATACTGGAGGGCTTCCATTTTAGTTATATATAAGATGCCAAGTTACGAGTAAGTAAAAGGAAATGGACTTCTTGCCTGGAGCCATCCGCACTGTATGCCATTGTAGTACACCACTGTCCAGGAGCATCATAATCAACTCTCGACCCGGCATAATCGTACAACCAGGCTTTGATCTTTCCATCAACAGCGGTTGAAAATATAAACTGCACGCAAAGCAATTTTAAACAGGGGTGAGATTATCCAAGATAACATAGAAAGGTTCTGCGAGTGGTTATTGTCTGCGCTTCACTGACTAATTCATGGACCATTTCAAATATCATAGATAAAATAAATCAGGTGCAGTTTGATCAGTCATGGGAACGACCAACAGAACAAGGAAAGCTAGTAAAGAACTATACCTGTATGGCCTCCTTATGGTGAGGACAGACAGAATAGACAGGAGCTTCATGACCTTCGAATACATACTGTCTTTGTCCTGTGGTAGCGTCCCAAACCTGCAATCGATGTGGATGTGGTGGGCATTAGGAAGATACTATTAAGCATTTTGAAAAACTTAAATAATTTTTTATAGTTCTGACCTTAATTGTTTTATCATCGCCGCACGTTATAATCGACAAACTCTTATTAGGATGGGAAAATGCAATATCATTAACACCTCCTGCATGAGCATCAATCTAAAGAAACACAAGTCGGCCAACAAATGGTTAATTAGCTTTTTCCTAACTAAATGGCTAATTAGCTAAAAGGGGTTCAGCTAGGTTTCAATTGCAACTGCTCCATAAGCCATTGCAAGTGGATGGCTGCAGGTAACGGCAAAATGATGTAAAAGATCGCAAAACCTTTTAATTTGCAAGCCTTCCCAACAGGCAGCTGGGCCCCTTGAAAAATTACAGTTGCAACACAACCGAAAAATACCAAGTTCCGAAAAATACCAAGTTCAAAAATGTTAAATATATATATATATAAATATATATATATATATATATATATATATATATATATATATAAGTGAAACTCACTTCCAGTTGTTGTCTCAGCTCTCCATTAGGAATATAAGTATAAGTCTGTACAAGATGCTTCGAAAATGCAACGCCTAGAAAAGATTCCATGAGAGTCATATATTTAGAAGCATAAATGAGACAAAATCCCCCATTTTAGACAATAGGAATCCAAATTAAAAATTGGAAAATTGATTAAATTAAAAGAATAAAAATATGCTATAATCAGTACCAATAACAGATCCATCTGGGCTCCATAAGCATCGATTGACAGATACAGCAGCATCTTTCATCAATGCTGCCTGTAAACAAGATCAGGACTAATTAGAGACACACAGAATATACAACCCAATCAAACTTGATGAAATAGTTCTAAACTTCACAACAAGTGTAGGTTCAATAGAATACCTGTAGGGGCATTGAACAAGACTGGCCATCCCAAACCTTAAAGTTTTTATGTGCTATCCTTTCTCGAGATCCAACTTCCCATATTCCGATATCGCCAACATTTGTACCGACTATGGCAGCAATGCAATTAGACGAATTAATTAAGACAGGGATTAAAAAAAAATTGGCAAAGTGATGCAAAACACTCGAGAAAAGCATATGTTACAACCTAGAAGAAATGTCTGATGTTGTGGATGAAAATCCAAGCTCATCACATTAGAACCCTGAGCTAGTGTCCGTACTACTGTTTTTGGAAGATCGTCTTGTGAATAAATATTGGGTGGGTGAGATGAGCCAGAGAATGACACCTAAAAGGTAATTTGGTTAAACTCAACAAAAAAAAACTATCAATAGACAAGAGAATATCCAAAAAAAACTCTACAAAAAGTAAATCACATCTATTAATAACACCTCATCTGGTTGGCCAGGCCGCATCCTCTTCATCAAGAGTTCGGAATCAGCTTGATAATCAGCCGCACTTGTAGGAGTTCTAGGGTGCTTCAGAAATGCAGCTAGACGCATACGATGGCACACACGTAAGAACTGATGTTTTAATGGAAAAAAAACTTATCAGAACAGCACAAATATATAGATTTCGAGGTTAACCTGTGTTGGGCGGTTGCATTTGCACAAGGCCTTGAGGGCCTTGGGCAACAGCAGCATGTGGCATTGAAGTATTAGCACTCGTCATCCATCCTGCAATTGCACTTGGAGATGGAGAAACAACAGATTGGAATGGCTGCATTGGGAGAATCTGAGTAAGTTTCAAATTGCAGTAATCAGTTTTAACTACAAGTGAGAATTTGGTTCACTTTAGTTCACTTACGCTATGAGCACCTATAGGAGGAAATGGCCCGGACTTGGGAATGGGGCCTACAAGGGGACCATTAGTTGGTGGTGGAGGCCTCGCTCCATTAGTAGAAGTGCACGAGTGATCAGTGAACAGTGTTTTGATATCAGGGTTGGGACGAGGATTCTTGCAAAGCTGATGCTGCCAGTTAAGACTACAAGTAACATTATCAATTAGCATGATATCCAAAGAACATCATAAGTTCAATATGAGTTGATAAATGGATTGAAATATAGATAATGTGTGTGTCATTTTCTATATTTCCAACATGGTGGCAATTTTGGACGATTATTTTAGATTCTACTTTTGCAATCTACATGCAATCCCAATATCTCAACATTCTCATTAGTAAAGTTCTAGTTAATTCGTATTTCATATAAAAAAATATTACATTACTCTCCACTTATAGCATGTCCACTATTAGACTTACTTTATATGCCATTTCACACCAAAGAGCATGCTCGCAATAAATAATGCAACTCTCAAATCGGATTATAAAAATACTATAGTACTACTCCACTTCTACCATGCCCACAATTAGAGTTACTCTGTATGTCATGTCGCACCGAGGCATGTCCGTAATAAGTAAATACGTCTCCCAAATTGGATTATGAAAAATCGCACATGAACTCTCCACCAATATAGCAAAGAATTCTAATTTTAGACTAAAGTTCATCTTAAATAATTCTGTAGTAGACTATACACGAATGCACTTAAAGGAACAATGAGTAACATGACATGATAAAAAAAAATCAGCATACCTTTGGTTAATCAAAGTGCGTAATCTAGAAGCTTTGAAAGCTGGAAGTGCAAGTTTGTCGCGAAATAGAGGATTAGCCTCAATGAGCTTCTTAAGCTCCAACAGCATTATATTTCGTGCTGACTTTGTATCCCCATACTTCGATAATTGCTCATTCTGCCTGCACAAATATTGCGTATTACATAGTTAGTTACATTGGCACAAGATTAAAGACAATCAAAGACCTTATAAAAGCTGCCATAAGTAAACACCTGAAATTATCAAGTGTAAGCAACTGAGTGATCTCCTTGAAAAGCTCTTCATTGAAAGAAGAAAAGACCTTCAGATCCTTAACAAGTATTTCCACAGCCTTCGCTCTGTCATGCCTGAAGCAAGCATAACCAACCAATAAAATATCGGAATAAACATAACTCAAATATAAATATCAAAAACTCAAAAACTAAAAGAACCTACTTATCGAGAGCTTCAAGATACTTCTGCTTCCTGATCTCAAAGAAAATCTTCATCGAGTACCTGTTGTCCTCAACCTTCGTAAACCCGCTAAGGTATTTCTCGACTTCATCCCATTCTCCTGCCTGAACTTGATCTTCAAAATGCTTCATATTGAAGTAAAACCCCGACTCCTGCTCCAACCTACAAATCCCAAATGTCCAAGGATAAATACAGTAACTCTCACCATAAATTTGGTGTCTTTAAAATGAGGAACAATGAGACCCTGTATGGATAAAAAGGTAGAACTCCTATAGGTGATTTTTAAGTGAGGTATACCCAGGGACGAAGAAACCAAGGGACCCGGGTAGGCCACAGGTCACTTGGGGGTTTTCAAAAGCACCCTTGGTACGTGGAAAATTTGAGTTTGGCCCCTCCAAATAAAAATAAAAAATAACTAAGCCTTTCATTTATGGCTTTCATCTTTCCAACCCGGCCCGGCCCAGTTAAGTTCTTAACTCAATAAATACCAGTGTTACCAGGTTCGCAATATGTTTCGGTTCGTTGTACGGCTATGAAATCGTTGTTCGTTACCTTGAGCAATTTGTGGTACAGAGGGGAGGGGGGTAGGTTGAGTTGGGATACTCATTTGAATAATTTTATATCCATGTCTGTGTGTGCATGTAGAAATATGTGTGCATGTAGAAATAAAGACCGAGAAAAAATTAATATATAAAAGCATTAATTAGTTGCTAAATATAAGGGTAATAATCTAATTAAACTCCCTGACTAATTGTGGGGAGCTTGATGAGAAGTTCATGGTTTAATGAATAAAGGTGTTCATTTTGACTATATGGAGAAAACCATACACAGGTCACTAGTTTAAGAGACTCGAATCGAGAACCCACCATAAATCAGATCACAAAATTGCGATCGTGGTCGGAGGGGGACACTAGGAGATCCCAATAATACTGACGTTGCTAGAGAGCCCCTTATTTGACTCTCACTTTTAATTGGCCTCTCTAATTATTTACGTATGTATTTTTCCTTCGAAGGAATCCTTGATTATTATTACTATTATTATTAATTTTGAAGAAGAACATAGCCAACTAGCCATACACATAAATTACACACACATTCACTCTCAATCAATAATAATAAGCGGTAAAGTTAAGCGGAACTAGGACACCCATCCGAAATATTTTTACCAAACCCCTTCTATTGTAAAAACTAATTAAAGGAAACCTTTTCCATAATAAATGTCTCCATTAAAATGGCCTTTCATCTGTTACAGTATGAAGTAATCCCCTTAAAATGTGCCATTATTTTTTGAGTCCTACAAAATATAAAAATTCAAAATATGTAAAACGTGAAATGATTGCATAAACATCATATTAAATTTTTGGTTCTTATATTGCGTGAAAATGTGTATTTTATTTACATGGTTATTTGTTTAAAAAAATAAATTGTCCTTTAGTTAGCCCCCCAAACAAAAAAAAAAAATTGGCTTTCTTCCAGGGCATGCCATTGCCTACATTTGAACTCGGTCGAATTGAGGTTTCAGTACCTTCAATAATCTTACTTCAATGCGAGATACTCGAAGATAACTTCAACTCCAAAATATGAACCAAATATAAAATTTTAGGATAACCGACGATCAGGGCCAGGAGTTCCTAGGGGAACGAGGCGAAAGGCCCAAATAATTATTTTTTTGGGCTCCTAATTACAATAAAATAAATTTACGCACAAAATACGTGCCTATTTTTACAAGGGGAATACAAATTTGCGAGCCTCTAAAATTGCAAAACATTCGGAGGTCTGAGGCGGCCGCCTCACCTACCTCAAGGTGGGGGCCGGCCCTGCCGAAGATATACAAGTCACCTACACTATCCTAGCATCCAAACAAAGCCCAAACACCAACCATATCGCAAATAACCCCCATGCAAAGCAAGAACAAGTATTCATTTGAAATTTCAACAAATAAATGGATGAAAATAAACAAATTAACAGGGAGCTATCTGCAAATAACTAATTCGTGTCAAAACCAGCATTTGAAAAGAAGAAGATTGCTTACTTATGGACAGTTTCTTTGAACTTTTCCTCATCGAGGAACTGGAGTATGAGGAAAACGAGTTCCCTACTCAAAGAGGACATGGTTCCCGCAACCCCT
This sequence comes from Hemerocallis citrina, assembly GCA_017893485.1. NCBI lineage: Eukaryota > Viridiplantae > Streptophyta > Magnoliopsida > Asparagales > Asphodelaceae > Hemerocallis > Hemerocallis citrina. The sequence goes on along the minus strand of CM030366.1, from coordinate 176,169,676 downwards.
AACCGCTCCAGCGCAATAGATCGAAAAATAACCCCACTTCCAAAGAAAGTCCACTTCCGGCCTCACCTTCCAACTTCCCAAAAACCTCTTTATGCCAAAAAAAAAAAAAAAAAAACCCCTCAAAAACTCAAAGATCTAGCTTAAAACCGTACCGAATCGGAAGGAAACCCTAACAAACCGCAATAAGAAAGGACGAGGAGCTCGGATCGGCGATCGACGGTCAGATCTGAACGGAAACGGACCTCGCTTCTTCGGAAATCTCGATCGGAGTGATAGCAATCGAGATTTCTAGGGTTTCGAGAATCGCTCCTTTCTCTCTCTTGCTTTCGCTTTTAAATAGGGCTTAGCTTGGTTTGCAGCAACCTTTATCTCTTTCCCTTTTCTCTCATTTATATCGACTGGGAAAATATTCTTGCCCTTGCATCTCCAACTAATTTACTGCTCTGCCACTCAACCCACCCTGCAGTTACTGTTTTGCTCTTAAATGTCACGTCAATGATTGTCATGTCGAGCTCTTAGATCAGGGGCATTATCGGGAAGAGGAAAAAATTATGAGAGGAGGTTGTTTGTTATTTTCACGATAATTATGGCATCTGCATTTATCGAGGACCAGTCACAAGGGTAGTCTCGTAATTTCGACCGCGAGGGCTTGCAACTTGCTGACCACGTCACCATCCTCGTACAATTTACCCAGCATTAATTTACTTTGAAATTTGTTAGTGATAAATACCACCTTCCAAAATGAAAGGTACACCTCTTTGATGTAACACAATCAGCGAACACCAACAAAATCGGTGTGGTTTTAACACACGTCGCTTTCTTGTATAGTGGACGACAGCTGTTGAGTCAGACTGATATGATAAGCAATCGTGCTTATATAACCAAGGTGGAGTTTTAATGGGGAGCGTATCAAGCAAGTGGGCTGTCCTCTTTCCAATTTTGTATTGGGGTCGGAATTAAAGGCGTACGTGGAGATTGGCAGCTGGCTTCTGCCAGTAGGTGCCATTGGATAACCGACATGTGGCGGTCAAACTGGAGACTAGTGCATCACGTGAACCTGCACGATGCACGATCCCCCAGCTATTTTTCTCTTCTTGCCCCTTACCCTTTTCCGTCTACGCTATTTACGCATGTGTCGACTCCTCTTGGCCCTTCTTCAGGGTTACTTTCGCCAATTCGTGATTTTGTAATTTAGGAAGGTGGGACCCATTTACCGGTAGGTTGGCTGTTTCCTGAATGTTCGACCGCACCGGATCGTATGTGGTACCTATGGTCTTCTTGACTGATTGGTTGACACGTGGGCTCTATGGTTCGCGAGATGTGGAAGGAAGTGTTGAAACTTGAAAGCGATACCGCTAACTATGGTCGGCAACAGGAAAAGTTTATATAGGAGTTACTCATAAGATTATCTATACACGCTTGGGGTTGTCGGATAGAAAAGTGCCAATGCCGATCTGGCGGTCCTGGATAGGCCTATAGGATTTCGTATAGGGCCAAACTTAAAAAAGGAAAAGGACTGGACATAAGTTTTTAGCCCTCCACTACCTATCATAATAATTGTACTATCCGAATTATTATCGGTACTGTATTATTGTTGTAGGTACAGAGAAATATAAAAAATAAGAACCCCTAATGTTTCTGAATTAAACTAGCAAAATGCTAGATATATACGAATTTTTAATCCAAATATACATATATTTTAGCAAGAAGATTTTAGAAAAAAAAATGCATGCATATGTAGTCATCCTTTTTAATTCAAAAAAAATTCAATAACTATATATAAATATATAGATATTTTTTCGTAATTATTAGAGGATCAAACAATAAAACTTAACAGATTTAAGAGGGGTTTAAACAAATTTAAAATTTTAAAGGGATATTTTAAAATTTTGGAGGGGGGGCCGAGTCACCCCAAGCCCCCACATAGCTTCGCCACTGTACTCTCTGCTGTTATTTTTCACTTATTCAAAGTCTATATTTCGTCAAAATTTTAAATTTTCGTCAAGTGGTATTTGTGCAGTGACGATTTTGCCCCACCTTTATATTATATAAATCCTTGGCTGCTTTTCCTATTCTTGTCAACAAATTCATTCTAAATCTTAAATCTAGCTGAAACCAAGTGTGGGAGGTGCAAATTGAAAGGTATTATTTTAGTTTTTGCCCTATAATTTGTTTGACTAATCTCTGATTAAGAATTCCGAGTTGATGCGCTAATTTTTATATATCTTTTTTGTTTGATTCACTGAATTTGCCAAGAGTTTTGTCGAAATTCTGATTCTATTGTTGGACTCCAAAAAAACACGAAGAAAAGAAAATGAAGACTCGCACCTCAATCACAGAATGAGATTAGTGAATCAAACAAAACTCTTGAATCACATAATGAGATTAGTGAATGAAAAAATAGTTGAGAATAATGCAGAAAACTGCCAAGGGTTTAAAGAATAAGGAGGACAAAATCATCATTGTAAAATTCAAATTTTTACAAAATAAGAATTTAATGAGCGAAAAATAACTTTAAAGGGATTCTTGATTTAAATGAGAAACGTTATAAGGTTTATTGATTTTTCCCCCATTGTTATATACATATTTTACAGGGTTTTTTTTTAAGCTAGGCTTAGAACTATACGAGCATTGTACACGTGTAATGCATGAATGACCAAACAACAATACACATTCTCAATCTGTCTCAAAAATGAAATGTGTCTAAATTATTTTATTTATATTCAAATAAATTAAATTATTTTATATATCTCAACCTATCTCAATCTCCAATTTTACTTAAATTTAACAAAACTAAGATCCTACATTGCTCTTTTTTAGCATATAATAAGAAAAAACGATAATGAGGTCTAAAAAATACACTCAACTAATATTCATAATAAGAGAATGACTAATCAATTATTGTATATATCTTTATTTTTTACCTAAAATCAAAACATCGTCTTTAACAAAAATAAGTAGAAACTTATCACAAAAAAAAAATTGATAAAAAAGACTATCTGTCATGCATTTAAGAGTCACTTGAAGTACTTCACTTAATATATGAAGTTAATTTTTTAAATACATTTTATCCAAAAACAAAAAAAATTTGAAATATAAGAATAGAAATATCCTCAAACAACAACAAATACATAAACACCATCTTTAAAAATCTACAACAACAAATACATAAATACCATCTTTAAAAATCTTCGTCAGTTAACCATGCCTGCAATAAGCCAAAATGGAGGACTAATATAGAGATATTTGGGTTCAAGATTGAAATGCTAAATGGAATTAGTACAGAGCGACAAAAATGATTTGGTATATGTCTTGTCATTAATTAATAGTAGCATGTCTTTATAAATATATATATGTATTTTAAAAAAAATAAAAGCTGTCTGGCATCGAACCTAAGACCTCATTTATATTAGTTATGCATGTGCATTGCACGTCTTTGTTGGGTTACAATGCACGTGTTTGTTTAGTTACAAATTGAGTTTATTTGGTGACAACATCTCTCATTAAAATAGTAGAGACTAGTATTTACGCGTGCGATGCACGTCTTAATAAATATAGTTTTTTGAAAAGTAAAAATTCATAGGTAGTCTAGATTTGAACCTAAGACCTCCTTTATAATAGTTATGCATGTGCATTGCATGCATTGATAGATTTACAAATAACACTAAGACCTTCTCCCATTATAATATTAGAGATTAGAGATTTACATGTGTTATGCAAGTTTTAATAAATATAGATTTTTTGAAGTAAAAATTCAGACGTAATCTGAGTTTGAACCTAAAATTTCCTTTATAATAGTTATGTCCGTGTGTTGCATGCGTTGATATATTGACAAACGACACTAATGCCTTCTGCCATTATAATATTAGGGATGTTTAAAGCTTCATAACTTTTTTTAAATATGCAATGGATAAAAATAGTTTAGTGAAATTTCCCCCCTAATCCTACTAATAGATAGAAATAAAAACTAAGGGTGCGTTTGTTTTGATATTTTGAATAGAGTATTCTGAATTGAGTATTCTGAATAGAGTATTCTGAATAGAGTTATTCTGAATATGAGTTTAAAAGCTGTTTGTTTATATTGTATTCTGAATATTGATATTCTGAAAGCTGTTTATCTGAAAAAGAGAGTTTAGAAGCTGTTCGGTTATATTTCTAGCTGAAAACTGTATTCTGAAAGCTGTTTTTCTGAAAATGAGTGTTTAAAAGCTGTTCGGTTATATTTCTAGCTGAAAACAGTTATCTGAAAGCTGTTTTTCTGAAAAAGAGAGTTTAAAAGCTGTTCGGTTATATTTCTAGCTGAAAACTGTTATCTGAAAGCTGTTTTTTCTGAAAAATAGTGTTTAAAAGCTGTTCGGTTATATTTCTAGCTGAAAACAGTTATCTGAAAGCTGTTTTTCTGAAAAAAGAGAGTTTAAAAGCTGTTCGGTTATATTTCTAGCTGAAAACTGTTATCTGAAAGCTGTTTTTCTGAAAAAGAGTGTTTAAAAGCTGTTCGGTTATATTTCTAGCTGAAAACTGTTATCTGAAAGCTGTTTTTCTGAAAAAGAGTGTTTAAAAGCTGTTCGGTTATATTTTTAGCTGAAAACTATTATCTGAAAGCTGTTTTTCTGAAAAAGAGTGTTTAAAAGCTGTTCGGTTATATTTCTAGCTGAAAACTGTATTCTGAAAGCTGTTTTTCTGAAAAATAGTGTTTAAAAGCTGTTCGGTTATATTTCTGACAATTTTGAATATCAATTTGAAATAATAATAATAATAATAATAATAATAATAATAATAATAATAATAATAATAATAATAATAATAATAATAATAATATATATATAATAATAATAATAATAATAATATATAATAATAATAATAATATATATATAATAATAATAATAATAATATATATAATAATAATAATAATATATATATAATAATAATAAATAATAATAATAATAATAATAATAATAATAATAATAATAATAATAATAAATAATAATAATAATAATAATAATAATAATAATAATAATAATATTAATAATATATATAATAATAATAATATATATAATAATAATAATAATAATAATATAAATAATAATAATCTATATAATAAAAATAATAAAAATAATAAAAATAATAATAATAATAATAATAATAATAATAATAATAATAATAATAATAATATATAATAATAATATATATAATAATAATAATAAAAATAATAATAATAATAATAATAATAATAATAATAATATATAATAATAATATATATAATAATAATAATAATAATAATAATAATAATAATAATAATAATAATAATAATAATAATATATATATATATATATATATATATATATATATATATAATAATAATAATAATATATATATATATATATATATATATATATATATATATATATATATATATATATATATATATATATATATATATATATATATATATATATATATATATATATATATATATATATATATATATATATATATATATATATATATATGTATATAATAATAATAATAATAATAATAATAATAATAATAATAATAATAATAATAATAATAATAATAATAATAATAATAATAATAATAATAATAATAATAATAATAATAATAATAATAATAATAATAATAATAATAATAATAATAATATTGTTGCCGCTAAATTTGGTGTGGGGGCAAACAGATGAATTTGTGGATTCTTGGGGAAACTGAATAGTAAACCTGTATGCCTGTTCCGTCGGGCTTCGGTCGTCGATCCCGCCGTGGACCTGCAAAAAGTGCGAGACACCGGGGTTGTTTCCGGCGACGCACCCTCCGACGCTCAAGTCAGTAATCTAGGAAGACTATGAATGAGCGTAAAAACTGGTGAAAGATTGATTACCTCTTAATGGAGATGGACGGGGGGTATTTATAGGCGTCTCAGGGAACAGATTGGGAATGTAATCCTGGTGATTTGATTAAGGAATTGGGAATGTAATCCTGGTGATTTGATTAAGGAATATTCCCCATAATCAGATAAGGAATTTTATCCCCAAATCCCGATGAAAAGATAGATGTATATCTGGGCCGTTGATCAAGATTAATCAGGGACCCTGATTTTATCTCGCTAGATTGGGTGTGCAGCAGGTTAAAACCCGCACCCTCTTGTTGGTGGGTCCGTTCGTAGGTTACTGGGTTCTTGGGGAGAAGACCCAACACCTATTTCGGGCCCTCTTGCAGGCGAAATCACCATTTTACCCCCCACGTCTCGAGATTCGTACTCAATTTGGACGGTTCCGATTTAACCCCATTTTTAGCCATATCAAATATATATAATAATAATAATAATAATAATAATAATATAATATAATAATAATAATAATAATAATAATAATAATAATAATAATAATAATAATAATAATATATATATATATATATATATATATATATATATATATATATATATATATATATATATATATATATATATATATATATATATAATAATAATAATAATAATAATAATAATAATAATAATAATAATATATATAATAATAATAATAATACTAATATATATAATAATAATAATAATAATATATAATAATATTAATAATATATATAATAATAATAATAATATATATAATAATAATAATAATATATATAATAATATATAATAATAATAATAATATATATAATAATAATATTAATAATAATAATAAAAATAATAATAATAATAATAATATATAATAATAATAATAATAATAATAATAATAATAATATATAATAATAATATATATAATAATAATAATAATAATAATAATAATAATATATAATAATAATAATAATAATAATAATAATATATAATAATAATAATAATAATAATAATAATAATAATAATAATAATAATATATAATAATAATATATAATAATAATAATATATAATAATAATAATAATAAAGAGAGTAAAGGAGGTGTTTTGGAAAGGAGGTGTTTTGGAAAATAGGGGGTATGAGTATTCTGAATATCAATTCTGAATAACACTTAAAACAAACGCCTATTCTGAATAGAGTATTCTGAATACTCTATTCTGAATATCAAAACAAACGGACCCTAAGAATTTGTAGCGAATAGAGATAAATAATAAATGGGATCATAGAATAGTTGTTTAATGACTGTAGTATGGGTTTTCGTTCAAAGTTGTGACATAGAATTTTAATTTGTTTTTTTTCTTATAGAGTCAAAAGAAAATCACGATCCAACAATAATGTGTTATTTGTTTCACACACAACAGTGTTATATGCTTGACACAATTTATGAAAATAGCTGCCACATGTTACACATCTTACAATTGGCGTGATTATTTTATTAAATACAAATACAAATTATTAAGAACTCAACAAATAGAACCCTCTCTGATTTATTTTACGCACGTGTGATGTACATTTTGATAAAGAGTTAGAGTTAAACGTGCGATATATGTAAGTCAACAGTAATTAACACGTGCGATGAATGCCTTTATTTTTAAAAAATAGAGCTGAACAGGCGATACATAAGAAAAAAAACATTGATGTGTACGTGCGATGTACGTGTTGAAAAATAGATTTGAAGTTTCACGTGTGATGTACATATTTGTTTGGTGACAAAAGTGGTATTTTTTTTGACAAAGAAAATTTAAAATTATTTATTTATGACTAACTCTTCCATTAAATAGTAAAGGGCAAAAGCCAAAGTACCCCCCCAACGTTTGGCCCGAGTACAAAATGCCCATACAATGTTTGAAAAAGTACAATAAACCCATTTCTCCGTTAACTTAACCCTATCCGTTAAGTTATAATTATTAAATTACTTTTTTTACCCTTATCTTTTGATAATCAAATCTCTTCTTTCTTTTTTTCTTTTTATTCATTCTTTTTTTTCAAATTCCGATCGATCCGTCGATTGAATAAATTAGAGCAGAGGAGAGGGGATCTATCGCCTATGTATGAACTTAAGATTTGCTGTACAACCTAATTTTACTAGTATACAACTTGCTAGGCATGGAAGAAATCATGTTGCATTAGATAAGCTTAGTCAGTAGCGCAAGAAGTTCTCAGGGCATTCATGGTTCCAATTGACTGTAGTAATCATGGATCACAACTGAAGATAATTTGCTTGCCCAGGAACGAACTAGCAATGTAAAAAAACTGCGTAGCCTAACATGAGCCATCAACGGTTTGTCTGCTTATAAAGGCAAAGAATCAGCATCTCTGTACCATTGAAATGCTCTCTCACTGATACCCCGTACTCAATATGCAAAGGAAATTAATTAGAAGTACAGTCAACGAAACTCAGATAACAGATAGCATCAGGAACAGCTAAAATTTAAATTGAGTTGTGATTATTGATAAAGCTAACTATAATGTGCCAAAAAAAACAAAAACAAAAAAAACATTTGAAATGGACAACAACTAATACAAAACAAAGTGCACAGGCTCATTATGACATCTTAACCCTTGACAGCCAATACTAGTAACTGTACAAAGCATCTTAGTTTCAGCATGTATAATTTCTCATGACAGCAAAATAAAAGTCCACAAATCCCCAGTGTTCACATACAGAAAGAACACAAAGATATCACATTTAAACTATGCAATTGCCAATGTCAAAGAATTGCTTAAAACAACATGAACATTAGTATAAAGCCTTATCCTAAATCTTTAATAGTGAACTTAAGATTTGCTGTACAACCTATGTGTGAACTTAAGCAGAGCATGATTTCTTCCATGCCTAGCAAGTTGTATAATTTGAAAAAAAAGAATGAAGAAAAAGGAAAAAAGAAAGAAGATATTTGATTATGAAAGGGTAAGGGTAAACAAGTAATTTAATAATTATAACTTAACAGATGAGGTTAAGTTAACGGAGAAATGAGTTTATTGTACTTTTTCAAACGTTGTATGGGCATTTTGTACTCGGGCCAAACGTTGGGGGGGTATTTTGATTTTTGCCCAATAGTAAATAAATATATTATATTATAAATTGATAGATAGTAATTTACACATGCGATGCATGTTTAATATTAAAGAAAAAAGTCTAATATAGTGAGGACTTGAACCTGAGATTTCATTTATATTAGTTATGCACGTGTGATATACACGTTGGTATATTGACAAATGACACTGCGATCTTCTCCCATTATTATATTAGATAATATTAGCGATTAGAGATTTTATTTTCCAATATAATTCTTGTTCTAGTATACTTGTTGAAATTATTGGGGAAGATTTTAATAAGTTCAAATTACATAAAATTGTAGGGCATACCCATACTTTCATGTAACTTTTTGTTTTTTTGCAGTCATTCCGTCGTGATCGTCCACGCAGAGAAGGGAAGAGAAATTTCCAACATTGTAATTTATTTCAATTTAGCTCAAAAACGAACACTCAGGGTCTGTTTGGTCTGTTGTTTTTTTTTATTATTATTTTTCAAAACTCCAAAATCCGTTTGGCTTAGTTGTTTTGCGAAAACAGTTTTTACAAAACTCCACTTCAACTATTTTATGTTTTTTCACATCCTCTCTCTAAATATATTTATATATTATTATTATTATTATTATTATTATTATTATTATTATTATTATTATTATTATTATTGTTATTGTTATTATTATTGTTACATATATATATTATTATTATTATTATTATTATTATTATTATATTATTATTTTTATTTTTTAATATATATATATATATACACACACATTATTATTATAATATATATTATTATTTCATATATACTATTTTATATATATTATTATAATATTCTATTATTATTATAATATATATTATTATTATTATATATTACAATTATATATTATTATATATATTATTATATAATTTATTATTATTATGATAAATTATTTAATATATTATTATAATATATTATTATTGGATATATATTATTATAATTATTATATGTTATTACATATATGTATATAATTAAATATGTCTTTTATAATAAATTATTTTATATTATTATATAATCTATATAATACTATAATGGGAGAACCTCAGTAACCCAACCCGTGCAACGCACGGATTGGGTTACTTTAGTAAATAATTTCGAAAATGGACCTGTTTGGTAAATATTTTCGAAAGTGGATCAGTTTGAAAATTATTTTCTTTTTAATTATGGACTAACTTTGGTAAATATTTTAGAAAGTAGACCTGTTTTGTAAATATTTTAGAAAGTGGATCGGTTTGGAAATTATTTTCTTCTTACCCTTTTCATTATCCTTCAATTTTTTCCACGTGCACGTGTGCACGTGTCTGATACTGGTATACTATTATTGTGTTATATTATTATTACATATATTATTATTATATATTACTATTATATATTATTATGTATATTAATATATAATATATTACTATCATATATTATGATATATATTATTATATAATATACCATTATTATAATATATTGTTATATATATATATTTATAATATATTATTGTTACATATTTATTATTATTATTATTATTATTATTATTATTATTATTATTATATTATATATATATTATATTATTTTTATTTTATATATATATATATATATATATATATATATATATATATATATATATATATATATATATATATATATATATATATATATATATATATATATATATATACACACACACACTATTATTATAATATATATTGGTTTTTTCATATATACTATTTTATTTATACTATTATAATAATCTATTATTATTATAATATATATTATTATTATTATTATGTATTACTATATATTATTAAATATATTAATATATAATTTATTATTATTGTAATAAATTGTTTAATATATAATTATAATAGATTATTATTACATATTGTTACCGCTAAATCTGGTGTGGGGGCAAACAGATAGTATTTGTGGATCATTGGAAAACTTGAATAGCAAACCTGAAACCTGTTCTGCCAGAGTTTGACCATTGACTCCCGTCGTTCACCTGCAAAAAGTGCGAGACACCGGGGTTGATCCCGGTGACGCACCCTCCGATGCTCAAGTCAGTAATTAGGAATGATTATGAAAGAGCATAAATTGGCAAAAGATTGATTACCTCTTAATGGTGGTAGATGGGGGGTATTTATAGTCGCCTCAGGGATGAGATTAGGAATGTAATCCTTATGATCAGATAAGGAATGTAATCCCTGTGATCATATTAGAAATTTAATCCCTAATTTCCAGTGAAATGATAGATGTGAATCAGGACCGTTGATTAGTATTAATCAGGAACCCTAATTCTACCCTGCTGGACTGGGTTCGTTGCGGGTTGAAACCCGCACCCAGTTGAGACAGATCCGTTTTATGGGTTATTGGGCTTTGAATAAAGACCCAGTTTCCCTTTCAGACCCATTTGTAGGTGAAATTACCATTTTACCCTTAGGCTTTGAGATCCGTGCTCGATTTGGACGATCCCGATTTAACCCCATTTTTAGCCATTTCACGAGCTCCCCACTCCCGAAGACTGAGCTTGATCAGCCTTTGAGGAGTAATTTTACTGTTTCCATGGCTTGCGGGGTTGTATCGGAGTCCAACGGGGAGTTTCGAATCTTTGTATGAGACAGTATGGTGATTTTTCGGGTTAGTTGCGTGCTCTAAGATGTTTTAGAGAGCTCCTTCGATCTGCTGGCATTTTTCCTTAATTTTTACATATTCTTCGGATTACTTATTTAATTTTGCGAAGTGTTGATTCGTCGTCCGGGGGTCTTAATCAACCATTCTAGGCAATAATTACTTATTTCAGGGGCCCAAAATATTTCCCCGAATTTATAATTATTTCCTAAAATTTCAAACTAATTTTCCCGAATTTTTAATCATTTTTTCGCAATTTTTAAATAAATAAAACGGCTTTTATAAATAAAAATTAATTTATAATACCGAATTATGACGTGGCGCGATCTGGACCCTTTATCGTCGCCGAGCGTGATTTTCTGGAGGATCGGACGATCTGTATGGGTCGGCTGGTATTTTCTCCGCATGTGGAGGTTAGTGCCTCGGCACCTCGGCTCGGCTCCTCGGCAGATCGGCTCGGAGCGCTGGGATCTGCCGAGCTACGTGGCACGATCCTGAGTGTCCATCACGGCGTGAATCACGAGGACGGGGTTCAGATCACGAGAAAATGTTATTTTGTCGTTTTGTGGGCGTGGCACGATCTGAACTGTCCATCAAGTTTCGACACGAATTTTGGAGCGATCCGACGGTGATTCTGACTCGGCAGAATTTTTCTCCATATGTGGAGGTCGGTACCTCGGCACCTCGGCTCGATAGCTAAGCGAGGCCTACCATGGGTTCAGCGGATCGCTCTTCCTCCCAGTAGCTCGGTTGCTTAGCCAAGCTGTTCGGTAGCTCGGCCATGCACCCCGGTGGCCGAGTGATGGAGTTAAGCGAATTGAAGAGTCCTTGTCTTGAAACGTCGCAACTCTCCGACCCAGTAGCTCGGCTGCTAAGCCAAGCTGTTCGGTAGCTCGGCTATGCACTCCGGTGGCCGAGTGATGGAGTTAAACGAATTGAAGAGTTCTTGTCTTGAAACGTCGCAACTCTCCGATCCAGTAGCTCGGTTGCTTAGCCAAGATATTCGGTAGCTCGGCTATGCACTCCAGTGGCCGGTGGCTCGGAAGGAACGCGTGGCTAGATCTGGAGCGTTCACCACAGGTGTCAATCACGAGGACGGGATTCAGATCACGAAAAAATGTTATCTTGTCGTTTTGTGGGCGTGGTGCGATCTGATCCGTCCATCAAGTTTTGACACGAATTTTGGAACGATCCGACGATGATTCTGACTCGGCAGAATTTTTCTCCATATGTGGAGGTCGGTACCTCAGCACCTCGGCTCGATTAGAACGGCGGTTCGGTGGCACGTCGAGGCGTTGATTGCCGAGGGATGGAGTTAAGCGTTTTGACGAGTTCTTGTCTTGAACCGTCGTGACCCTCCATTTTGGCATTTTGCCTTCTCTTAGTGGGCCTTTAAATGCCTAAGTAAGCCCAAACGTCGCTTTGAGGTTATAAATTCTCACCCCCCCTTCACCCCTTGGCTCATTCCCACTTTTACTTTCTAGTTTTTACTTTTACTCTCAGTTTGCTCTGCTAGCGGCGATTTGTGCTCCAAGGTGGTTGCGCTAGCTGTCGTGTGGGCCAGGCGATTTTCGGTGATCTAATTCCGACCGTGAACGTCACTTCAAGGCCACGTCATATCAAGGTCAGTGTATTTGCCTTATACTTTTTTAGAGATGTCAAGGGTAAACTCGGGAAGTGAGGCCTCGTCCTCGGATGATAGTGGTGCCGAGGAGAGAAGGCAAGTGGCGAGCTGGAGAAAGGGGAAGGAGTTGGTAGGACCATCCGTGGCCGAGGAGAAGAGGAAGAAGGTAGTGGCCCGGTCTCCTGTAGTCGAGGAGATCGTGGAGACTGAGAGGCGAGCACCTGCGTCGGGCCGGTACCCTAGTGTGCTGTCCGGCCATGTCGAAATTAGGCAGTACGAGGGTGATCTTCTGAAGAAGGCGATCGTTGGTAGGTCGGCAGTTTACGAGGAAAACAACCAGAGAGAGACTACTGAGGTGGACGACATTGCCTCGGTATTAACTGAGAAGGACCTGCTCCGGATTAGAAAGGGGTTCGCCATCCCTCCGGAGTACCAACTGATCCTCCCCGGCCCTGGGATGCGGGCAAACTCCGAACTGTCGCCGGATACGTGTGTTCGACTTCGACTGTTTGAGCGCCGGCTTGCGCTTCCCTCTGCATCCCTTCGTGTTAAGGGTACTTCAGTGGTATTGCCTGGCACCAACCCAGTTTATGCCGAACTCCTGGCGCCACGTGCTCGCCTTCTTGCTGCAGTGCCACATCGCCAAGGTCGAGCCTGACTTGGTGGTCCTCCGGAGCCTGTATCGAATCCACCGGATGAATAAGATCGAGGCTCGCTACTACCTGTCACCTCGGAAAGGCGTTAGGCTCATAGAGAATCCGGATTCGATAAAAGGTTGGAATGAGAAATTTTTTCTGTTGAAGGGGCCCTCGACGCTGGACTTTCCGAAACGGTGGAAGGTAGAGGTGCCGAAGTTTGCAAGGGTCGACCCGGTGCTGACTGCGGCCGAGGAGGAGGTGGCAGCGAAGCTCATTGCTCTCCCAATGTTGAGCTGGAGAGAAATGACCGAGGAGGTGCTACACGGATCGGGCCTTAGTCCGATCGACCCGAGTATGCCCCTGACATCTTGTCGCAATTTTTTTCTCTTTAAGTTTCTTGTTCGTTTTTCTATCTTGTTGTTTGTTTGGTTGTTTGGAACAGAAGCGCCAAAGATGGATTTCATGGGGATGTTGAATGAGCGAGGCAAGGTTGCCGACAGTAGGAAGAGGTAAAGGACGGGCACGGGTCCTTCGTCCAGCCGCCCTACCAAGGCTCCCTTGGTAGTCGCCGACCCTACCCCCGCTACTCAAGCTCCATCGTTGGTGGTGGCTGTTCCCGCCGACCCCTCGGCCCCTGCTTCGTCTGCCGTGGCCGGTGAGACCTTCTCCGTCTCGGCGGTGCTGTCGCTCGAGGCCCCGCCTCTGACGCTTCAGGCCGAGGAGATTCTGACCGAGCAGCACAAGAAGTTGTTCGTCCCCGACTGGCCGGTAAAGAACCATGATGGCTTTCTTGGCGACTCGCAGATGTGTATGCAGGCCGTGAAGCATCTCGCGACCCCAAAGGACCAAGCTGCTCTGAAGGCGGGGACGACCGGCGACGACACCTATAAGGTCGCCCGGTCGCTTATGTCGGTAAGTTTTGATTTTTCCCTTTTTTAAGAATTTCGCCTAAGTTCATAGCTCGGCTCTAACTTCTTCTTATCACAGGCCACCTGTCACTTCGGCCATCTTATTCAAGAGTTTGCCGACCAGGAGAGGGAACTGAAGGCCGCTTGTGACAAAGACAGGGCGGAGAAGGCGAGGGCGATTAGGCAGCTAGAGGCGGAGCAACTTCGCTCGGATGGCTTGGCGGTTCGAGTCGCCGACCTCGAGGCGGACTTGGAGCGAATGAAGGAGCAGCTCGTCGCGGAGGTCGCCAAAAGTCGCTAAGGCTGCCGAGGAATTTGCGGAATCGGCGAAGGCCCTGGAGGCGGCGAAGGCGGAGAAGGATGCCACGGCGGCAGTGATAAGGGCGGAAGTCGAAGCCGAGGTGAAGAAGCACATGGCTGGAAATATGGAGAAGTCCTATGCCAGGGCGCTCGACCATGTCCAGGCTCGGGTCCCCGGCTTTCAGAGAGTTGGGTACCGGCTGTGGCCTGGCGGCGAGGATGAAGGTGAAGAGGTTGAAGAAGATGACGATTGGGAAGAGGAGGATGAACCTCGGGATGGGGAGGTGCCAGCCGACCCCAAGACCACGTCGGCCGATCCTCAAACCGAGGTGACAAGGGGCGAAGGGCCATCTGGCGATGCGCCAGTATCTGAGCTGCCGCCCCAGGTGGATCCCTGATTCTTTTGTTTTTGTAATTTTTCTTTTTTGTGTAAGCCTTATAGCGGACTGGCCCTCTTTTGATGTGAATGAAAAGGCTTCTTCTCGAAAATTTTGTTTTGAATTTGTCTAAGTGTCTGGCTTGGATATAGTCTTTCAATGTGATGCCCTCGTCTTTCAGATCGTCGAACTTGATTCGGACACTGCAGCAGCTCGGCGTCGTGCGGAACTGTTCAAGCGATCTTGCGAAGCTCGTCTCGAGGGCGAGATTGAGCTGATCCGGAGAGTGTTGTTCAATGTGGAGAAGAAGAACAGCGAGTTACTGGCCAAGGTGCATCACTTGCGGATAGCCGAGGAAAACTCTCGGCTAAGCAGGAAGAGTTGGCCTTGGCGGTGGCCAAGCGAGACGAGCTCGCAACGAAGGTCGAGCAGTTGCAGAGGGTTACAGTCGACAAGAGCATCGAGGTGACCAATTTGCGTCGCATCATATCTGATAGTGCTGAGTACCCGGGCTCGGCAAAACTCCCTCGGCTCAAGATATCGGTGAAGGAAGACACTTTGAAAGATAGGATCGTCGAGCTCGAGGAGGAGGTCGCTCGTCTTAAGCCTCAGCCCGTGAGGATTAACGTTCGCAGCACCTCATGTACCAGCGAGGAGCGCGAGCGAGGGATCTCTTTCTACGAGCTCGCGACTCGTCCTCCCGTCACTGGTCAGACTGCGGCCGATGCCCAAAGTGGCGTAGCAGTTTCCTCGAGCGGAGCCTCAGTTGGAGTACTGTTAGAGTTAGTGGCGAAGAGGCATCTCGGTTCGTCGGCTTAGAGACGAGCTCGGAGGTTAAGCAACGCCGACCCCGAGTGTCTCTGAATCGGAATGTCCCCGTTCCGAAGAGGCGTTGAAAAAGTCGTACTGGGCTTTCGAGTTTTTGTAGCGACTTTTTGTAGTAACCTTGCCTTGTAAAATTATTAAGTTGTTTTAATAAAATTGGAGTTCGTCTGCTCGCTGTTGTGTCGTAGTTACTTTACTTTTAAAACGAACCATTAGAACCAAAAGTTAGCTCCTTTTATTCGTTCTAGCTGTAGAATTTTCACTTTTGCTCGGGGTGTGCCGATGTCTCTTTGCTTTTCGATAGTTATGTAGCTCGGATTATGGCCGAGCTACGGGGCTTAATCTGGCGGTGGATCATGATCATGGTGCGAATCACGAGACAAGAGGCTCATATTCCGAGAAAACGTTATCTTGTCGTTTTGTGGAGATGTGGCGCGATCTGAGCCGTGCATCATGTTCTAGTACGAATTTTGAGATAATCCGACGGTGAAACTGGTTCGGCGGAATTTTTCTCCATATGTGGAGGTCGGTACCTCGTCCACTCGGCTCGGTAATTCGGAGTGCTTAAGGAAGTGGAGTCGAGCCAAGTGTTGGACTCCGAACTTGCCGTTAGAGTTTGTTTCAACGGTTGTGGGAGCAATTCCGAATGGCGAACCACTTCTAGCTCGCTTAAGAGAGAGCTTGCGAAGCAGAGTCGAGCCAAGTGTTGGACTCCGAACTCGTCGTGAGATTTTGTTCAGCGATTGTGGGAGCAATTCCGAATGGCAAACCACTTATAGCTCGCTTAAGAGCGAGCTTGCGAAGCAGAGTCGAGCCAAGTGTTGGACTCCGAACTCGTCGTTAGAGTTGTTCAACGGTTGTGGGAGCAATTCCGAATGGTCGACCCACTTCTAGCTCGCTTAAGAGCGAGCTTGCAAAGCAGAGTCGAGCCAAGTGTTGGACTTCGAACTCGTCGTTAGAGTTTGTTCAACAGTTGTGGGAGCAATTCCGAATGGCGAACCACTTCTAGCTCGCTTAAGAGCGAGCTTGCGAAGCAGAGTCGAGCCAAGTGTTGGACTCTGAACTCGTCGTTAGGGTGAAGAGTAAAAGCAGAGAGATACAAGCAATTTTACAAGTAAAATATGAAAAAACGTTCTTTATTGACAACTAATAGTTGGCTGCTTCTAAGTTGCGAGCCGTTATCACATAGGAGAAATAAAAGGGAAAAATACAAGTAAAAGGAGAGGAACGGTTCGACATCCCAGAATACTTAGAGAGGCGTTAAAGTGCTCTCTTGGTATTTCAAAAGATTGTCGGCATTCCAAGTCCTGGGGATCTCTCTGCCTTCGAGGTCTTCTTGAAGATATGTCCCGGGCCGAACTACTTTGGTGATCTTGTAGGGTCCCTCCCAATTTGGAGCTAGTTTACTCTTCTGACTAGGAAAAGAGATTGCTAACTTTCTGAGGACCAGGTCCACTTCTTTGAGGTTGGTGGGACGGACTCTCTTATTGTACGCCAACTCGATCCTCCTCCGATAGCTCTGTTGGCGGATTGACGCTCTTTCTCGTAGCTCGTCGATCAAGTCTAAGTTCGCCCGAAGTTCCCTGGCATTCTGTTCTTCTTTGTAGGCAACAAGGCGAGGAGAAGGTATGCCGACTTCCAATGGGATCACAGCCTCAGACCCATACGTGAGGTTGAATGGCGACTCTTCTGTGGTGGTCCGTTTCGTGGTGCGGTAGTTCCACAGCACGTTAGGGAGCTGATCGACCCATAAGCCTTTAGAGCACTTATTCAGCCTCTTCTTAATACCGGAGATGATCTGTCGATTAGCATTCTCTACTTGACCATTCGACTGTGGATGGGAGACGAAGGAGAAACGTTGTTGGATGACGAGGTCTTCACATAGAGCTCGGAAGGCAGCCCCAGAAAAAATTTTGATTGGACGGAACTCTAAGTTTTGTTCCGCGAAAGAAAAAATTTGAGCATTTTAAAATAATTTATTTGAATATTGTAATAAATTTAATAATTAAAAAAAGTATAAAAAAAAAGGGACGAATCTCAGTGATCCATCCAAGGCCAAAACTGAAAAGAAAAAAAAATTTAGTTGGGACGGAACTTAGAGATCGGTCCGATAAAATAAAAAATAATTTTTTTATTTGGGACGGATCTTTTAAGATCCATTCGCTATAATATGCATATTCTCATATCTGCTCTCATATATAGTATTGTTGTGTAGCATTTTTGTCAAAATATGAATAAATAGTAAATAATTGCACAGTCGAAAAAGCTATAATACGAATAAAATGAAAAATAGCAAGCTGTGGATGCTCTTACAAGTTTAACTCCCCCCTACTAACTTGAAGCATGTAGTGCTTATAACATAAATCTTTTCGACATCTTTCATGACTCAAAGATAAGGAAGAAACGAAATAAATCACATAAAAAGTAAGTGGATGTGATAACAAACATGGGATCGACAAAGCTAGCTAACTTTAGGACCCGATTCAACTATTATCAAAATTGTAAATTATAAATAAAACAAGAAAAAGTATATGATATACACATGCTTATTTTTTGACAAGAAATCAATGTCATAGCTACTTAAGAAATTTCTCACATTGATCAAGTGCCTACGAGAATTAAATTTTTTTGATAAAATTGAAGTGTTTTACTTTTTATCTGCTTCAATCAAATAGTATGTAACTTTTTTTTGCATTTTATTTTGAATTTATCTCTACTATTTTAATGGGAGAGTTGGGATTGTAAACAAACAAACCCTAATTTTGTAACTGAGCAAAGCCGTACAATATACGTCCAAATTAAATTCAATTAATAGAAATATTTGTAGACAAACAAATTCGTGTGTTGCCAGTACATATCTAATCTAATATGAATGAAGTATTGTATTTAAGACTAGACCAAATTAAAATTTTTACTATTAATAAAAACATAGTTATTAAGACGTGTATCGCATGTAAAAATTACTAGTCGTAGATGAAGCCAACTCCATCATTTTTTCCAACACCACAAACAAGCTTTTTTTTTTTGGTGAGAAGGCAAACCTGCAGAACATGACCTGATAGATAGGTCATTTTTATTCTTGTTCATATGCTAAAAAGAAGAGTTAATAACTAATTAACTTTAACAAGCCCTTCATCATATAATTATATTAATTATAACACTTGTGATTAGACATAAACCTACTAACCTCAGAAACGGTCGGACTGGGGCCAACACCGAATAATTCAATGAACCCAAAACAATGGGACAAAGACGTCATTATCATCAGAAGTGGGGGGTAGAAACGAGAACAAAAATAGCCACTGGCGTGGGACAGCAAAATTAAATGAGAATGTCTCTGCTCTTCACCATAGACTTTTCTTCTGACGAAGATACCCCTCTAAAATATTTAGACCTTGTGACGGAAATGCCCTTTAATAGGTAAGAAGGAGAACGAGAGAACGCGAGAAATACGCGATACGATAAATTGAGAAAACCGTAAAGGGGAAAACGGATTAGATAGGAAAATAAATAGAGAAAAATGAGTCTAATATTTGTGTAAATAAATTTCTAAGTGTTAAAATAAAAATTCTTTTTTTTTCATTAATCGGATAGAGTTTTTAAAATAAAAATTCTTAAATTATATATTTGATCAAATGACTTATTTATAAATTGCAGTAGAGATTCTTAATAAATAAGAATTTTTTTTAACACAAATATAAAACTCATATTTCTCAAATAAATAATAGCTATGACAAAAGATCCTTTCAAAAGTAGTGACAGCACTAATAATAAACTAGAATAGGATAAGGACATGCCACATTTTATAGTAAAGTGTAAAGACAAAAAGTTGTCCTATTTATCTACAGTACCTAATTTGAATTTTATTTCGTGTGGAGTCAAATAAACAGGGCTGGGCCCATCTTAAGGCAGGGTCCTTCAAATCCCCAATTTTTTTTAATTTTAGTAACCTCCAAATTTCATATTTCTCATATAAATATAGATATATATTTTGCGCGTAAAAAAATATTCTTATTTGTGACTCTAAAAATAATTATTTGGGCTTTTTGCCTCGGGACCCAGTAACTCAGGGCCGGCTGTGCAATAATAGATACAGTATATTGTATACACGTACAATATAGGAGCTAATTGTGTTCCTAACTTTGATGTTTAACTAATTATTAATGAAATATGATATCTATATTTATTATTGTTTCCTTTAAAAAAAATAATACATATCATATTCATGTTGTGTATACATCAGGTTAAAAGATAAAACCGGAGTTTCGATACTTATTAGTTAAAAAGTGGGGTTCACATGCATTGAAGCTAAATTTGAGGACTAAAATGAATATGAAATTATGGCCATTCATTGCCAGAGTCGTCTGATTTGGGTCATGGGTTTGGCTTTGGAACTTAGGATAAGGTGTGATTTTTGTGTAGCACAGCATTTTATTAGTCTTTCTCAACTAATCTTTTTTGTATACCTTATACCAATCGGCTCTTTTTGCATTTGGCCATCTGAAAGTGACCCAACAAGGAAAAGATGGAACCAAAATAAGGTTCAATTAATCTCACACACATCTAAAAGTGCTTCATGCATAATTTCAAATTTTAAACAAAATCGTAATTTCAATTTTTGAAAAAAAAAAATCATATTGAAGTATGCATCTTAAACACACTTCATTGGACGCAAGATGCATACTTCGATATGATTTTTTCCCCAAAAATTGAAATTATGCATGAAGCACGTTTAGATGTGTGAGATTAATGACGGCCTATAGGGATCCAAAAATTAGAAGCTTCCTAAGATCCATGTTCTCTTTTTTTTTTTTTTTTCCAAAATAAACAAAATAATAATAATAATAATAATAATAATAATAAAATCCAAATGGTCCACTTTTTTGAAACGATATGGTCTTAAGAGCATCTGTAGTCGTTCCTATATTTTTAAAATTTGAAAAATATAGAGAACGCACCGCTGTAGTTCGTTCCCTATATTTTCAATTTTTGAAAAAATCTCTACAGTAGGCTTCTATATTTGAGAGACGATATAGGAATTTTTCAAATATAAAAATTGGCAGATCATTTTGCATTTGATCTAAAATAAATTTCTCGGACACAAGATGCTCTTGCGTCTGAGGAATTAATTTTTTTTATAAAAAAAGGTCGGATGCAAGATAATCTTTTATCAGATCAAATTTTACAAAAAAAAAATGTTTCGGACGCAATATCATTTTGCGTCTGATTTTAAAAAGATATCCTGAAGGAATCGGACGCAAAATAATTTTGCGTCTATCGAAATTTAAAAAAAATAAAAAAACCCAAAAACAGATCGGATGCAACATGTTTTTTGCCCTAATTTTTTTTTCCTTCTATGGAATATAGCCTATAGAATTATTTATGCATATAAAGTTACTTTTAGATTGGTTTGATTATTTGATCAAGAGATGAAATTGAATGGATCTATAGAAATTATTATGTACTCCTATGAGTACAACTTTTGTTATAAAAAAATTGTGTTGGACTCTGATGCGGTTTTTGGGGTGTGGGGGCAACATGTGTGAGTTCTTGTAATTTTTGTGGCGATAGATGTGGTACTGGCGTTGATCCGATCCTAGACCGTAGGGCCGGCTTGGGAGTAGCAGGCGAGAGGTACATGCCGGGTGCTCGGCCCGGATCTAATAGCTCGGCTCGGATCTAATAGCTCGGCTTGGATATTTAAGGCTCGGTTTGGTCTTTTGTACCTGCACACTGCCTAGAAAATACCAGGAGAAGTCTCGGCAACAGGCCCTCCGACGATCTAGTCAGTCACTGAGAAAGCAACAGTTGCTAGGGTTCAGGTGTGGAAAGATTTATTACCTTTGAATGTAAGGAGGCGGTCTGGTATTTATAAGCAGGGATAAACGGGTCTGAGACTCTAACGAACCGGGTCAGACCCGTTTGCCTGTGGACCTGAATGGGCTGAAGCCCGTTGAACCTGCTTTGACCTGATGATCATGGAGGAGAAAATTTTGAGGGGATCTGTTGGCCCGGATGGGGCCACGTCATCTACCCCATATCAGGAGCCCCCACTCCTGGAGGGCTGCGTAAACAAGTCGTGGAGGAGTAGTCTGTTTCCGTAGGATGAGTGGAGCGGTGTGTTGGGCGAGTATGATTTACAGTTTCTTGGAGTGGTAAGTGGGGTAGGACGAAGGATATCCCCTGAAGAAAAAAGGGGCGTTGAGGGCCGAGAACCAAAGGTCGGGAGCTGACCATCAAGTGTCGAGCCCTAGCCAGTGATAAAGCCAGGAATTAGCTCAATGCTCGTGACGGGCATTCAAGGGTCGAGCATCGGCGGTCGGGCCTCCATGCTTGCGTGCCGAGCGTCGAGCCAGTGCCAAGCGTCGAGCCCCTACTTGTGAGGAAGCTAGGGCGAGGCTCGAGGTCACTGCCGAGCGTCGAGCCCCCTTGCTTGTGTGAAAGCTAGGGCGTGGCTCGAGGTACTACCGAGCGTCGAGCCCATATAGCTTGTGAGAAAGCTAGGGCGTGACTCGAGGTCAATGCCGAGCGTCGAGCCCCCCTGCTTATGAGGAATCTAGGGAGTGGTTCGAGGTCAATACCGAACGTCGAGCCCCTTGCTTATGAGAAAGCTAGGGTGTGACTTGAGGTCATTACCGAGCGTCCATCCCCCCTGCTTGTGTGAAAGCTAGAGTGTGGCTCGAGGTGATTGCCGAGCGTCGAGCCCCATGCCTGTTGAGAAAGCTATGGAGTGGCTCGAGGTCATTGCCGAGCGTCGAGCCCCCCAGCTTGTTATGAAATCTAGGTGGTGGCTCAAAGTCATTGCCGATCATCGAGCCCCCTGCTTGTTGTGAAATCTAGGGCGTGGCTCGAGGTCATTGCCGAGCGTCGAGGCCCGTTGCTTGTGTGAAAGATAGGGTGTGTCTCGAGGCCACTGCTGTAACACCCCGAATTCCAAATAAGACCGAATTCGAGTTTTCACAGGATCTTTACTTCACTTTGTATAATTTTACAAGGAAATTAAAACTTTTCTCAATAACACATCAGAGTTTGTTACAAATGTTACACAGCAGAAGACAAAAATAATTTACAATGAAACATTTACAACATCTCTAAAATAAAACAGCATCAGCATATCCACTTTATAGCTTCATGAACATCCATTACCTGCATGTAAGACTGTGGGCACGTCAGTCGCTTACAACTAACGAAATGTTATACACTCTATCCTCTCTATGTCGGAAATAGTATAACGATCTCCATACTTTAACAAACCACAAAATAAATATGAATGAACAATAAAGTGTTAAATTGTGACTATGCTAAACCTGTAAGTGTATGCCAAGCCGTAATACCTAATGCACACAATTTTATTCTAGGATGACACTAATGCACACTTGGATTCTATGCATCCCATACTACATAGGTCCGAGGGCAAACGCCTACGTACTCTACATTAAAGGGTTTGATCCCTTGCCATGAGAACTACCCAGTAATAAAATAAGGTTTAGATTATTCCACGGATACGGATCTCAGCCTCCCCGGCTAGCCTCCCCAGCAATAATAACAGATCCCAGCCTCCCCGGCTATTATATCGTGAGAATAATCCCGCAAATGCCCCCTAGCCCCGGTATACGTGTATACATTAGAGTATGGTAAATATCAGCCCGACTACTCTAAGTCCCGGATTTTAAAAATATAAGTCCATCTCCTACGGAGCAACCACAGTCCACCAACTGGGTCTATAGCCACAAAGATCCACCGCCGACTATATAGAAGTACCCATTTATATTTGCCCAAGTCTATTACATCTTCACTTATGTGCCTAATTAATTTAGTTCAAGACATGAATAGATTTCTAAGCCTAGAATTAGTTTTACCTCTTACCGGTCTTTATCACCACTACCGAGATAGATTCACAATCATATCTCAAATTTATATCTCAACTCTTTTATTTCAACATTTGCCGGCAACTTATAAAAATTTGAAGAGTTCAATTCACGTTACTCTATTTTTTTTCTTTCAAATTTATATCTCCTTAGAAAAATCAACATTTCTATACAAAATAAACCTGTAATTTCTTTGAAGAATTCAATTCACATTACTCTATTTTTTTTTCTTTTCAAAAAAATAACAAAAAGCTCTTTAATCAAAATCTAATACAACCCCGGTATACGTGTTTACATTGGAGTATGGTAAATATCCGCCCGACTACTCTAAGTCCCGGATTTTAAAAATATAAGTCCATCTCCTACGGAGCAACCACAGTCCACCAACTGGGTCTATAGCCACAAAGATCCACCGCCGACTATATAGAAGTACCCATTTACATTTGCCCAAGTCTATTACATCTTCACTTATGTGCCTAATTAATTTAGTTCAAGACATGAATAAATTTCTAAGCCTAGAATTAGTTTTACCTCTTACCGGTCTTAATCACCACTACCGAGATAGATTCACAATCATATCTCAAATTTATATCTCAACTCTTTTATTTCAACATTTGCCGGCAACTTATAAAAATTTGAAGAGTTCAATTCACATTACTCTATTTTTTTTCTTTCAAATTTATATCTCCTTAGAAAAATCAACATTTCTATACAAAATAAACGTGTAATTTCTTTGAAGAATTCAATTCACATTACTCTATTTTTTTTTTCTCTTCAAAAAAATAACAACAAGCTCTTTAATCAAAATCTAATACAACCCAAAATTTCCATAACTTTTGATTACTTTATATGAACACTAGGATTTTTTTCACAATTATAAATTTGCATTTTTAACTCACAAAAATCATTAGGAACCATACAAAAAATATTTGTTTGATAACAGTGGGTTTCGAACCCAGGTGACCTGCAAGCCAGTGCACCGCACTCACCACTTAAGTCCGTAAGGACTAAGTGCTCTAATCTCACACCCAAAGACTTGTATACCAAGTCTCGGATCCATTTGATTAAAAGCAACACACAAAAAAGAACAAGTTTTGTTATATGTAGAATTCGAACTAGGCCAGACCGAAAGGCAGTGCAGTGCCCAAACCAACAGGCCAGACACGCCGGTCAAGAAGTAATCTATTTTTTCTACATTTGTCCGAGATCACTGATTATCTTTTCGTTTTCGTAAACTTGATTCTCCACTTCTAATTAATCCTTTATTATACTAAAATAATTTCTTATGAACTGAATTTATTCCTTTAACAGTAATTTACTGATTTCAAAATCATAATTTAGATAATGACCCTAAACTTCCAATTCCTTTCTTTCTTTTAATAAACTCTATATTGCATTTCTTCAAATTTAATTATATCTTTTCATGAACAAAAGTAAATGAGTTTAGTAGGATTAACATTATCTTAAAAGATTCACTTACTTAACAAAAGAGAAATTCCAATGTCTTTCATACAATCTATTCTCTTTATTCATGTATGACAAATTAACAAGTTTGTAGCCTTTAAAACGATTTAAGATCCACTACCAATTTTACTACCTCTAATAATATAAATTGCTACATCAAAATTTCCAAATAAAATATGTACTTAAGACACATAAAGTTTACAAGCATTCTAACATGATCCTTACTCTTATAATACAATTCTTTAATTATTTATTTAATCACAACCATGTTATTCTCATTCATAGTATGTTATACTAGTATGAAGTTTATCTACATATTTTACATGGTCATTAACTTATATTATTCATTATAGTTCTAACATGGAAATTTCTGCAATTAGAAAGTAATGAAATCATCCACCTTAAATGAAGCTTGAACAATTGAAAGAATGAACACCTCTTCTAGCTCCAAGACTCCTAGTTCCTCTTCTCCTCCTAGCAATAGCCTCCAAGATAAGAACTCTCTTATTCTCTTTCTTTTCCTTCTCTCTTATTTGTTTTCTTTGTTTTGGTGCCAAAGAGAAGTGGAAAATAGGGTTCTATTTATAGGATAAAGCTAAGGTTTATTATGCAAAATTCACACCCAAATAACTCTCCCTTGTAATTCTTACAACTCTTCAAGTTCTAAACTCTTAAAACCTACAACTCTCCACCTCCCCACTCTTTCTAACCTTAACTCATCTCATTCAATCTCTCTCTTTCTCCCTTCATGAAGAACACCCCCCCCTAAGACCAAGAATCCGGCCAAGTACATTTTGTGTGCGTATGCACGCATGCACAAACATTTAGGTTCAAATTGTTATGACTCTAAATGTGTGCTAATATTAGTAACTTGTCATGTGTTAGTGCATGATCAACTTAAAACTAGATTTTAATTTATGGGCTTGATCATGGGCTCTAACTTTATATTTAATTTACTATTCTAACGGGCTTCTTTTTAATTTAATCTAATAGGCTAAATTTTATTCTAAATCCATGGATCAAAAGAAGACTAATTAATCTTATGCATGCAAACCAAAATAGACATGTGCATCATACGTGCTAAAATTTGAAAAATGCATTTTTTAATAAAAACAAAAATGTGGGATGTTACAACTGCCGAGCGTCGAGCCCCCTTGCTTGTGTGAAAGCTAGGGTGTGGCTCAAGGTCACTGCCGAGCGTCGAGCCCCCTTGCTTTTGAGAAAGCTAAGGCGTGGCTCGAGGTTACTGCCGAGCGTTGAGCCCCTTTGCTTGTGAGAAAGATAAGGCATGGCTCGAGGTTACTGCTGAGCATCGAGCTCCCCTACTTGTGTGAAAGCTAGGGCGTGGCTTGAGGTCACTGTCGAACGTCGAGCCCCGTTGCTTGTGTGAAAGCTAGGGCGTGGCTCGAGGTCACTACCGAGTATCGAGCCCCGTTGCTTGTATGAAAGCTAGAGCGTGGCTCGTTGTCACTACCGAGCATCGAGCCCCCTTGCTTGTGAGAAAGCTAAGGCATGGCTCGAGGTCACGGCCGAGCGTCGAGCCCCCCTGCTGTTGTGAAAAATAGGTGGTGGCACGAGCTCATTGCCGAACGTCGAGCCCCCCTGCTTTTTGTGAAAGCTAGGTGGTGGCTTGAAGTCATTGCCGATCATCGAGCCCTCCTGCCTGTTGTGAAAGCTAGGTGGTGGCTCGAGGTCTTGACCGAGCGTCGAGCCCCCATGTTTGTGGTAAAAGCTAGGACGTGGCTCGAGGTCATTGCAGAGCGTCGAGCCCCCTTTATTGTTGTGAATTCTAGGGCATGGCTCGAGATCACTACAGAGTGTCGAGCCCATATAGCTTGTGAGAAAGCTAAGGCGTGGCTGGAGGTCACTGCCGAGCATCGAGCCTCCCTGCTTATTATGAAAGCTTGGGCGTGGTTCGAAGTCACTGCTGAGAGTCGAGCCTCATTGCTTGTGTGAAAGCTAGGGTGTGGCTCGAGGTCACTAACGAGTGTCGAGCCCCCCTGCTTGTTGTGAAATCTAAGGTGTGGCTCGAGGTCATTGGCAAGCGTCGAGCCCCGTTGCTTGTGTAAAAGCTAGGGCGTGGCTTGAGGTCACTAACGTGGGTCAAGCCCCCTGCTTGTTATGAAAGCTAGGGCGTGGCTCGAGGTCAATGTCGAGTGTCAAGCTCCGTTGCTTGTGTGAAAGCTAGGGAGTGGCTCGAGGTTGCTAACGAGCATCGAGCCCCCCTGCTTGTTGTGAAAGCTAGGGTGTGGCTCGAGGTCACTGCCAAGCATCGAGCCCCCTCGCTTGTGTGAAAGCTAGGGCATGGTTTGAGGTTACTACCGAGCGTCGAGCCCATATAGCTTGTGTGAAAGTTGGTGCGTTGAATGTGAAGCTGACATCATGGGGGTGGAATTTGAGGCATCGAAATCTTATCAGTCATTAGATCTTGATGATCAAGATTAAATTGATCAGGATTCCAACGTAGAATTCGATGCGTCGAAATCTCATCAGTCGTTAGATCTTCGTGATCAAGATTGAACGGTCAGGATTCCAACACAAAATTTGAGGCATCGTTAGTCACTCTATAAATCCTCCACCTCCCTTCCCATTTCTTCACTTTGCTTTCTCTTTCTAAAAAACAGGAGCTTCTCTCTCTACCCACCGACGACGACTTTTCCGTTGATCCCTCCGTTCACGAAATTCAAGATAATATTTTTTTCGTTATGTCGCGCTCTCAGTCAGGTTCCGAAGAGAGTTCTTCTGGTCAGGATAAAGGGGATCGTCAGTCGGACTCCACATCCTGGGATCTAGACGACCAAGTTTTGGAGGGGGATCGTCAATCGGACCTGGAATCTAGACGACCAAGTTTTGGAGGGGGATCGTCAATCGGACTCCACGTCCTGGGATCTAGACGACCAAGTTTTGGACGTGGTGCCGCTCCAAAGTCGCAAGCCGCACATGGTAAAGTCCGCTTCTACTGGAGAGGTCGAGGTATTAGATGAGGAGGTTGAGGTAGGAGTTGTGGATCAGCGAGACAGTGAGGGAGGAGTAGAGGGAGAGGCAAATGAGGAAGGTAGCGAGGAAGGAGAGGCTCCCGCCCTCTCCCGCCTTTGCCGATGCACAAAGCTCAATTGATGGAGCGTCTACACTGGCGATGCCGGTGGTGCCAGACGAGCTCAATGGAGGACGGACCCACTTGGTGGGGCTCGAGATGGTCCGTGTTAGCCAAAGAAGCCCCACGAGAAACACTTAGGTTGGGGTAAAAAAGAACCTTTGTAATAATCTCTATTGTACCGTGGCCTTTCAAGGCGTTATGATGAATGAAATTTTATTTTTCCGTTCCTTCAATTTGTAAGAAAGCTTATTACGATGCCTGCAGCGTAAGCTGAATGTTGAGCCCTCATGCTTTGTTGAAAGCTAGGGTGTGGCTCGAGGTCATTGCCGAGTGCCTAGCCCATACAACTTGAGAAAGCTAGAGCGTTGCTCGAGGTTAATGCTGAATGTCGAGCCCCCATGCTCGTGAGAAAGCTAGGGTGTGGCTCGATGTCATTGCCGAGTGCCTAGCCCATACAACTTGAGAAAGATAGGACTTCGCTCGAGGTTAATGCCGAATGTCGAGGCCCCATGCTCGTGAGAAAGTTAGGGTGTGGCTCGATGTCATTGCCGAGTGCCTAGCCCATACAACTTGAGAAAGATAGGACGCTTCTCGAGGTCAATGCCGAATATCGAGCCCCCATACTTCGTAGAACGCTAGGGCGTGGCTCGAGGTAATTGCCGAGCGCTTAACCCATACGGCTTGAGAAAGCTAGGGCGTTGCTCGAGGTCAATATCGAATGTCGAGCCCCCATGCTCGTAAGAAAGCTAGAGCGTGGCTCGAGGTCATTGTCGAGCGCCTAGCCCATACAGCTTGAGAAGTCTAGGGCGTTGCTGGAGGTTAATGTCGAATGTCGAGCCCCCGTGCTTTGTAGAATGCTAGGGTGTGGCTCATGTCATTATCGAGCGCCTAACCCATACAGCTTGAGAAAGGTAGGGAGTTGCTTAAGGTCAATGCCTAATGTCGAGCCCCCATGCTCGTGAGAAAGCTAGGGCGTTGCTCGAGGTCATTGCCGAGCGCCTAGCCCTCCTCAAGCTGGGCTTGAGGAGGACTTCGATTAGAACGGAGTGGTCGAGGCCTTCAAAAGATGATGAGGCGAGTTTTCATAAGGAGTCAGCCTGGGCATTTTCCTCCCTAGGAATTCGTTCTAGCGAGGATAAATCGAAGGTCGTTAAGAGGTGTTGGACTACCGCCGAGTATCAGAGCACCCGAGAGTCATGAGCCTCATACTCCCCGGTGATCTGGTTAACCACGAGCTGGGAGTTGCTAAAGGCCCTAATTTTCCTAGCTCCAGCCTTGTGTGCTAGGGTGAGCCCTGCGATCATAGCCTCATATTCTGCCTCGTTGTTAGAAGTGGGGAAGTTTAGGCATAGGGAATACTGGAGGATGAATTTGTCAGAACCTTTGAGGATGACGGCCTCACCGCTTCCTGCCTCGCAAGACGAGCCGTCGACATAAACTTTCCAAATTCGATCTGCCTCTTGACTTTCAGATGGTTCGAAGATAGTGCACTCCGTGATGAATTTGGTGAGGGCCTGTCCCTTAATGGCCTTCCTGGGCTGATAGCTGATGTCGTACTAGCTCAGCTAAGGACCTGGATCGAGTGAGCTTGGAAATAAGGACGGAGCTTTCGCGCAGCCATGACCAGGGCATAGGCAACCTTCTCCATCTTTGTGTATCGGTTCTCAGTCGCGAGCAGGATTTTTCTAACATAGTAGAGAGGCTTCTGAACTCGTCTTCTTTCCGGACGAGCACGACACTAAGCGTGTTTTTCGAGGCTGAGAGGTATAGCAAGAGGGGTTTGCCCGGTTCGGGTTTGCTCAGAAGTGGGGGGTTGGCGAGGTAGGACTTCAACTGGTCGAATGCTTGTTGCTAGGGGTCGCCCACTCAAAGCCTTTCGCTCTCCACAGAGCTTTGAAGAAGGGAAGCGACTTCTCTCCCGACTTGGAAAGGAATCGGCCGATGGTCGCCAGTCTTCCCGTAAGCCATTGAACCTCCTTAATATTTCTGGGAGGGGCCATGTCGATTATGGCCTGCATCTTCTCAGGATTTGTCCCTATGTCGCGCTGGCTGACAACGAACCCGAGAAATTTTTCGGAGGAGACGTCGAAGGCACACATGGCGGGATTGAGCCTCATGTTGTGGGACCGAAGGATGGCAAAGTCTTCCTTGAGGTCGGCCACATGGTTCTGCCATTGTCGACTCTTGACGAGCATGTCATCGACGTATACCTCCATGTTACGACCAATCTGATCTTTGAAAACTTGGTTAACGAGTCTCTGGTAGGTGGCACCGGTGTTCTTATGCCCGAAGGGCATGACCCGATAACAGTAGAGACTTTGGTTGGTTATGAAGGACGTCTTGGCGATGTCTGGAGGGAACATCTGGATTTGGTTATAGCCTGAAAAGGCATCTATGAAGGTCAATAGCTCTTGACCCGACGTTGCATCGATCAGAGCATCGATGCTTGGGAGAGGGAAAGGATCTTTGGGGCACGCCTTGTTGAGGTCTGTGAAGTCTATATAGAACCTCCACCTCCCGCTGGACTTCTTCACCATCATGACGTTAGCCAACCATTCGGGATAGTTGACCTCTTGTATGAACCGGGTGAACAACAGTTTTTCCACCTCCACTTTCACTATTTGTTGCCTCTTCGGGGTGAACTTGCGTCGCTTTTGATGGATCGGAATTGAACCCGGGGCAACCTCAGCCTGTGCATGATTAGGTCTTCAGAAATCCTCGGCATGCCGGACGGGATCCAAGAGAAGAGGTCGATATTGCGGTGGATGCAATCAATTAGGCTTGGTCTCAGGTCGGGGGAAAGAGAGCGGCTCACACGGAACCACGTAGAATTGTCTTCTGCCTCGAATGAGACCTTCTCCAATTCTTTCACAGGTCCTGACTCGGGATGGATTCTTTCAGGTGGAAGCTCGACTGCGTCAAGAGGAAACACCCCCGCCTCCTACCGTGGTCATGTAGTACGATCGTGCAGACTCCTGATTCCCTCGGACAACATCGACCCCGAGGTCAATGGGGAACTGCAACTTCAAGTGGTAGGCCGAGGGGACGGCCTGAAACGAGTAGAGCCTGGGTCGGCCGAGAATGGCATTGTACGCCACCTTGACATTGACCACCATGAAGTCCATTGATTTAGTCCATATGATGGAGGTCGTGCCGGCTTTACATCTAGTTTCAAGATCCCTTCGATTTGTACGGGGATGCCCGAGAACCCATAAAGGGTATACCTGACCGGCTTTAGCTTATCTCGGGAGAGCTTGAGGTTCTCAAATGCTTCCAAGAAGAGGATGTTAACTGAGTTTCTGTTGTCTACGAGAATTCGGCGGACTTCGAAGTTTTCCATGACGAGGGCATCGCAGTGCGGGAGCCGAACTCCCTCCAGGTCTTCTCCGGAGAAGGAGATTGGCCACTGCTGGATCTGGGGGGAGGGATGGTCCCGAACAGAGTTAACCTCTCGGACTAAGGCCTTACGGGAAGTATTGGATTCCTCTCCTATGGGTCCACCATGGATGCAGTTTAGGATGGCCTGCCCTCCGGTCTCCTCGGGCTCGGGATCCTGCTCGTGTCGCCGGTTGACCGTTCGAGGAGGAGGCGAAGGCCTCGGATTCCTCGAATCCCTCCGGTTCCTTGGGTTAGCCCGAGTGAACTCCCTCTGGTACCCTCATTGTATGAGGGCCTCGATCTCTTCTTTGAGGGCCTGGCAATTGTCCGTCTCTTGCCCATTGTCTCAGTGGAAGCGATAGTAGAATCTCTGGTCCTGCTTCTTGTTGTTGCTTGGTCGGGGAGGGAGTCGGGCGATCCTTTTATCCTTGATCTCCATTAGGATTGCCGACATGTTATGGGTTAGCAGTGTATACCTTTCAAAACAGGGGACAAGAGGAATTCTTTTCAGATTGGCCATCTCTTTCGTGACTTTCTTGACAGGCTCAGAGTCGTCCGCCTTGCGCTTCCCGTTTGTAACGCCCCTGACCTAAGCTCGGACAATTTATACAATTTATCAGATAAATTATTTATAGTATAGTACAACTGCACACCACAGGCGGCCTCTCAAAAGGTGGTTAACCGGATTGGTGACTCTTGATAATAAGCTATTATATTTATAGTTAATTAATCTAGTGCTAATCCCGATATGGAACTATTTCATATCATATACCCTTTCTCTTTTGTGACACACAGCAACCCCCCTCAAAGGTGGGCCCCATGCACCACGTCAGTGCCTCATACAGCAGGCGCTGTCTTCTCAAACTCCAGGTAGGCCCTTCACTGACGCAGCGGTGATGTCACCCTCAAACAACAACAGCCTCATGTTGTTCTCAATGTGCCCCCCTTCCATTTATTTACACCAATGCCATCACTTTTTCTCTTATATATATATATATATATGTGTGTGTGTGTGTGTGTGTGTGTGTGTGTGTGTGTGTGTGTGTGTGTGTGTGTGTGTCTGTGTGTGTGTGTGTGTGTGTAAAAGGGATATGAGTAACTTGCTCATTTAGTAAATGAGCAATTGATTTTGTGGCATGCATGTGATACATTGGACAACTAACCCTTTTAAGAATTTTTCAATCACACATGTGTGCCACATCATCAATTGCTTATTTTCTAAATGAGCAAGTTGCTCATACCCCTTTTCCCCTATATATATATATATATATATATATATATATATATATATATATATATCAAATTATGGGGTGTTACACCTTTGGCCGTGGCTTCTTTTGTGCCCTCAGAGTGTAGGGTCTCTTCCCCCCGAATGTACTTCTCGACCATGTTGAACAGGTCGGGGAAGTCGATGGGCGGTTTCTAGGCTAGGGAGGCCTTGAGCTGTTCGTGGCGAACATTGTGTCGGAAAACTACGGAAGCGACGTCCGTGTCGAGAGACGAGACCGATCTCGCCTCGGTAGTGAACCTCCGAACGAACTCGCGGAGTGGCTCCCCTTCCTTCAGTCTGAGGTCCAGAAGGGATACACTCGTCTTTTCGACCTTTTTGCTGGTCACGAAGTGGGCTAGAAAACTTGCTTCTAACTGGTCGATTGAAAAGACCGAACCAGGAAGGAGCTTCGAGAACCATTCCCGAGTCGAGCCACGAAATGTGGCAAGGAAAGCACGGCATAGGAGAGGATTCGCTGCTCTGTGAATCAACATGAGGGTTTTGAACCCTTTCATGTGATCAGCGGGATCACCCTCTCCGTTGTACGTCTCGAATTGGGGAGGCCTGAAATTTCTGGGAATTTCAGCTTCCAAGATTTGAGTGAAAAATGGGGGCTGGGTCGGCCTATAACCATGGCCTGGAATCGGTTCACCCTCGCCGAGATGGGCGATGCGGTTCTCCATCTCTCGGAGGAGTCGAGGGACGACGTCTTCTTGTTCAAGTGGGCGGGTCGATTCGTGGGATTCGCCGCCCCGGACTTCTGGCTGAGGGATGGAGTCGTTGCGCGCCTCGGTCCTATGACCGCCTCGGATTGCTTGGAGGACCTCGTCCCTAAAATTCTGAAACTCGGCTCTCGTGACTGGGGCTTGCCCCACCGGGTCACGAGATGGTTGAGGTCCTCGGAGTGAGCAGCTGTGTCCCGGCTCCCGTTCTGGGGTCGGCTGTCTGCCCTGGTTCGGGACCGAGTTGGAAGCGGCCCTTCCCCTGGTTCGACTGGCCTGCAGATTTTGGATGAAGCGCCGTAAGTCAGTTGCGACTAAGTGAGAAGTGCCTGGTCCGGGTCCGACTGCGCCGTTGACCCACGGGTGATTAGAGCCCTGAGCGTCCGCGCGGCTGTGATGGGGAGGAGGATCAGGACAACGTTCAGAGGTGACGGCCCTCCTTGCTTCGAGAGCCATGAAGGAGCTCGGACTTGAGATGACTTCCCTGGCTGGGATTGGACTAGCGTCAGTACCTAAAGTTCTTACAGACAGCGCCAACCTGATGCGGTTTATTTTTGGGGTGTGGGGGCAACAAGTGTGAGTTCTTGTAATTTGTGTGCCGGAAGATGTGGTACTGGCGTTGATCCGATCATAGGCCGTAGGATCGGCTCGGGAGTAGCAGTAGAGAGGTACGGGCCGAGTGCTTGGCTCGGATCTAGTAGCTCGGCTCGGATCCTTGAGGCTCGTCTCGGTCTTTTGTACATGTACACTGCCTAGAAATACTGGGAAAAGTCCCGGCAGTAGGACCTCCGACGATCTAGTCAGTCACTGAGAAAGCAACAGTAGCTAGAGTTCAGTGGAAAAAGATTTATTACCTTTGAAAGTGATGAGGGGGTCTGGTATTTATAGGTAGGGGTAAGCGGGTCTGAGACCCTAACGGACCGGATCAGACCCGTTTGCCTGTGTGCCTGAATGGGCTAAAGCCCGTTGGACCTGCTTTGACCTGATGATCATGGAGGAGCGAATTTTGAGGGAATATGTTGGTCCGGATGGAGCCACGTCATCTACCCCTATCAAACTCAATTTTAAAATAAAAAAAAATTAATGGCCGAAATTTAACAGCAAAAAAATTATCCACCGTTGCATTCAAATTTTGAGTTTCAATAACTACAAGTCCCAGCACAAAATTTCTATTTCTAAAATCCCAATATAATTTTGAGTCTAAACCGTGAGATGCTCTAACAACTGGTACCGTAGAAAAGCAGTTTGAGATGAACGAACAGAGCTACACGAAATTATCTTGTATTCTATTCGGACATGATTAGAGAATAGATTTTGGAAGTGACAAATTTTAAAAGTCCAAAAATGCACATTTTCGGGTTTGGGAAGACTTCTAAAACAAACAATAAAAGAAAACAACATAGGGGAGAAAGAAGAGTAAAACTTACATCATTAAAGTTATGCATTCTTTATAATTGAAAGAGAAATAAGAAAAATGGTTTGAAAGCGATGGGAAAGTTGGACCTAAATTGAATAACACTTTGGCATCCACAGTGATTTTTCTCATTTGCTAAAATATAGCATTTACAGTAATAGCAATTGGGGAAGTATCGTGCAGTGATGCTTTGCTAAATCTTTCTCATTTGGGATAACATATTAAAAGACCAAATTACCCCCTCAGCAAAAAACCCATACATGATGGATTGAAGGGCAATTTTGTGGGAAAAAAAATTTTACTGTAGCTGGACGGGAAATGATCTCCCGGACGGGGTATCATTCCCCGTCTGAGGATATTTTATAAAAAAAATATAATAAAAGGGAAGGACGGGGTATGTTTCCCCGTCCGACCCATTTATAAAAATAAAAAAATAAAACAATAGCGGAGCGACGGTATATGATATCCCGTCTCACTCGATTAAAAAAATTTAAAATCGGAGCAACGGTATATGATATACCGTTCTTTATAATTTGAGAATTGCTATACTGGTTTCTCATATATGAGAAACCAGTATAGCAAATATGCTATAAAATGGCATGTAGCAAACCACTGCAGTCATCCGTTTTTTATAAAATGACAAAATGCCAATTATAAGAAACCACTGTGGATG
This sequence comes from Hemerocallis citrina, assembly GCA_017893485.1. Lineage (NCBI taxonomy): Eukaryota > Viridiplantae > Streptophyta > Magnoliopsida > Asparagales > Asphodelaceae > Hemerocallis > Hemerocallis citrina. The sequence continues at coordinate 176,133,511 of CM030366.1, read as the reverse complement.
CTCTTATGACCTCAATTGTGTGGATTAGGTAGGATGATAAGTCTAGGACTAGGATGTCAAAGAGTCATAGGTAGATAAGAGTGCAATTAATTATTAACTAGTATAATATATATGCAATCCATGTCTAAAAAAAAATAAAGTCATCAAATTAAATGAATATATAATAAATAAGAAAAAAATAGTTTATATTTCAATATTTTGAATTGAGCTACACATGCGGCGCATATTTATATTTGTTGAAAATAATTTGTACGTGCATTATATGTGTTTATATAGTTATAAAGTTATAATTTGTTTGTTACAAATTTCAACTCTCCCATTAAAATAGTACTCCCATTAAAATAGTAAAGATTATTACTGGCTTACCAATTCATAAAACTTTCAGTGCGGATGTTAGTAAGAAGAGATGTTAAACACACAATGTTATTTTAAAATAACTGTGTTTTCAATTGCAAATCGCGCTGGTTTAAAATTTATAGGACTTGTAATGTGACTTTCAAATATACACATCATGTAATTTCGAAATCATTCAATCTACATTATATTTCACATAATATGAACTAGCAATACACGTGCGATGCATGTATTAAATTTAAAAAAAAAATTAAAATAAGAATTTTGATTTACACGTGCGATGCATATCGTAATAAATATGATTATATATTTTTAAAAGTAAATTTAAAGACAATAATGGAAGAGTTGGAGTTGCACGCGTATTTCACGTAAGTAGGTAGATTTACAACTCCAACTCTTCCATGATAATAGTTATTATATATTACATTATAGATAAATCATAAATAGATAGATAGTAATTTACACATATGATGCACATTTAATATATTAAAAAAATTAAAGTAAAAAAATTTGACGTAGTGAGGACTTGAGAACTCGAATCTGAGACCTCCTTTATATTAATTATGTACGTATAATGCACATGTTGGTAGATTTACAAAATTACATATGACACTAAGGTCTTCTTCCATTATAATATTAGAGATTAAAGATTAGAGATTAGAGATATGAGAGTTAACAAAATAATGATAATAAAAGTAAATTATATAATTGTTATTCTTAATTCAGAATATTGAATAACACATGCGATTTCCTATGTGCTATAACTAATATGTTTAAAATAAAGAAATATCTAGCATTTTATAAAATTTTATATAACTTATACATTTGTCAAAAGGAATTACTATATTGACATTAAGGTAATTTTTAAAAGAGAATACATGGGTGCAGGGGCGCTGCATCCAACTTAGCGCAGTGCAGCCCTCCATGGCTCCAGCTGCGGTTTTAATTTTTAAAAAAAGGTGAAAATTACAGTTGTGGTTATAATTATAAAAAAAGATGAAAATTGCAGCTACAGCCAAGCCTAGGGCTGCGATGCACACTGCAACCCCCACTCATTTTTTTTTTCTTTTAAAAAGTATAAAATAATCATTTGAAAAGAAATATAAAACTCAATCATATAAATAATTTTTAAAAAAAACCTAATTTCTAATTAGATCATCTTTTAGATATCTTATTGGACTATATGATGCACATCATTCATTTTCTTTGAAAACTCTAGCTCCTATGCTCCCACTTTCTAACAGTGAATAAGCATGAGAACTATTGTATAGTTTTTTATGGGATAAGAAGAAGACGAAGAAGACCTTTCTTCAAGGGAGAAGAAGGAAAATAAAATCTTTTTCTAATCGTAATCTGAAACGAACTATAAATTTGATCCTCGTGATAAAAGATAAGTTTTGAAGAAGAAGGAAACGAGAAAAATAGGATGAGGGGTGCGTTTTTGGAGTAAGAATTTGAGCCTCATTTATTAGATAGTGTAATTTTGAGAACTCAAAAGGTGGGTTTTCATTCAAAACACCATGTTTTCAATATCATGTTTGACTAACATTAAACTTTGAAGTCATCTCCCACTAACAACTAATTTGAAAATATTGTGATACTCAAAATGTGATTTTGAGATCTTTTCTCACTAACACCCCTTTATGTTTCAGTCTATTGGAGTTTGCGTATCATCCATAGTTTTACATTTTGTGCCTATATTTTGGCATTTAAGTTCAGGAGTTGTTTATCTTTATAATAAGTTGTACGTGTTATGTGTGCACAGTGGTTGTTTGAGAACAAGTGGACTACTATTGTAATGAAATTGATTCATTGTCCAAAGGAGAGGAAGTTTATTGATTTGAGCTCCATTGTAAATTCCCAATTGTAATTGAGGTTATACGTGAAACTTAGATCTTATTTTCTTTTTTATCGCTCTTCTTCTTCCCTAATTTCATGCAAACCCTAGCTTACTTGTAGGTTCAACATTGGTAAAGAAGAAGACAAATCCTCCCCAATCTAAACCCTGAGAACAAGAATATTGGATCATTGGTAAGAAAGGTTGTATGCAGAGTTGTTTTTTTAAATTTTTAATATATATTTATATAGGTGATCTCCGATCACCGGTTTCATGAATGAGAAATTAACGAAACACATAGTACCAAATATTACATACATAATCTAACCAAAGTCTACTACATCAAACTACTCAATAAAAACATCAACAACAAATGGGAAATATTTTCCTCAAATAAAAAAAAAACAAAAACAAAAACAAAAAAAAAAACAATAAAAAAACAATAAAAAACGAACGAACAAACAAACAAACAAACGGGAAATATGCATAAAGCTTTCCAAAATGGCATGAACCTCCTATCAATAATAATAATTAGATTGATACTCAGTTTGGTAAATCTGTTGACAGAGAGATTAGTGGAGAATCTGTTAGCTTGATTTACTCCAATATCAGATCTGGTAAGTTGTATTGATTAGTGGAGAATCTGTTAGCTTGATTTACTCCAATATCAGATTCGGTAAGTTGTATTGATTAGTGGAGAATCAGTAGGAATCTGTTAGCTTGATTCTAGCACTAAATTAGTGGAGATCAGTTATTGTGATCAGATCTGGTAAGTTGTATATATACTACCACATACTAATAACAAATCATCAAGTTATTTACAATTTCTTTTCTTCTTTATGGTATCAGAGCCAAAACGATCCTACCCTCTTTCTCTCTAATTAAGGACGCCGCTCCTTACTCTAACCCTCACCCTTGCCTCCAATGGCCAACGACAGCACCTCCTTCATTTCCAACCCCTATGAACCTTCCAAACCCTTTGCCTGTATCACTCTTATCAGTGTCACCAAGCTTCTCCCCACCAATTATCTTAATTGGAAACTCCAAGTTGAAGCTCTCCTTGATGGCTATGATCTCCTTAAATATCCAGATGGATCCTTCCCCGCGCCATCGGAAACAATCTCCACCACTGCATCGCCTCCAGTGACGACCCCAAATCCTGCCTATCAGACATGGCGTCGACAGGACCGCCTCATCTATGGCGCCCTCCTCACCACTCTCTCCAATGAAGTAGCCTCCCTGGTGTCTCAGACAAAGACGTCGCATGATCTTTGGACCCTTCTCAAAAGCACCTATGCCAAGGCATCCCGCAGTCATCTCAAGCAACTAAAGGAGCGTCTCTGTACTGCTTCCAAAGGTACACAATCCATCACAACCTATATGCATTCCCTGAAGCAAACAACAGATCTTCTTGCATCACTTGGATCTCCTGTCTCTGTTGAAGACATGACTGACCATGTCTTACGCGGTCTCGACGACGGCTACAGAGCCGTCATTGACGGCGTGAATGCAAGGAACATCCCAATCACCTTTGATGACCTCCTCGAGAAACTTCTCATCCACGAACTCTCCATCGTTGCTGCTCAGAGACAGAATCCTGCTCCAATTACAGCCTTGAGTGCTCAGGCTCGGCCTAACTCCAACAACAGGTCTCGGTCAGGGCAATTCTCTGCACAGTCTAATCAGCGCACTGGCTACCGCAACCCTCCAAAACCGTTTCTAGGTCGATGTCAGTGGTGCAATGTCAAAGGGCATGTTCTATCCCAGTGCCACACCTTCAGACAGCAACACCCCGGTATCCCGCCTCCCCCTCGGGATCCTCCGGCTTACACTGGACAAGCTCGGGCCAATACTGCAGCTGCTGGCCCATCTCAGACTGGTTTTTTGGTTGACAGTGGAGCATCGCATCACATCACCAATGATCTTGCAAACCTGGCGCTTCATCACCCGTACACTGGCCCCGACTCATTGTTTATGGGTAACGGTTCAGGTTCAAACATCTCTCATTCTGGAACACTTTTACTTAATGATTTATCATTGTCTAATGCCTTGTGCATTCCTTCCATGAAACAAAATATCATCTCTGTCTCTAAACTTACCAAACAAACTAACTCTGCTGTTGTTTTCCTGCCAAACTCTTTTTATGTAAAGAACTTGCAGACGGACCAAACAACCCATAAAGGCCCATGTGTGGATGGACTTTATCTCTGGCCCGCTACCTCACCGTCCGTCCACACCGTCCACACGGAATCCTCTGCATCATGGCACTATAGGCTTGGGCATCCTTCATCTTCAATCTTCAAATTCATTCAACAGCAATTTTCTTTGGGCTCAAATAAATTCCAGCAATCAGATTGCCACTCATGCCAAATTACCAAATGTCACAAGCTTCCTTTTCATGAATCCACTCTAAAATCTTCTTATCCATTGGAAATAATTTTTTCGGATGTATGGACTTCTCCCATTTTATCCATTGATGGTCTTCGTTACTATTGCATGTTTGTTGATCATTTTACTCGCTATATCTGGCTTTATCCAATGAAACACAAATCTGATGTGCAAACCATATTCCCAAAATTTAAATCACTTATTGAAAATTTCTACCACCACAAAATAAAAATCTTATACACAGATAATGGTGGCGAATATATTGGTCTTCGTCCCTTTTTAAGCAACCATGGTATAAGTCATCACACCACCCCACCTCATACACCCGAGCACAATGGAATTTCAGAACGCCGGAATCGTCACATCGCCGAAACCGGCCTCTCTCTCCTCCATCACTCGGGATTGCCCCTAACCTATTGGCCTCACGCCATGAGCACCGCAGCCTACCTCATAAATCGCCTCCCAACTCCAATTCTTGGGTATGAATCACCCTATTCCAAATTGCTCAACATTAGCCCGGATTATCATAAGTTAAAATGTTTTGGATGTTTGTGTTTTCCCTGGATTAAACCATATGCTGATCATAAACTTGCGCCAAAGTCTGCTATGTGTGTTTTTGTAGGTTACTCGGCTGATCAACATGCATATTTGTGTCTCATCCCAAAACAGGAAGGATTTACACTTCTCGCCATGTGAAGTTCGTAGAATCTGAATTCCCGTTCAGCTCTCTAGTGGCTCAATCCAATTCAAGTGTAGAGCAACAAACAGGCCCACTCCAACTCTCCATTTTACAGCCCATAGACCAACCCACGGTGAGTTCCACTCTAAACACACCTGAAGACTTATCCGCTGCCACTCCCTCTCCCTCCATCACCCACCCACCAAATCCGGCTCCATCATCACCCTCAAACGAACCCACCCACACCACTCAATCCTCCAGTTCAATCTCCCAATCATTTCCACAACTTCCTGCCCCACCAACCCAACCCGTTGTCAAGAGACAGAAACCCAATGGCGGTGGGATCATCACCCGGTCTCAAAACAACATAGTTAAACCCATCAACAAGCTCAACCTCCATGTCCGACCCTCCTCTCCCATCGAACCCAGCACCATCACCCAGGCTCTTCGCGACCCTGATTGGCGCTCAGCCATGCAAGATGAATTTGATGCCTTACACCGCAACAACACTTGGGATCTTGTCAGTCGGTCCTCTGCTCAGAATTTGGTTGGCTGTAAATGGGTATTCAGAATCAAACGGAATCCGGATGGATCGATTGATCGTTACAAGGCTCGGTTAGTTGCCAAAGGGTTTCACCAACGCCCTGGTTGGGACTATACGGAAACATTCAGCCCAGTTGTTAAACCGGTAACCATTCGAGTCGTCCTAACACTTGCGGTTCGCCAGGGTTGGTCCATACGTCAGCTTGATATCAACAATGCGTTCCTTCAGGGGACACTCAAGGAGGAAGTCTTCATGATACAGCCACCTGGTTTCGTCAACAAAGACTTCCCGGATCATGTCTGTCGCCTCAAAAAGGCACTCTATGGACTAAAGCAGGCACCCCGCGCCTGGTACACGGAGCTCCGAGTATTCCTGCTCTCCCTTGGCTTCGTAAATTCAACTGCAGATGCTTCTCTCTTCATCTACCAAAAACTGAGTGTTACACTGTACTTATTAGTGTATGTTGACGATATAATTGTCACTGGGAGCTCCTCTGCCGAGTTGTCTAAACTCATTGTCACACTCGCTGCTCGTTTTTCATTAAAAGACCTTGGTTGTCTTAGCTATTTCTTGGGTGTTGAAGTAATTCCTTCCGCTGCAGGTATGTTTCTTTCACAAAGAAAATATATCACTGATCTGCTACATAAATCTGGCATGGCAGATACGAAACCGGCATCCACTCCCTTGTCTGCTAGTGTTCCATTACTCAAGGATTCAGGTTACCTCCTGCCTTCCCCAACTGAGTACCGAGCACTCGTTGGAAGTCTCCAGTATTTGAGTCTTACTCGTCCAGATATTGCTTTCAGCACCAACAAACTTGCACAGTTCATGCAGAACCCACGAACGACGCATTGGTCTGCACTCAAAAGAGTGCTCCGATATTTGGCGGGCTCTTGTGACAAAGGGGTATTCATTTCGGCAACTGCTCCGCTGAATTTTCATGCCTACTCGGATGCGGATTGGGCGGGCGACAAGGATGATTATATTTCAACAACTGGTTATTTGTTGTATCTCGGCAGCACTCCCATCTCTTGGAGCTCCCGAAAACAACGATCTGTTGCTCGATCATCAACAGAAGCAGAGTACAAAGCCTTAGCTGACACGGCTAGTGAGCTACTATGGGTCCTTTCCTTGTTTACAGAACTTGGTCACACACCCACTACCAATCCGGTTATATATTGCGACAATCTCGGTGCCACAAATCTAAGTGCTAATCCTGTTTTCCACTCTCGGATGAAACACACAGCCTTAGCCTATCACTTTGTCCGAGAAAATGTCCAACATGGCAGGTTTCGAGTGTCTTTTGTGTCTACTGATGATCAGCTTGCTGATATTCTAACAAAACCACTGCTTCGTCCTCGGTTCGAGTCCTTACTGTCCAAGTTGCATCTCTCTTCCAGATTATACAACTTGCGGGAGGATATCAATAATAATAATTAGATTGATACTCAGTTTGGTAAATCTGTTGACAGAGAGATTAGTGGAGAATCTGTTAGCTTGATTTACTCCAATATCAGATCTGGTAAGTTGTATTGATTAGTGGAGAATCTGTTAGCTTGATTTACTCCAATATCAGATTCGGTAAGTTGTATTGATTAGTGGAGAATCAGTAGGAATCTGTTAGCTTGATTCTAGCACTAAATTAGTGGAGATCAGTTATTGTGATCAGATCTGGTAAGTTGTATATATACTACCACATACTAATAACAAATCATCAAGTTATTTACAATTTCTTTTCTTCTTTACCTCCAGCCAGTTCACCACAATGCTTTGAAAGATAGGAGGTAAATGCAGACGACTCCACCTGGCCTATTCCGCACCATCCTTGCGAAATCTCTTCCTAATCCTTACTTGACCTACCCAAGTATCAATTAGAGCTAATAATTTATGCAACATCATTCAAAAATCTACAGTTAATGCTCCAGAAACAAGCCTCATTCATGCCTAACTATAGGATCCACAAATTGGTCGCTACTGTAATATCCCACACTGCCCTATTATCTTTCATAACCCATCTCGCTTTCCAGGCCCGCCAAATGTCATCAATATTGTTAGGTGTCACCATAATACCAAATCTCATTCCCAAAACTTCCCAAGTCAGCATAGCCTTTGGACAATAAAAGAAAATGTGATTAACATCTGCCTCCCCTACATTACATCTGGTTCATCTAACATCGACCGGATTGTCACGTTTTCTAAGGTTCATTTTAGAGAGACTAGTGTTGTTCGTCACTAGCCAAAGAAAGGCCTTCACCTTTGTTGGAACATTAGAATTCCAAATGGTATTTGAGTCCATGTTCTTCATTGCCCCATCATTCAAACGTCGATACATTGATCTTACTGCGAATGCGCTGTTAGATTCTAAGCCCTAATCTCGGTCATCTTCTTCTACACTCCGATGTTGGAATCAATCAAAAACCAATCGACGAGGTTGTGAATCCACTAGGTTTTGGTTTTGGATGTCGAGCTAAAGCTGAACCATTGGATTGATTAACATGAGGGACCACCGACCATAGCATTGAACCCCACAAGTTTTCCAACCTCGAAGAACGATCAAAATGCTTGGAATTGGCAGTTGGTGGAGTTTGCAATAGATTTGGTGACATCAAGAGCTAACTCCCTCAATTGCAGACTTAACATCAAAAGTATCAAGGTGAGGAGTATGATGTGTCGTCGGGGTTTGATTATAATAGTCTGGATGCGACTATGCATTGACAAGGCCCAACACATGTTCGACATCAAAACCCAAGCCTTCAAAGGTAAGATAGAGTTAATGATTGGTGAGGAAAGAGAAACGTATAAGGGACATGGAATGTCAAAGTCATGGTATATTTCTTCCCAACACACTCTAAGACATGACTTACGCACTTTTGATAGCACAAGGGTATCACAAACTGGATTTATCACCTTGAACATCACTTTTATACACAAAAACAGATGAGGAAAATGAATTACTATTTAATTTGTACTTCTCTGTCAGTGGAAGTGGTTTGAGAAGCAAGAAGACCCTGAAGCTACTTAAGTTGTTTTAGTTGCAGCAGACTGAGTATGTTAAAAGAGTTCATCAAATTTAATCACCTCATTAAACCATCACATGTAACTTCATTAGTTAGTTGTTACTTGTCTGGATTGAAGGAGGACTTACAAAATGAAGTGAGGCCAAACATCCAAAAGCTATACTGGACGCTTACAGAGAGGAAATTGCTAGAGAAACCATATTGTCATGCCACAGGAATAGTTGGCTTAAGTACCTCTACTTATGAACCCTCTCCCAATATTTCTCATGCATATAGCCTAACATTTCCATTGCCAATAATTAATATGCAATTTCAAAACTTCTTACTAGTTTAAGTCATATGATCCCAAACGAAACAACTTCACTGAGAGACCCCAAATTTGCTAAGTATGTTGAGAGAAGAGGGAAGAGTCCTTGCTTCCGTTGTGATGAGAAATATGTGAGGGAGACTTGGAAGGTTCAGTAAATTCTCTGCAAGAAGATGTAGAAGTGTAGGTGGGGGTGGAGATCACTAGTTTTAAGCCTCCCTTGTCTCAAAATGTGGAACTCAGCATTATGTAGCTGCTATATTTCTTGATGCTGTCTTAGACCTAACAATCCTCAAACTTTCAGAGTACATGGTCTCATTGCTTCTAAAAGTGTATGTGCTCTCATAGATAGTCACTACAAACCGCACAGGCTATAGCGGCGCTTTTACAAGGCTATAGCGGCGTTTTTTGGCGCCGTTATAGCTCATAACGGCGCTTCTAAAACCGCCGCTAAAAACGCCGTTAGAACGTGCGTCGTTATAACCATATAGGCTATCGCGGCGCTTTCGGACGCCGCCGCTATAGGGTGTCCACCTATAACGGCGTTGCCAAACCGCCGTTATAGAAGCGTTTCGTTTTGAAAAAAAAATAGCTATAACGGCACTTTTTCCAAGCGCCGGGACTGCACCAAGATTAAAAAGCTAGCATTGGTACCCTGCTGCGGCGCTGGTCCAGCGCCGCGATAGTGGGTACTCAAAAGTTGTACCTATTGCGGCGTTTCGTGGTAAACGCTGCGATAGGTAGGTTTTTTTTTTTTTTTTTTTTTTGGCATTTTATTATAAAATTTTCAATTGAAAAAACCAGTAATTAATCGCATATTATAAATACATGTAATCATATTAAATTTAAATGCAAATCAGGTAAATCAATAATATCATAATCAAGAACCAAAAGTCACACATAACAAAAAACAACTCAATAGAAAACAAAATATGTAACACATAAACTGTCATATAACAAGTATCAAATGTATATGTTGTACAACACTTAGTTATTACAAAAGATAGATATAATTCCTACAAAACATTTTTAAAAAAGTCCAAATTCGACAAACTACAGCAGGGGAGTCTCCTCGTGTGGCCCGCTGTTGCTTCCAATTCCATCGTTATTTTGCCCTAGCGTATGTGCGTGACTGGAAACCGATGGAATCCGTTGGCTCTGTAGAAAAAACATAAATATTTCAGTAAAGTAATGGATATAAGAGGCAACACATACACATACACATACACATACACATACACATACACAGAGAAAAAATAACTGTATAAATGATAATGATGCAAAAAGACCATAAAATTTAAATGTTTCATGTTTGGATTTTGAGACTACAGTTAGCCAAGGAAGCTGCAGTTGTCTCTACTACATATAACTATTAGTAAAAAGAAAACCACCCATTCAAGAAAGATATATACTTCTTAAACAAGTGCATGCGGTCTTAGCTATATAAAAAAGTAATGTTTTACTTCAAAATGTTTTTTGAATGTAATTCTTATATAATTTTTTAGTAAATTCTTAGCTAATGGAACAACATCCCGACCAGGTTGCACTGAAAAATTATTTACGGTGAGATCTCTCCGAATCCAAATCACTCTTGCTACACATTCCTTCTAGTACCACTAAAATCTCCCTTGGTTCGTCATCTCATCATCATATATGATATATGTGCTCAAGTGTTCTCTATAACAATCTAGCACAGTTGTAAATAAATTTACTAAAATAACTACTGCCGATAACAACTGTAGTCATAAAAATATGAGATCTATGTCCAATAGGTAATAATTCGTAAATGTTTCATATTCAATGCAAAATTACAGAATATGAGAATCAATATTTATGAAAAAAGTAACAAGATTCCACAGAACAACTGTGAACAATTTTTAAATTTTGTGTGTATTCGACAGTATTTAAGAAGCACTAGAGAAAGTGTCTGACATGTGTGGAAGTACCTATGAAGTATTGGAATCTGAAACAGTTTCAGCTCCATGATAGAAATGTGTGAACTATATTGCAGGTACTTACCAGGACAAGGGCCGAGCAAGAAGTTGTTGAAAAGAGTAGTATTAAATTAGAAATAATATCTGCCAAACTACAATGCCTGAAACAGGAGATGGAAAGTTTCATAAAAGAAAGGCGAATAGCTAAGTTGTATCTTGAATGTGTGGAACCATATTGAGATCAATCAAAATTGTCGTCCACACCTCATATTAACTGATAGTATTTTATACTTTTCCATTGTGACTAATGAAATTAATTGAAATACCTGCAAACTTTCTAGGCAATTATCTATATAAATAACTAATAACAAAATTTTGGGGTCTTAACATATAAAGGTAAGAGATCATACTTTACAAGATCTGAAACTTCGGCCATGAACGCAGAAAAGTCCATATCTGCAAGAGATTGCTGAGAAGCACCCTCAGTCTTGGGACCTTTACCATTAGAAGATGACAATGGAGAGGAATTTGATGAACCATCGACAGAAGCCTTCAGTTGAAAATTGGGTTTGAGTAGAAGCACACTTGCGCATGACAAAAAGAATTTCAGAACGCTCAAAATTGGGTCAGTTGATACCTCATGAATCTGGGCTTTCAGAACTGGGAGATGATTTTTGTTAGGCCCCTGTAGATGATCAGCAACAGACAGGTTTAACTAAAATGGAGGAAATAAATGTTACTTAACTCTTAAATAATAATCACAGTCATAGCCTAGAAATAACGATAAAAAAAATCATAGTCTAGAAAAGACAAAAAAAATTAATTACAAAATATATATCTTTCATTTGGTATAGAATCAGTAGAATATATGTTTTCACAATTATGCTGGACATCCATTGACAGGAACAGTGGAGGTAAGAGGTATCTAGTATGGGCAGCTATTGTTCAGTGGTGTAAGAAAAAATTCGAGAGGATTGCGAAATTTCAATAGATCAGTAATTTTTAAAATGTGTAGCATTCATGTAAATAAGAATAACAAATTGTTATTAACTTGCACTTTAAATCTCAAGGTCCTGGAGTAACAAAGACAATAATATTTTTGTCTCCTTAATGCTTGGAAGTAAGAGTTTAAAACCACACAACCTGCTTCATGCTTGGAAGTAAGGGTTTAAAATCACACAACTATATGGAAATTGATAGACCATCCCTATAGTGCCATTAACATGTTTCGTGTCAGACTCACTGTTTTTGGCTAATGGAAAGCATGCATACACTCCAAATGGCAATGAAATAGACGTAATATTCTTAACCATCAATATAAACCATAAATGTACAATCATTTCTATCATGATTTAATTAAGGCATTATTCTATGATTTAATTAAGGCATTATTCTATGTATTGCTTGTTCATGAGGTTGATCAGGGTGCGCGCATAGTGTAATATCCGTTCCTCGTGTGGATATATATATATATATATATATATATATATATATATATGCTTCTTAGAAATTCTTTGTCAACCTCACAAACCTTTAATTAACGTTATTATAATTTTTACTTCCAATTGTAATGTCACATGATAACAAAGTTCATTTTCTTTTTAATTAATCGTAAGAGCATGCGGATAGGGACTAAAATATTACTCTTTGTGGCCTCTAACTTTAATTAATTAATTAACTAATTTTAGCTGCAATCATGCACGAATAAAAGATTGGAATATTAATCAAGTTTGATCACCAATGGCAAGAGTCAGTCAGAAATTTCATACAAAAACTACGCTTTTGATGTGAGAGATATTAAGATTGATTAAGTCTCTTAGCCTACAAATATTCATTTTGCGATGAATAAACAAGCATCGATTGATGTAAACACCAACTCAAACTTTATTTTAATTATGTTTTTGAAAGTTGTCATGGAGTAGTTAGTCAAAGGGATGGAGCTGTACATACATTTTGAATGAATTAATCTAAACAGCATTTGAAATTTTTAATAATTTTCTTTTGTTCCTTAGAACTCCTCCAAGAGTACCAGAGTCATTAGTAGCCATTCAGTTAAGCGAATTTTTTTTTAGCCCAGTGATTTGGAAATGATTTTGCTTCAAGTATAAATTTCTCATCGTTCAAAATACTTCGAAAAATTCATTGTGTTATTTATGATAGTTATTACAAAATCATAGCCAACATACAAATTTAAATGAAATTTTCCTTCAATTTCAGTCTTGAAAACCTACCGTCATATCTGTTTGAAACATGAAAGTCAAACCTAAACATTTTACTTTTTTTTTAAACATGAGGTCAAAATAATCTCTTCATCTTTATATTATCTGCGTTTTGTACAGAAACTGGCCGACGTACGGCATAAACATTAGTTGATAATCTCTTCATCTTCCCAGTTGATGTGATTAACATTTTTTTTGGGTTGTTGAAAAAGTTCTCTTTGATGTAATCCCAAATGGTTAAAACATACAATTGCACGATTTTTAAATTTCACAGTAGTTAGTAGCCAAAAGTATTGGAATAGGTGCTAACATGAAATTGTTTTCTATATAGAGGTAAAGGATCATCCTCTTCAATTAATAAATTACATGTTATATCACATCGTAATTAAGAACAATTATAGAAATATACATGAATTTGTACTATACTGTCATTGTGATGCTGAAGATATATGCTTCAGAAAATTCTCTTAGTTTAATCTAGAGACTATATGATCTTTAGTAGGAGTACTAACTCTTTACGTGATAATCGCGCAAAAAAACTAATTTATCTTTAGTTTATTACCCCCTTTTCTTGAATGGATCATCGTAAATAGAATTTTCTACGTTTTACTGCGATCTTTTAATAAGTTATTGTAATTTGGGTTGATCAGTGCTCCATGTACAAAAGAAAAGACATTACACACAGTGTTGCTCTAACAAGTCGCTACCTCTGTTGCATAAATATGAAAAGACATTGAGCAACATAAATATGAATTAATTAATATTAATAAATAAATACATAATATATCCATAGGAAGAAAAGTCACTACCTCTGTTGCTCACCATTGATATACCAATACGAGTCTTGGTCTTCGGTAGTTGCCTAGTTTTCGCATATAAAAATCAGCATGAATTAATTTGTTGCATAAGATTGCTATTAAGCTCGCGAGTCCCATACTCCATGATACAGAAACCATAAAAGAACATAAACAAGCATCGACATAACATCATATTCAGATAGCGTAATAAATGGCAATGAAATAGACGTAAAAAAGATAAACATAATACTTAAGAAAAATCAAACTCACTTGAAGAACACGAGCAGAGACACGAGAGCTTGCGATTTCTAGATACTTTCCATTCATTTTCTTTAAAGCTTCACTTACAAACCTTATGCCATGTAAACTAATTAGCAAACGCAAGGCGAACATCTAAATAAACATAACTAAACAAATAACAACATATGCTCCCAAAAAATAAACAAACAAGTACATACTTGGATCTCTCTTCCTTGCTGATATTATGACATCTCATTTTTTCCCACAATGAAGCTAACTCCTGCCAAGCATTACCAAAAGTTAATACTTAGCCAAAATAAATAAATAACATAAGACAAAAAGTAAAAAAAAATAAAAATCGAAACACCTCGTCTGAAGAACTACACTATGTTTGCCGTAAGGTAATAATAATATAATATCTTGTATTCATGACGCTTTCTTTACTGCGGCAAACTATATTATTTTATCCAACTAAGCTATTCAGCAAATAATCAATAAAACTAAAACATTTTATTACCTATGTGTAATAATAGTAGGCATACAGAAAATCATACAAAGTATAGTAAAATGCCAAAAACTAGCCTAGTTTTTTCGTATAGCAAGTAACTAGCCTATAGTTTCAGCTGGTAATTGAGAACACCAATTTTTCATTGCAAAACACACTTGTACATCAATTCTCAAATGCCCGAGTAATCTCATGTTAGTTTTTTGCATTTTAGCCTCTAACTTGAGCAAAAGTCCAACTTTTAGGCATTGAGCAACTACCATTTCGCCTTTGTCACATAATAATTCACTAGTCATATATCAATGAGCAATGTTCTATTAATAAATAAATTCCTAAACTCCAACATTGAAAATTAAACAGAACTGGTGCTCACTTTCTCGAGATTGTAGTTCAGTTTCCTCTTCTTCTTTCTCTCTTTCGACATTGCCTAAATCCAAATTCATCAAACAATCAATAAATAAGAAAAAAGATATCAACTTTAGGCATTTTAGTTAAAAACCAAATGAGATTTTGATACCTTTGCGGCGAGTCTGCGCTCTCTCGGGGTTTGCGGCTTCTCCGCCGGCGCCGCCGCAACGGCGGGCTTAGCGGGTTTGGACTTGAACGGTTTCGGGTCCTTCTTGGATCCACATTGCACATCTTCGAAGGCTCGCGCTTTCGCATCTTGGAATCGATAATTTCGTCGATCGCCGCCATTACAGAGAGAGAGAGAGAGAGAGAATAGGGGGTTTAGGGTTTTGGTCGAACGAATAAGAAGATGAGCAATAAGGAGGAGCGGCGAAGGAGGAGAGCGGCAAGGGTGGTGCGCGCGAGGGAGGTGAGGCGGTAAGTGGGGGAGGGGAGAGAGAAACGCGATGGATTTTAGAGGGGAGGCGGTGTGTGCTGAGCGGGAAGAATAGTGGGATTAGGGATAGAGTAAGCGGGATTAGGGTTAGAGGAGAACGGGAAGAAGAGCGGGATAAAAATTGGGGAAAGTAAAAAGGGGGGCGAGGGTTTAGAACGGGGTAGCTTTTCAGAACATTATTTACCCCCACCCTATAACGGCGCATATATATAACCGCCGCGATAGGTTATACACATATATATAACGGCATTACTGTTTGAGTCTATAGCGGCGTTGTTGTCACACGCCATTACAGAGAGTGTGTTTTTTATAAAATAAAATTCTCCTGTACCTATAGCGGCGCGCTGTGGAAACGCCGCGAAAGATATGCCGCTATAGTCCATGCGGTTTGTAGTGAGTGGTTCAACTGGTAACTTCATTGATCCTAAGGTAGTACAAAGAACTAAGCTTCTACTGAATACTATTGTTAGCTTTGAAGTGACAGTGGCTAAGGTGAGAAACTTAGATGTAAATGACACTTTCAATCTGTGACTGTTATATTCCAAGGTGCACTCATTGTTGTAAACTTTTATGTTCTACCCATGGAAAGTTGTCAACTAGTTCTCGGTGCCCAGTGGATTCAAACTGGATGGGGGTGACCAGGATTTTAAATTTGAGTTAAAAGGGAAGCAGATGGAATTAAGATGTCTACCAGCTCAGGTATTGGAGTTTGCTAGTGCTAAAGAAATGACTAATCTCTCATGCATATGGAAGGAGGCTGGTACACATCTTAAATTTTTGAGTTTTGTGTAACTTTTGTTGGATTTTATGTCTTGCGTACTATTGATTTCGATGAGAAGAAGAAGATAATGAAACGATGAGTGAAACGAACGAGATCTCCGAGTGTGCCTTTTTTAGTTCGTTACGTATGGCAAAGCAGCAAAAGGATTCACTCCCTTCAAGCGAAGGGGGCTCACAACCATAGCTGAATTTCCAACATTAGCTAATAACTCAACTCACCCTTTCTCTTCAGAATAAAGAGGTCGAAGCATCGATGGAAAGATGAAGCAACAATATCACAACAACAGGCAAAGGATTTGACAGTCGATTGCCCCAAAGGGCAGTCGACCGGCCAGGCTCTCTGGATGAGAAGTGACACTTTGCAATCGACTGCGACTTTGAGAAGTTGACCGCCGATGATGGGCATACGGGGGACAGCAGCATATTGGGCTGATTCTTGGGGAATCTTTCGAGGCTAACTTCTACTCCAAGTTAGATCGTATATCTCCTATCGTGTGTCTCTTTATTCAAGATATATCAGACAAATAATGTCTCAAGACTATAACCTAGGGTTTCTCTACATCTCTATATATTATTGTATTGGCCTCCTTTGAGAGACAAGAGAGAGCACTTCATTATAAAGAGCAATTGAAAGAGTTCGCCATTGTAAACAGCTGATTATCTTCTAGTGATACTTGAGAGATAGATAAGTTCTTGGAGCAAATATAATACTTTGTATATTCTCCAGTTGAATAATATTTTCCTTATTTCTCTCCTAAATTAGGCATAGCCAAATCGGGACAAATCATTTTGTGCTTTGTGCGCTTGGTTTAATATACTTATTTGATTGTTTATCGTTAGATCTGTTTCCGCTAAACTCAGCAACGAATTCCTAACAATTTGTGTGAAAACATCAATTAATCCCAACAACTTTTATATTCCAAGGTGCACCCATTGTTGTAAGCTTTTATATTCTACCCATAGAAAGTTGTCAACTAGTTCTTGGTGCTCAATGGATTCAAATTGGATGGGGTGACCAGAATGTTAAATTTGAGTTAGAAGGGAAGCAAAGGGAATTAAGATGCTAAAGTTGTGACTTATCTCTCATGCATATAGATGTGTATTCACACTACAAGACTAATAGTCTTTACCGGCATTTTTTTTCACATTCACCGGCGTTTTTAAACGCCGACGTAGATACCACCGGTGGTGCAAGTGTCGCTGAATCGTGTGTCGCTGTATCTTAGAGACATTCTCCGGCGTTTTTTATGAACGCCGGTATAGGTTAAAACTACACCGGCGATTGAAAAACGTCACCGAAAGGGTGGTTTCGTTTGGAACTTCAGTTTTCAGCCACCACCTACACCGGTGTTTTTAAAACGCCGGTATAGGTTTTCAGTTTTGCTCAAAGCTACCCCGACGACTGTAAAAAAACGCCGGGGTAGATATATATTTTAAATTTTTTTTAAAAAAATTTAAAATTAAAATTAAATTAAAAAAAAACCCTTCACCAGTCTTACAATCAAAACCAATTGCAAAACTAAAAATGACCCAAATTAAGTTCATCATTGCACAGATTCTGAAAATCTTCAATCCCTAAAATATGAATGAAGCATAATAGTATAATATCATCAAATTGTAATCTCATTAACATAATAATGTGATCTCATCACATTCATAACCAAAATATGGAGTTCAAAATATTGAGTTACAAAGAGTGAAAAAGATTATTTTCACTGTCAAATTCAGGCAAACAAGATACTAACTGAGATGAAACTTATACTTTTATAATACTCATGATATAATTGTCAATTGAAACCACAACATAAGTTCAAATAGGATTATTTCATCACCGGTCACTCCTCTATAAATCATAGTATGCAACTTCAGTTACATAATCCATCTCATCATCACTTAAAACCAATGAGAAAGAACAATCTCATTTTCAAACCCAAGCAACAAGCATGAACATTATCTCAGAAACTGATACTCATCTAGACATCATGATATAATTGTATATAAAGTTTAGATAAGAAAATTTCCATCACTAGTCACTCCTAAAAAAAATCATAGTGTGCAACTTCAGATACATTATCCATCTCATCTCCAAATTCAGACAAAAAAGAACTCGTGAAGCTGCACTTCTAGGCAAACCATTGCTCAGTTCTAGACAAACCATTTATAATAAACATTGCTCATTTGCAAGTCTTCCCCATGGCAATGAAGCATCATATTCTATCCCTTCAAGAATAAAAAGGATAAAGAACTCTTTACACCAAACATGTCACTGTATATTCACGCCAAACATCCCTAATACTATAACACTACAAGCCGGTCCTGCTGGTCTTTGCATCATTCCGGGTGTCACCACCCTTTTAAGAAAAGGGGTAGAAACACTCTAGAAGAGGTAGAAGCCACAATGTACTCCTCCCCATGGCCTACAATTGTACGTATACAAAATTCCTAGCAGTTACGATCATCTTTTGAAAGAAAAAATAGTCTCAAGACTCTATCAGCTTATTAAAGTAATTGCATGTTACGTGAAGCATAGAATGTTAATTGATCTCAAACAAGTATAATTAGATCAAACTCTGTTCACCAAGCAAGTGACTGGTACATAAACATATACATAATCATTTTACTCTTTGTTGGGTATTGAACATTATCCATATAAAAGAATATACATATATGCCACAAGTAAAAGTATAGAATGATATTGTAAAGCCTCAGGCACAAGAGAAGATGTGCAGGCATTTCAATTCAAGAACGACATGAATTTTCTTGACATTATATTAGTGGATTATGGATATAGGTCTTTTTATTATTTAGGTTTTGGGTCATTTCCATTCAACTCACTTACAAATGTGTTAATTCCATATAACTCACTCACAAATTGCTATTTCCATATAACTCACTATGTGAAGTGCATTTCAAAAAACTAATCATGGTTAGCATCCATTATATCCAAACAAATGGCTTTAAATACGACAAGATTCCAAACAAATGGATCTATGCACTACAAACACATTATATCTTCAACAAATTCAAGTCAAATTTAATGTGTATATAAGATACCAAATTGACATACATAAGGCTAGTGCATTAACAAGCATTTCATCAACAAGTCAAACATAAATCGCAACCAATTGAAATGAACAAGCTATCATGAATATATCACATACTTTCAAAGCAAAGCAGTAGCAGCACAATAATGCAATCAATAAGACATCTTTCATACTTCCATGAAAGATTACCACAAGATTACCACAGCTCGCTAGCATACTTCCATGAGCCAGTAACATCATAGTTAATGCATAATTTGACATCCTACAAATTAAATTTTTTTTTTAAAAAATGATTCAGAAATTTCAAGAACAAACCTAGGGTTTGTGTAAAGGAAGGGGCGACGGCGGGGGAGGGGGGCGGCGATGGGGGGAAGGGGCGACGGTGGGGGAGCGGGCAGCGATGGGGGAAGGGCCGACGGTGGGGGAGGGGGCGGCGATGGGGGAAGGGCCGACAGTGAGGTATGGAGTGCGGAGATGGGACAGTGACGGGGGAAGGGGTACGCCGGAGGAGGGGGGCGGCGATGGGGGAAGGGCCAACAGCGGGGGAGGAGGCGGCGATGGGGAACGTGGCGATGTCAGAGGGGGGGGGGGGAAGGGATTGTGGCGGCGATGGGAGGAGGGAGATGGAGAGAGAGAGATAGAGTGAAAAATTGGGGATTAAAGTAAAATGAGAGAGAGAGAGAGAGAACGAGAGTGCGTATCATTTCACTTATCCGGTTTCTACACCGGCATTTCAACGAAAAAATGCCGGTGTATACCTACATACGCCGGCGTTTTCCACATACGCCGGTGTAGAGTTGGATTTTTTGTTCTTTTACATTAACTTGTTTCTACAGTGACGTTTCTACCAAAACACCGGAGTAGAAATGCCGGTGTAAAATTATTTTTTTGTAGTGTCAGTCCAATTTCTTGATTCGAGGAGTTCTTCTCATATATGCTCCAAGAGGGAGATATTTTCTACTTACAAGTTCACAGGAGATCGTTGTATGAGAAAGATGATTGGAGAGTTTCGTGAAGTAGTGTGTGAGGGAACAATCGAGTTGGAATCGCTAGACGGAAAGATGTAAACACTAAAAAGTGTTATGCATATTCCTTTGTTGGAACCAAACCTTATATCCTTAGAAATTCTTGAAGCATCTGCATGTACGCAATTTAAAGTGGAGTTCTGTCTGTTCGGGAATGTCATCATAAAGTGATGAAGGGAAAGAAGAGTGTCTCGTACAACCTCTACAAGCTTTGTGTACCAGAATATCTTGACCAAGTGTTCATATGTCATATGTCCATGAAGCGTCATCTAGTATGTCGTCACTAGAATTATCAAAGTAGGATCACGATGTTTGAATACCATTGAGTGGTAGAGTGCCTCAGGTTAGGTGAAGTTTGTGCACACGACGACGCCTCCGTGTTAACACCTACTAGGGTGTGCCCTTGAGAGGATACTGATTAAAGAAAAAGGTGGTACATAGATTCAATTAGTTGAAGATGCCACTGAACCAAGCTCGTTTGAAGGTGGAGAATGAAAGAGTCTAGATGAGTTTGATCACACAGTGCTGATAGCATGCGTATGCAATCCAAGATGGAGATTGTTGGATTTTATGTCTTGCATATTATTGAGTTCGATGAGAAGAAAAAGAATATGAAGTGAGAAGATGTCGAAGCATTGATGGAGAGAAGAAGCAACAAAATCACAGCAACAAGAAAAGGACCATCCAGGCTCTCTGGATGAAAAGTGATTCTTTGCAGTTAATTGCCACTTTGGGCAATCGACTGCCATCGCCGGGTAGCAGCATATTGGGCTGATTCTTGAGAAAAATTTTGGGCCCAACTTCTAGTCCAAGTTAGATCGTAAGGCTCCTATTGTGTCTCTTTATTCAAGATATATCAATTGAATAATGTATCAAGACTATAATCTAGGGTCTTTATATATCTCTACATATTATTTTATTGGCATCCTTTGAGAGACAAGAGAGAGTACTTCATTGTAACGAGAAATTAGGAGAGTTCATTGTAAACAACTAATTATCTTTTAGTGAGGCTTGCCAGATAGACAGGTTCTTGGTGCAAGTGTAACACTTTATATATTCTATAGCTAAATAATATTTCCCTTATTTCTCCTACGAATTAGCCGTAGCCAAACCATGACAAATCATTGTGTGTTTTGTGTGCTTGGTTTAATATACTTGTTTTATTGTTCGTTATCTGATCTATTCCATTAAACTCGGCAACAAATTTCTAAGAATTGGTGTGAAAACATCAATTATTCCCAAAAACTTTTATATTCCAAGGTGTACCCATTGTTGTAAATTTTATGTTCTACCCAAGGAAAGAAGTCAACTAGTTCTTGGTGCCCAGTGGATTCAAACTGGACGGGGTAACCAAGATGTTAAATTTGAGTTAGAAATGAAGCAAAGGAAATTAAGATGTCTACCAGCTCCGGTATTGGAGTTTGCTAGTGCTAAAGCAATGACTTATCTCTGATGCATATGGAAGAGGCTGGACGTTGGAATTGGTGGAAGATTCTCGACAACCTCCTCCAGCAAGGTCCCTGCTAGAAAATGTAAATCACATCTAACAGTTTGAAATATTTATTTTGGATAACCGAATATGAGTTTTGTGATGTTGAAGCAGTGTCGGAGGTAGACGCCACAGACTTTTGCTAGGTCAAATTAGTGCTCTGATACAAATCGAGTTCGCGAAATTAGCTAGATATTCAACAACTCGTTTGTTCTTCTTTGGAGAATGTGAAAAAATAAGTATGTCTGGCATAGTTAGAAAAGTAGTATATAGAGCAGAAAAGAAAAAGGTTTTTCGAAGCAAAAAATAATTAGATAGTAAGGAAATTCTCTTAGTCGCTTTCTCTTTCTTTCTTACTTTATAATTACAATAATATCTTAATTAGATATATAGCTCTTAGTTCTTTTTAATTGCACATTAAATGTAATCTTTCATCGACTATATAGGAAAATTAGAGTTCAACTAGGGGAGATAAATACAAACTCTAATTTAATTGTTAGTTGGTTCATAACTGTTGGGATTGTACGTCTTGCATACTATTGAGTTCGATGAGAAGAAGATGACAATAAAGCGAGAAGACTTCGAAGCATCGATGAAGTAGAAGAGCAGCAGCAACATAGCAGCAAATTAAAGATTTGGCGGTCGACTGCACTTTTGGCGATCGATCGCCCAAGACCTCAGGTTGGGAAAACCAGATCACGATTGGCTGCCACTTTGAGCAATCGGTCGCCAAGAGGCGACAACAACTAGCTATCTGGCTGGGTCTTTGTGATCTGTTTTAGGCACACCTTTATCTTCATGTTAGATCGTTCGCATGTGTCTTTATTTAGGATATATCAGAAAATTATTTTATCAAAACTACAACCTTGGGTTACTCTAGATCTCTATATATTATTGTATTGACCTCTTTTGAGAGGCAAAAGAGGGAGTACGTCATTGTAAAGAGCAACTGAGAGAATTCTCCATTGTAAATAGCTGATTATCTTCTAATGATGCTGGAGAGGTATATAGGTTCTTGGTCTGAGTGTAACACTTCGTAGCCTCTCTAGTTGAATAATATTTCCCGTATTTCTTCCCCAGATTAGGCGTAGCCAAACCGGGACAAATCATTGTGTACTTTGTGTGCTTGGTTTGATCTACTTGTTTGATTATTCGTCAATGGATCTATTGTCGCTAAACTCGGCAATGAATCCCTAATTGATATTAGAGCATCATGTCAGAAATCTTCCGCAGTTCAGGTGTTACTCGAGTTTCCTTATAGAAGATGATAAGTTACAGTTGTACGAAAATCATGGAGGGGAGGCCATCTGACATAAAGCAGGAGATTCGGTTGAAAATTTATTCAGAAGCCTTGGATATAATTCAGATGGTTTCGGCGAACGAAGTCAGGTGTAGAAGAGCGGTGAAACTGTTGGCAAGACTCATAACTGACAACGCATAATCGTCATTACAAGAAATGATGTACTTGAAGATAAAACTGTTCAATTACTCATTAAAGAAAAGAACCAATCTTCAATACCATATAAGGAAATCCAATTAGGGTCATCTGAATTGAGGGCATCGAACGTAAATGATTTTAAAGCATTCACTTGATAAATTCACTACATGATCCATACAAGTACCCAATAACCTCCATGCTAGATGGAAAGTCTACCAAGGAAAAAATTTCAGTAGTAGAGGTGATCGAGGGCTTGGAGGATGAACTTAGGAGGAGGACTCAGGGATTGACGTCTACATCTAAGAGTTACATCGAGGTGGATGGTATTTCGAGGGGAAGAAAAAATGCACGTAAGGAAATGTTCTGTTGCTACCATTGCTAAAGGATTGGACATTACAAGAGGGATTGTCAAAAGTTACTGAATTGCGATAGCGCCAACATTGCTAGTAATGCTAGTGTCATAGAATCAGGTGTTACTTTATATTGTACTATTGTTTAATATTCTATATATGTGTATTCATACTAGTTTCTTGATTTGGGGAGTTTTTCTTATAGATGTTTCGAGAAGGAGATGTTTTCTAGCTTACAAATTCACATGAGATCGTTGTGTGAGAACGGTGTTTGGTGAGTTTTGTGAAGTAGTAGAGGGAACAGTCTAGTCAGAAGCGTCAGACGGAAAAGGCGTGCACACTAGAGATCTTCATGTATATTCCTTTGTTGAAACGGAACCTTATATCCTTAGGTGGAGATTATTAGGATTGTATGTCTTGCATACTATCGGTGTGATGAGAAGAAGAAGATGATAATGCGAGAAGAGGTCGAAGCATCGATGGAGTAGAAGAGCAGCAGCAGCACAATAGAAAAACATAGACTTGGCTGTCACTGTGCTTTGGGCAGTTGATCGCCCAAGCTCTCAGGTTTGGGAAGACCATATCACATTCAACTGCCACTTTGGGCAGTTGACCGTCAAGTAGCTGCAGCATGCTATCGGGCTAGGTTTTTGTGATCTATTTCAGGACCCATATTTCTCTCCAAATTAGATCGTACGATTCCTATCGTGTGTCTCTTTATTCATGATATATCAGATGGTTATTGTATCAAGAATACAACCTAGGGTTTCTCTAGATCTTTATAAATTATTGTATTGATCTCCTTTGAGAGGCAAGAGAGAGAATGTTTCATTGTAAAGAGCAATTAAGAGAGTTCTCCATTGTAAACAACAAATTATCTTCTAGTGAGACTTGAGAGATAAATAGATTTTTGGTGTGAGTGTAATACTTTGTATCTTCTTTAGTTGAATAATATGTCTCTTATTTCTCCCTCGGATAAATTATTCTGCGCTTTGTGTGCTTAGTTTGATCTACATGTTTGATTGTTCTTCATTGGATCTATTGTTGCTAAACTCAGCAACGAATTCCTAACAATTGGTATCCGAACCTTCAGCAAATCATAACAATAAATTACAGTAAAAATATATGATTAAATCCCCAAATGATATTTAAATTATATTGATTCTCAACTAATATTTCAAACTGAGAATAAGGAACCTAAAGTGACACTAGGAAATTTTTCTACAACGTTACCCATTTGACACACATTCCTCTCCAAATGCACGATCCACATGCACCGTTCAATGTGATCTACATATCACAGAATTTATATTCATGTAAAATCACGAGGTTTGAATATGTTTTACACATTCATCTGGTACTTACAAAATGAACGATTTTTCAGCATACAAGAAGTGAGACACCTTGATACATAAGCCAAACATGTTTCAAACATCGGTATTTTATGAATTCATATGTTTTATAACATTTAGATCACAATGGATAATATGGATTGTGCATTTGGGGGAGAAATGTGTGTCAAATAGATGACATCCTAGAGTGTCATTCTAGATTTCTTATTCTTTTTTAAATTAGTAGTAATCTGCACATGTGATGCACATTCTAAATTAAAAAAATTATAGAGTAAATAATAAGACGCAATATGGCCTCGAAAAATTATAGAGTAAATAATAAGACGCAATTTAAAAATGAATGTTTGAGATTAAATAGTTGATTGTCTACAAATGACAACTCCAACTCTACCATTATAGTATTAGAGTTATTAAAGTGACTATCTATATAATAAAACACAAAGAAAGCTATCAAGTGGCTATCCTTCAATCCCACCAAAATTAAAGGCTCCGATCTAACCTCACAAAACACATTTTTCCCCCCAAAAGTTTTCCCCCAAAACTCAAATTCAAATCCCCCACCCAAAATAACTCATTTGTTTATTTAATTATTTCTCTCTCTCCCTTCTATTCAAAAAATTAAGAAAATAAAAATTTTAAAAAAATAAAAAATAAAAAATAAAAAACTAAAAATTTTAAAAATTTTAAATTTAAAACTTTAAAAATAATTCAAAAAAATAAAAAAAAATCAAAAAAGTTTAAAAAAAATTTAAAAAGTTTTGAAAAGTTTTTTTTAAAAATAATTTTTAAAAATATTTAAATAATTTTAAATTTTAAAAAAGTTTAAATTAAGTAAAATCATATGGAAAGAGGGGTGAGGAGAGAGACTGCCTTCTTCCCTAGGGAAACGAACAAATCATATGCTCAGGTTCTTCGACTTCCACCACCTACTCGTCATCAATACAATCTCTAAATGCCTCTTCGTACCCCACGCAATCCCCCGTTCTCCTCGAAACCCCCCTAACATCCTGTCACTTCACCCCCCACTCACCCTCCCGCTCATTACCCCAAACCCTCTTCCCTGTACCCAAAAATCCCACCTTTTCACCCCAACAAACACCGATATAAGAAAATGGAGCGCCGCTGCTACAAATGCGGGGAGAGCGACCATGTCACGCCTGAGTGTCGAAGGCTTGGAATCCACTGTTTCAATTGTAAGTAGTTTGGCCATAAGGTTCGGGACTGTCCCGTCCATACCAGGATCGCCAAGTTGGAGGTGGATCTCCCGCACAACAATGCCATCTCGCAAGCCCTACCGGCGCTACATGCAAGTGCTTTCCTCCACCTTATCAACCCAAGACGAATCCCTTTCACTAAGGACTTGGAAAGCGCCTTCAACTTCGCCTGGGGGAGGCACGGGCGCTGGTGGACCCTGCAGAGGGTATGTGATGTAGTGTATCACGTCCAGTTTTCGACGATGACAGAAGCAGAGAGCGCCATTGTGGAAGGGGTCTTCAAATTTTCTGGCTTTAATGCCACCTTCTCCCCTTGGTCAATGGACTATGGTGCCAGAATCCGCCCTAAACTGTGCTTTATCTGGATTAATCTACCCCTGTTACCCTTCCATTACTGGAATCAGGAGTCGCTTGAGCAGCTTATCTCCCCTTTCGGCAAACTTATTACTCTCAGCAAAGAGATACAAGACAGGAAGTCCAGGGACCAAGCATTAGTCCTCATCGAGGTGGAGGACTTGATGCAAATTCCTAAGACCCTATCCATCAGGTATACTGTCCCCTGGAGTTATGTGAAGCATGTGCATGAAGTGCCTATTCTGCTACTTGGCGAGCCTATTGTGGTTGAAGATGTTAAATCAGGCAAGGTGCAACTTTTCGCCACTGCTAAATCATCTGAGGAGGCTGGAAGCACAAGTTTTTGGCCTCCAAAAGGCGCCGTAGGGCCCCAGTGACGCTGGCGTTGGAGGCCTCCTTTGCAGTGCTGCAATTCTGGTGGTCAACGAACCAAACCCCTGTGATTTTGGGGGGGGGGGAGAGGGGGAGGTTAAAACGGTTGCGAAATCTCCACAAGGTGATGGAAAATTTGAAAAGTTTCTAAATATTTCGAATATGGCAGATTCTAGCTTTAATGAAGGGATCATTCCAAATCCAGCGGCTGTTCCGCAATATAAGGAGGCCCCCTGCTCTCATTTCAAATCCTGCCAAGTTGGCACCCCCTGTTGTTCAAATCACAGATTCCTCGGATAGTAGCAATCAAGCACCCCAACATGGTCCCACCAAATCTCCTTTTGCCCACACTGTTTCAACTGAAGAAGAATCCCAATAAGAAGTTCACGAAATGTTCTAGAAGGGAAAGCTTGTCACCTTCCCGATGTCTCTGTTTGCCAAAATGTAACCTTCATTCCCGTAAATACGTATTTTTTGAATATTTTCTGTATTTCGATATTAAAAATCCATTATTTGTTAAAATCATTTTGGATTTCATATTAAAGTGTTTTTCTAATCGAAAATTTATTCATTTCAAATAATGATGCGTTTTGATCTTATTTTCTAGATCTTATTGATCAACTATTTGTATTTGAGTCCAAATTATATATATATATATATATATATATATATATATATATATATATATATATATATATATATATATATATATATATATATATATATATATATATATATATATATTATTATTATTGGGTCATTTTAGTAAATTGTTAAACCCGAATATTATTTTGTTGTACGATTTATTATTTTAATTAATTGTTATTTTGATTACTTATTTAAAATTCATCTATTAAATTATTTCTGTACTTGATCTAATTTCTAGCAAATCCTAATTTAATTGCAAGCCCAAATTATATTTTATTCATTGTATTATTTATTCATTTAATTGAATTGGAATTTTCGTTCATGAAGTATTTTCTCTTTTATTGGGTTACCTATCTTGTGGGTTTTATTTTTATTGAATTGTGAGTATTTTTGATTTGAACCCTGTTGATTTTGATCTAACTCTTAATTGAACCCTAAACCCAATTTGAATTGTTCTTAATCCAAATCCACTTTTATTGGACCCTA
Organism: Hemerocallis citrina; assembly: GCA_017893485.1. Taxonomy (NCBI): domain Eukaryota; kingdom Viridiplantae; phylum Streptophyta; class Magnoliopsida; order Asparagales; family Asphodelaceae; genus Hemerocallis; species Hemerocallis citrina. Next base: position 176,105,294 of record CM030366.1, on the reverse strand, counting down.
ATTCACTAATCTAGTACCCTAATTGTATTATATAAATAAAACTGATCTACTGCAAATCCTAAAAATTGCACATCTTCGAAGCCCTAGCCGTCTAATCTCTCTCCTATTCTCTCTCCTCTCTCCTTTCTCCTCGCCATTCTCTTTCCCCGACCAATTTTCCCACCAAAATCCCTAAACCCAATTTCTGTTCATCTTCTCTGACCAGATCCCCCTCCTCGGCGACCTTCCCCATCCCTTCGATGCCCCCATAGCGCCTCCCCCTACCTCGTCGCCCAGACACCCAAAACCCCCTCCTCTGTCCTCGACGATGACAACCAGCCAAAACCCCCCAAATCCCGACCACCCTGTGTTCTTCCCCGGCGAGATCCCCTTTTGCTCCTCCCTCTGGCGACGCCACCAGCGCTACCCTGTCCCCGACGCACCGCCACCTTTGATGCCACAACCTCATCGCCGTTAGCCCCGCCGTCGGCAAGATCCCGAGCTCTCTTGGATGTTACTGCAGTTGCTGTTTGTCCCTTTGTTGCTGTAACGCCCCGTCCCAATACTCAGACAATTTTAATATTTTTATGAAATACAAATTAGATACTATATAGTACAACTGTCCACCACAGGCTGCCTCTCAAAAGGTGGTTAACCGAATTGGTGACTCTTGATCATTGGCTAATAGTATTTATACTCAAATTAGTTCTTGTAAACCTCCCATGTGGGACTAAATTCTCAAATTCTTCTCAATTTTCTCAAATCCTGCGCATACCAGTCGACTGTTCGCTCTTTAGAAATCTGGGGTATTACATACACCCCACCTTTAGAAATCAGCGTCCTCGCTGAGTACGGGACACACATCTAGTGTAGGACCGCCCTTTCTAGCACCCTGCCTACTTCCGTGAATACCCCACGAAGCAAATACCGGAGACTCATCTCCCTGCCGTGTATTAAATACACCCGGTGTGTCGAAAGTCGGCTCTGATACCATTTGTAACGCCCCGCCCCAATACTCAGACAATTTTAATATTTTTATGAAATACAAATTAGATACTATGTGGTACAACTGCCCACTACAGGCTGCCTCTCAAAAGGTGGTTAACCGAATTGGTGACTCTTGATCATTGGCTAATAGTATTTATACTCAAATTAGTTCTTGTAAACCTCCCATGTGGGACTAAATTCTCAAATTCTTCTCAATTTTCTCAAATCCTGCGCATACCAGTCGACTGCTGCGCATACCAGTCGACTGTTCGCTCTTTAGAAATCTGGGGTATTACAGTTGCTGTCTTTTGTTTTGGGTTCTTTTGTGCACGTGTTGTGCACGTAACTTATGTGTTAGTGGGTTCATTGCTTTGGGATCCTTATCCCGTTATTCTTGGTATTCATTTTCATCGTTTATAAGGTAAGTAACTTGTATTAAATTTCTTTGCATATACAAGTACAAAATACCTCCTGTAGTGTGGTTGGGTTCTAGAGACAATTTGTGTGTGAAACCCCTTGTTGATATTGTCTCTATAGTGATGATTGACCGTAGTTGCCCTACGACATATATGACATGAATTAACCTAGGGTTGACCACTTTTGATGTATATGTTTATGCTATCTTGAGATATCTGTGTTTAATGTGTTATTCGTGTTATACTTGTCGAATACTTGTAAAATACCCTATACCATATTGCTTGGACATCTAGGACACCATATTCCATGTTATCATCCTATTGTTCTTCTATTGATACTATCGTTCATCTAATGTCTCTAGATTGCATATTGTATTGTTGTATTAATGAAATAATTAATAAGCCGGGATTTAAGGGATTGACTTTTAGTAGTGGACAATAAAGGGACTGTACTTGGAGGAAGGGGCCCGTGTTTCTCTATTTATTGGTCTATTGGTCTATTGGTCATATCGGTCATCGATTAATTGTAGATTACTGACTACAGTATCTCGAATGATTCAATTGTCGTCACTATTGAATATTGATTACAATTGCCGAGTACATGATCTATAGAGCCCACCACTAAGTCTAAAGAGAAACTGTTTGAATATAGAAACCATGTGGTAAAAGGATGGATGCATGAAGTGCTACCTAGATAGTAATAATACAAGACTTGAACATAATCACTTGACACTAGCTACTTGATACTTGTTACTTGATTCTTGACACTCGTTAATCGTTACTTGTTTACATGATACTTGTTCACTCGACACTTATCACATACTACTTACACTTGTTTATCTTGCCATGCTAGTTGTTATAGTTTGTAATCATGCCTATTCCATGTTAATAGTTATCATTTTTCCCATGTACTTGTATCCTGCACTACAAGCGGCCCGTAACTTGTATTGATGGACGTTTTGTTTTCTTTTCCTCTTCCTGCAATTTATTAAATTGCAAATTTTGGAGAACAGTTGCCAGCTGAAGTCGGAGAACAAATAGTCTGAAGACTACTGCATTCTAATTGCTTATTGCTTTAATAAACTTAATGTATTGAGACTTATTATTATTATTGGGATTGGATTTATTATTGTTTGGACTTATATCCTGAATATTGTTATTTGTTTCCAGACGTTGGATTATTATTATTGCACTTGGATATTATATGTTGCTTCATTTCAAGTATTATTGTTCATGAGATTATTATTATTACCAGCGCAATTGTTCTGTATTATTTATATTGTTGAGTTGATCGATTAAGCAGCTTATGGGTGACGTTAGTCATTCGCTGGGCCAATGTCACGTACTCGTATTCCGTATATTTGGGAAGCGGGGTGTGACACTTCCAGCTGTTGAAGGAGCACTTAGAGAATCAGTTCAGGAAGATCTCAGTCAGTTAAATGCTGCAGCAAAGGTTGTTTTCAAAGCAGGTGCAAGCAATGCCAGGGGCGACAGCTTCCGCACTCGCTCACTCCTAAGAAGGCCAGTTCCAAAAACTGCCAGTTCCTTTATCTCAGCTCCTTCAGGCTTTGACGAAGGACCATCCAAGAGGCTAAAGCGATCAAGGTCGGCGGGCAAGATGAAGAGTACGAGGCCTTTCATGAAGCACCTCTCTACTACCATTAAGAAGAAGACCTCAGGTACCTCTTCTTCAGTTGATTCAGTTACGAATGCTCATCTTAACCCGCTTGAATTTCTTTTGAATAAGGATATTTTAGAAGTAGCTGAGTCTATTGGAGTGGAGGCCAAAGAGCCACGCTCGGTGCACATTATCAAGGGCCAACAGAAGGATTTAGTTGATCATTCTGATCAACTAGACCATTATTTCTAACTGCACAGGCTCACTGATCCTTTGGACCGTTCTTGCTTATTTTGTTATTTGCAAATTGTTGCATTCTTTTCCTCATGAAGATATCTAGTTGGAATGTGAGAGGGTTGGGCAACCCTGACAAATGCTCACTCATAAAGGAGGGCATCCGCAGTTGCTCCCCATCAATCGTCTGCCTACCAGAAACCAAACTCAGCAACCCTGGGCCTCGCAAACCCTCTTCGATCGGAGGTACCCTGATCACATGTTGGATTCAGCTAGCTTCTCTTAACAGCTGTGGCGGAGTTCTCTTAGGATGGAATGACCAGCTCCTGGAATGCACGTACTCTACTATTGATATTTTCTCAATCTCTGCCTCTTTCAAACACGGTCAGTCAGATGAATTCTAGTCGATTACAACGGTATATGCCCCTTTTGATCTGGAAGATCGAGACCTTTGTTTCTATGAGATTAAGCAACGAAGAAGCCAGCACCATGATGCATGGGTCTTGTGTGGAGACTTCAATGTAACTATCTCAGACACGGAGAGATCCATTGGTAGAGGTTGCATAAGGGACATGAGATTCTTTCGAGAATTCATTCATGATCTTGCCCTCATTGACCTACCGCTCTCCGACAGGAAGTATACCCGGTCCAATCTCAGATCATCCCCCGCTATGGCCAGGCTTGATAGATTCTTAATCACATTAGCTTAGGGCCTCTGTTTCCCTAATTGCATTCAGTAATCCCTACCCCGATATTCGTCTGATCATTGTCCTATTATTTTGGATACTCAGATCATTTCATGAAAGGCACATTACTTTAGGTTTAAGAAAGCATGGCTTACAAACTCCTCTTTTATTCCTGAGGTTCAAGAGTGGTGGAAAAACTTCTCCTGTGCTGGCAACCCGGTTGATGATGAACTCAAGAATATTCACATTTAGGAGCAATAATCTTATTGAAATTGGACATTTTAATGCTCTATATGTGGTATTTTACTCTTCTTTTCTCTTTTCCATAGGAAACAACCAAAAGCAGCAAAACGAAGCAGATTCCAGACTGAGAAGATGATATACAGGGAACTGCAGTACAACAGTCGACTTGCTCTCCATCAGTCGACCGGACAGAGAGAATGCTGGAGCTCGGCACAGTCGACTGCCCCAACAACAGTCGACTGGTAGTCGGCGGAGTGAAAAGATAAGATGCAACCGCATCTAGATCCAAATCTATCTGAACCCAGGCTATATGCGAATAATAACTTCTCCAACAAATCAAAGCTAGAGACAGGGGATTGGCAAGAGCACGTGGTTAGCAGATAAGGAAGAAAAGAAGAAAAGAGAAAGAAATAAATGGCCGATCAAATAAAGAAGGAAAGAGGAGGACTTTCCTGAAAAAGTGGCAAACCCTAATTCCTGTGCCGTGTTCTATAAATATCAATCAAGAGGCATTATTTTGGTCTCTCCTCTGCGCCGACCACAAGCCGAATCACAGAGTTCCAGAATCATCACACATCAACCAAGCGCATTATTCTATCAGCATCGAAGAAGGAGAGAGGAAATCAAGTACTCCGAAGGGAACAAGGCAGTCGACTGAGGTGACAGCCAGTCGACCTATCTGCCGGACTTCACCAGTTTATTTCTCCTCTTTTTAGTTCTTTTATGTTAATCATGTATTCGAACTTGCTGATCAATAAAAGTTTAATTATGTGGAACTAATTTCATAGTTGGGTAGATTGAAACCGTAGTTATGTAATGCTTCTATTCTTCTGGGTGCTATTCTGTTACTTATTGATTAAACCTGAGAGTATTGGTATAGATTTATAATAATCAAACTTGTTCAGAATTCTAAGGGCAGTCGACTGAGGTGACAGCAAGTCGACTGACATATAGAATCTGAGTTATCAGGTTTGCGTATTATAAATCTGAATCTGTTATATGAGCATATTGAGACGACTCGTATCTCGTGCTCATAACTTGTAACACAGGAGTCCTTAGGGGTTCTTGGTTTAATCAACTTGAGGGATCTAGATCTGATACCAATTTCTAGAACTTTGAGTGTTTGTTCGTTTTCATTGTTCTTATGTTTTCTTTAAGTGCAACTTAGTAGATACCATGCTAAATACTTAAGGAAAGAAACGAATTAGAGTAGATATCATGCCTAATTCTTGGCTAGGAAAACAATACTTTAAGGAGTAGATTCTACCATGCCCTTAAAGGAACGAACATGAGTAACTAGAATAGTAAAGAAGGTGACTTAGTATTACTGACTACAGGTGGAAATCAAAACCCAACTACTTGATAAATATTTGTGATTCAGAACTTCTTGATATAGTTTTTAGTCTTTTTATTTCTTTAGGTACAACACTTTAAGATCCTTATTTCTATTTTATTGGTTAGTAAGTTAATTTCTACAATCTCTGTGGGATCGACCCTTGCTCGTCATTACGCTTCTCCAAACGATTCGTACACTTGCGAGGTTTTAAATTTGTGTCTAGTTTAGATCATCTAGATAGCACAACAGTTGACATCCTTGCATGCAAGTTGAAGCTTCTTAGAAGGCACATTCGACGGTGGAGAAATGATACTTTTGGCCACATCCCAACCCGGAAGAAGCAAATACATGAAAAAATTCTCAAGTTGGAGATTGAAGCAGAGCAGCTACCCGCACCACCAGACTCCCTAAAGGCTACTCAACTAGAACTCCAGGATCTCATCAAAGTAGAGGCAGTGTATTGGAGGCAGAGATCAAGATTGCAATGGATCAAAGAGGGGGATGCTAACACCAAATTCTTCCACTCAATTGCTAATTGTAGAAGGAGGCAGAACTTCATCCACAGCCTCAATATCGGTAACACCCTAACAACCTCTCCCTCTATTATTAGAATAGCTTTCAAGAATCACTTTCAGGAGACTTGTGGCACTACTACACCATCTGATTTTCGTATTGACTGGAAATCCCTTTATCCTTCTAATGATGTCAATTTGGAGCACCTTGATTATCCATTCACTATTGAGGAAATTAGAAAGATGGTGTTTGATATGAGTAGTGACAAGGCGCCTGGTCCTGATGGGTTCTCTATGTGCTTCTACCATACTTTCTGGGACACAATCAAGGAAGGTTTACTGCTATGCTGCAATCAGTACAGAGGGGAGATGCGGACCTTGGAAGAATGAATTGTTCTAGCATTATTCTTATCCCGAAATGTGAAGGCACAAACTCTGTAAAGGACTTCAGGCTAATCAGCTTGCTTAACTGTTCATTCAAGATCTTCACTAAAATCCTCGCCAACAGACTCAATCCCATCCTTCACTCCCTAGTGTCATCTTCTCAAAGCGCTTTTCTTAAAGGCAAATCAACGGTGGACAATTTTCTGGTGACCCACGAAGCTATAAACCTCTGCAGTTGAAGGAGCTCAGATACGCCCTTATTCAAGATAGACTTCACCAAAGCTTTTGACACTGTGAGTTGAGAATTTCTAGACCAACTTCTTATCGCTAGAGGATTCGGTCCGGCTTGGTGCAGATGGATTCATATGATCCTTAGAACGTCAAAATCATCTGTCATCATCAATGGTGAGGGTGGGAAACAAATCAATTCTAAGAGAGGTCTTAAGCAAGGGGACCCTCTTTCGCCGATGCTATTTATCTTAGTGGTTGATGTGCTAGCTCAGATGCTCTTTAGTGGTGGGAGAAATGGTGTATTCTCCCAACTTCCTATCAGAGGTGCACTAGCAAACCTGTCCGTCCTTCAGTTTGCGGATGGTACTCTAATCTTTTGTCGTGGTGAAGAGCAGGAGATACTCAACCTCAAGGTGAATCTCAAACTATTTGCCAATCTCTCTGGCCTGGACATTAACTTAAAAAAGTCTTCAATAGTTTACTTTGGTAAATCGCAAGCCAAGCTTCATGCCTTCGCAAATATTCTGGAGTGCAAAGAAGAATGCCTACCTTTTAGCTACCTGGGAATGCCACTCTCCAAGGACAAGCTTAGCAAAAGAAGTTGGCAACCCCTCATCTTAAAAATTGAGAAAAGACTGTTGGTGTGGAAGGGCAGGATGCTTTCAAGAGGGGGTAGGTTGGTGCTCATTAATGCGGTTCTTAGTGCCTTGCCAGTTTATTTTGCATCCTTCTTTAGACTACCCCTCTGGGTGATAAAGCGAATTAACCAAATTTGTAGCAGATTCTTTTGGATGCAAGAGGTGTGGCTTGCAAGAACTGGAAGGCCATCTGCCAACCAAAGGAGCAGGGGGGATTGGGTGTTCTAGACTTGAAAGTCTTCAATGAAGCTCTACTGTTGAAGTGGTGGTGGAACTTATTCTCCTCCGACTCATCAGCTAGCCAAACTCTAAAGAGTCTTTACTACAGAAGTACAACAAATAGCCTAACTTGCCCCCCCCCCCCCACAGCATCCAGCTTCTGGAAGGGGATTTACTTCCTCAAAGAACAATTCCTGATCAATGTGCACTGGCATCTAGGCAATGGCAACCACATAAAATTCTGGACGTCTCGTTGGCTTAATGGCAACAACATCGTCACTCTCTGTCCCTCTCTTGCTGTTGCTGCTTGGAACCCGCAAGCTGATGTGCTCTCACAAGGATCTTGGCTTAATGGCGTCTGGCATTGGCAACCGCAACTAAACTGCATTTCAACACCACACATTCGAGCAGAAAAGCAGAAGCTCATGGATCTGTTAGCAGATCACCAACCCTCCACCTCTTTTGATCACCCCTCTTGGCGTCTCACAACAACAAGGACCTTCACCGTCAAATCTGCTTACAACTTCTTCGTGATCTCTGGCCTGTGCTCCCCTACTACGTGGCAATGTGGTCTTCGGCGGTACCATTGAAATGCAAGATCTTCATCTGGCTAATGAGTTGGGACAGACTCAATTCCAAAGATTTTCTCCGCTCTAAAGGTTGGCCAGGAGACACAACATGCACAGCTTGTGCGTGTCCTGTCGAAACTGCCTACCACATTTTTTTGCATGCCTTATTGCCATTACAACCTGGAATTTCTTCACCGCACTCTTCAACATACACTCACTGCCCAATGACCTGCATGAATGCTTTACTTCATAGTGCTTTGGTATACATGCACAAAGGCACACTTGGCATCTCCTTACTATTTCAATTTGCTGGAGTGTCTGGCTTGCTAGAAATGAGCATGTTTTTTCTGCTAAATCAATCTCACCGCAACAAATCATTTCTAATACATTGTTTTGGTTTCGATCCTGGCTTGATGGAGTGGAGAGCAGAAAGAAGAAGCAGGCACTGATCAGGAAAATTGAGCAGGCAGATGCACAGGATATCTTGCTCAAGCAGGCACTCATGCGTATTGACCATGCTGAGAGTGAAAAAGGCAGCTGCTCAAGCTGAGACTACCGTGGAGAGGTTTTCTATTTACTTTTGATATGCAAAATGTATCCTGTTTTGGGACGCAGTTATAAGTCCACCCTTTCCTCAGGCTGATATTGTGACTTCTTTGGGTGATTAAGTATTCGGCAGCTGTGTGCTGAATATACTTGATCACATTTTGTATTATGTACTGTAATTACTCTTTTTAATATAGTTTTTGTGAGTTAGGGGATTACCCTACCTTTTACCAGTCAAAAAAAAGTTTAAATTTTTTAAACTTTTTAAAATTTTTAAAATCTTTGAAATTTTGATATTTAAAAAAATTTAAAAATAAAAAAAATTTTAATTTTGAAATTTTGAAATTTTGAAATTTTGAAAATCTCAAAGCAAATCCAAATCCATTGTCGAACCCCAGTCAAGAGGTCGTCGCCGATATCTGATCCGCTGCTGATTCTGTATCGGTGACTCCCTTCCACCAAATCGAGCGCGAATATCAAGCGACTCCGTATCGGCGACTCCCCTCCACCGAATTGAGATCCTCTATATGCGATGCGACGAATCTAATTTCATCTTATTAACCGAATTCTCATTCTAATTTTTAATTTTTTTGTGTGCAGGAAATTACTTAGTTTTTTGCTGACTCGAATTTTGTGTGTGCATGGGATTTAAGTTCAGAGAGGTATAATTGTTTTATTTTTGGGTTTAAAAAATTTTAATTTGATGATTTATTTGATGAGTTTTTTATTGGTTTTGATTTAAAGTGTACGCAAGTGAGAAATGGATTATTTGGTGGCCTCAATTTGGGCTTCCAAACCATAGCAGGACAGGTAAGCTGACTAGCAATCTAAAATAACTTGCCAATATGCAACATTAATTTCTTTACTACAAGAGAAAATACTATCGTGAAGTGTTCCCTTCACTGGTTATTAGAAACCATGGATAACATAACATATAAGAACTTTTAGTGTATGTTTGGGTATATAAGATTGGGATGACTGGTGTTTACCAGTGAAGGGTGCAGAATTTCCACTCAAGAAAGACAACTAAAGTAAATTTGTTATTTATCCATTTTGATTTTTTTTTTATAAAGGTGCAATGGGAAGACAAAGTGGTGATAAAAGAAATGATTAGCTTGGATTAGAGTTTTGAGAACTTTAAGAATTTCATTTTGATTGAAATAATAATAAGAGGTATTCAAATTGCAAACTCAGTCTCAGACAAACAAATATTTAGATTATTGGTATTGTAGATACCTTCACACATGCACTTACGTTACCATTGCATTTATACATGCTCATAGTGGTTATGAGATTATAGTAAGCTCTATAAAACCTATATAATAATGTCCTTGCATAACTATTACAAGCATCTAAAAGTGATGCTGAAGTTAAAAAAAATTCTATGCAGTGTTTCTAACAAACTATATGCATTCCAGGTAACTTCAAGCTAATGATCAAGAAGGCAATGGTTGAGCTTAAAGGTAGATATACTGCTTTCTCATATAATATGTTTGCTATTTCAATTAATTTGCTGGACCTCCAAAATTATTTTATATAATCAAACCAGGTGCACCGTTTCGAAGACGTGCCATAGTCACGTGTCAACGAGCAAACCTTGTTGGGATTGGGGCGTCAACAAACACCCTCTGGTCGCAGCGGAACTAATTACAGGAATGAGGAAGTCAAAGTAGACGAGGCAAATAAATTGAGAAAGCAAGTAGATCCACCAAACTAACACAAATACAACAACGATGACTTATCCCGGTTAGCTTTTGCTTAATCCGGGGGGGAATATAGGAAGATCTGATATTCAACTAGAAGAGATTACAAGGAGTTACTGATTCACTTGATACAAAGAATTAAACTCACCCACCAAGAACTATCTCTCTCGAGCCTCTCTTTACAATGGAGAAAAGAATCTATGAAGTACTAACTCTCATATTGGAGGAGTTTACAATATATATAGAAGAATAGGGAGAATACCTAGGTCTAATCTTGATTCTCAGTCGTTAGATATAACCTGAAAAAGAAGTAACTAAATAGGAGCTGCACGATCTGACTTGGAGTTGAAGATTAGGAGAACCGACCTAACAAATCGAAGCCCAAAAATGAACACAGTGCCGCGGGCGGTCGACCGTCCAACAAGACAAGTCGACCGTACCACTCTCTGACATTCCCTGTACTACGAGCGGTCGGAGGTGCGGTCGACTGTCACCAAGACCGGTCGACCGCAACTAGCCTGCACCATTGCTGCTGTTTCTCCTTTTACTCACTTCGATGCTTCGACCTCCATTCTTCATCTTACCTTCTTCTAATCTGAACAACGAGTATTCAAGACACAATCCTAACAAACTCTACCTTGGATTGCATACGAGTGCTATCACATGATATGTTACTCATCTCCAAACTCTAACAAATTCCACTTGCAAAGAAAACTTAGAATTGCTTCTTCTTCCAGTTGAACTGATCTCTACCCAATCTCACCAAATCCAGTGTCGCCCCTCAAAGGCACACCTTCGTAGATGTACTCACGAAGTTGCCAAACTCCGCACGAACTCCACCTACCTTTAGGCATTCTTCACCTCTCGACGATATTGGAATGTTGTGGTCTTATCTCGATGATTCTAGTTGCGGCAAACTAGCTGAGCTTGCGGGAATAATGAGAAAATAACTATCAACCCCTGCGCAGGATTTTCAAATTCCCCAAAACTTGTAGAGATTGTGTTGGCTTTGCCCAACCACTCTCATACCTCTAATCTTTTCACGACGACCTTGAAAAATAGACAGAACTCCACCTCGAGCTGTGTACCTGCAACCCTGTGCATCAAGAGTTCCCAAGAAAATCAGATTCTGTTTTAGCAGAGGAATATGCAAAATATCCCTTAAAGTGAATATGTGTAGACTTGACATTTTCAACTCAACTGTCCCCTGACCCATTACTTCACAAATCTCCCCAGTTCCCGTTGTCACACAACACCCCATAGTAGACTTATAAGTAGAAAACAACTCCCTCTCGGAGCAAATATGAGAAGAACTCCCTGAGTCAAGAAACCAACTAGAATCCACTTCTAAAGAATTTGAAATAAGAAGACACGAACCACCCGAATCAAAGGCACTAACCACATTAGCGGCTGAACTCCCGTTCTTGCCGCTCTCTTGATTCTGTAATTTCCAACAGTTTTTCTTGATATGCCCTGGCCTCTTGCAATATTGGCAACAGATCGAATCCTTTTGCAATGCACTTTGTCTTCTCCTCGAAGGACCATCCACTGCTAGACAACTTGTAGGAATAGACGATGAAGATTTATGGGTCTCCTTCCTAAGTTGATTTTCCTTCAATGCTTTATTACATCATCTACCGAAATACCCTCCTTGGCAGATCTACTGTGTAGCATGGTCGTGATCAAAGGCTCGTACGAATCTGGCAGTGAATATATCAGGTTGAAAGCTTTATCTTCCTCACACACATCTGCGTTGATCGCCTTAAGTTCAGATAATACCTTATTGAACTCTGTAATGTGGTCTTGGAGATTAGTACCTTCCTTCATAGATAAACGGAACAACTTCCTCTTCCAATGCATCCGATCTAATAACGACGAACTGGAGTAGTCAGCTATGATTCTTTCCCACAGACTCGCCGCATCAGTTTCTTCAAGAAATCTGCACTTGACCTTGTCCGCCAAGGATAGTCGGATTAGACTTATGGCTCTTTCACGAATATCTTTCCAAACGTCATCCTTCATATCAATTGGCTCTTCCTTCTTCTTAACTGTTGGCTGCAACCGCTCTTGAATAAGAACAACATACATGTCAATCTTCTAAAGATTGAAATTGATCTTACCATCAAACTGCTTGATCTTTAAAATAATATGGCATGTCATCTAAACCAAGGAACTCGGCAACCTGAAGCTCTGATACCAGTTGTTGGGATTGGGGCATCAACAACCGCCCTCTGGTCGTAGCGGAACTAATTAGAGCAATAAGGAAGTCGAAGCAGACGAGGCAAATAAATTGAGAAAGCAAGTAGATCCACCAAACTAACACAAACACAACAAGGATGACTTATTCTGATTAGCTTTTGCTTAATTCGAGGGCAAAATTTAGAGAGATCTAATATTCAACTAGAAGAGATTACAACGAGTTACTGATTCACTTGATACAAGGAATTAAACTCACCCACCAAGAACTATCTCTCTATCGAGACTCTCTTTGCAATGGAGAAAAGAATCTATGAAGTACTAACTCTCATGTTGGAGGAGTTTACAATATATATATAGAAGAATAGAGAGAAAACCTAGGTCTAATCTTGATTCTCAGTCGTTAGATATAACCTGGAAAAGAAGTAACTAAATAGGAGCCGCACGATCTGACTTGGAGTTGAAGATTGGGCTGAACCGACCTAACAAATCGAAGCCCAAAAACGGACATAGTGCCGCGGGCGGTCGACCGTCCAACAAGACCGGCAAGACCGGTCGACCGTACCACTCTCTGACATTTCCTGTACTACGAGCAGTCGGGGGTGCGGTCAGGGGGTGCGGTCGACAGTCGCCAAGACCGGTCAACTAGCCTGCACCCTTGCTGCTGCTATTTCTCCTACTCACTTCGACGCTTCGACTTCCGTTCTTCATCTTACATTCTTCTAATCTAAACAACCAGTATTCAAGATACAATTCTAACAAACCTAGTATTAAATAAATCAAATATAGAAAGATATATGCCAAAGTTGAATACTCACAAAAAGGATTCTCAATTTAGAGAGAATATTTGTAGTGTATTTCCAGCCAGAACAAATACTTAAATGTAGGATAACATTTAATATTAATGATTTAACTCATATTTTTCTCGTCGACACTCACATTTAGTAGTAAAGAGCGTTGACCCAACTTGTCCATGGTCCAACCAAATATGGTTATTTATAAATAAATTAATTTTGCTAGGAAAAAAAGTTATCATGAGCTAACTACTAATTTCTAATATATCTCTAATATATCTCTAATTTCTAGTATAATGCACGTGCGATGCACGTGGAGTGTAACACCCCTGTTACGAGCTCGGACAACTGCCCACCACAGTCTGTCTCTCAAAAGTTGGTTAACCGATTAGGTGACTCTTGATCCTTGACATTTAGTATTTATATTATATTTTATTATATGAAATTTCCGATATGGGACATTTCCTTCCATACTCTACCGAATGCATGCCAAGGTTGACCAAAGTCAACCACATTCAAAGAATTCAAGCAACAACAGATGTGCTGTTTCACCATTCACGTGGCCCCCACCCATGCATACCATTCCATACATTTCCAAATCCATTATATTACCAAATATATACAATCAGTCACTATACTTATATCTTTTGAACATAATTTATATATATATACACATATTTTTACTCTTTTTTTTTTTTTTGAAAACTACGGGGAACCGACTCTTACGGCTAACCCAAGTAAATCAGAACTTGATAGACTAAAAATTTGTTTAGAAAAAGTAGTAAGATCATTGACTATAGTCTAGAACCCGTGACACCTTATTGAGTAGTTACAATATTATTCCTACAGACACTAGAGTGTGAGTTTCAGTCTATAGAGATTTAAATGTAAGTGATTTACATTTGTGTTGCTCTATGCACTGATATTTTCTTTTTCTTTTGGATGGCTGGAGTCGTGAATGCAGTAGTTATTGACTTTCATTCATGATGTTTTTCTCGTATGCATTGATATGAGAGTGTATGCGAGCACATTTTTCCCTGGGTATCAGAGTGGCGCAGTGGAAGCGTGGTAGCTTGGACCGTCATTCATGATACCTTACACACTTTCCTCTCAAATTATTTTGTAGAATTTTTATCATGGTACTTTCTCCATATTCAATATACAAATTTTTAATAAATATTTTCTTATGTTATTAAATCATTTGAATATTTATTATTTATCTATCTTCCTTAGTCTTGATATTTTAAACTTGTTTTTCAAACTTAAAATTTCATCTTTCATGTGTTTATGTCACTTCATGTTTACCCATCTATGTCTACTATTACTTTACGTATTTTGTCAAATTTTAAATTGCCATTTATTAAATTAATGTTTCAACAATTATTTTCTTCATTTATTATTCTGGATTTTTCTTATGAAATTTTCTTTTGTGCACTCATTTTATATGATTTGATTTATATGATACTATCCTATATGTTTTTAACAAGATTGAAGTTTTCTACCTATTAATATGACCTACCATTTGTTTTACTGTCTACACTAGGTACTATTATTATTGCATACTTGTTTTGTTATGATTTACTTTTACTATTAATCACTAATTTTGTAGTTTTCACTTCTTTATCACTATTTATATATTATATTTTCTCAAATTTTAAACTGTCTTTACACCCTTAGTTATTACATATATTTTCCCAATGATTTCTATATAGATCATATATTTCAATATTCCCATTATATATATCATTTTACCCTCATCTAATTACTACATTAATATTTTTGCATATACTTGTTTATGTCTATTTTTCTAATTTGCTATACTATATAATTATTGTTTTCAATTGTGTTTTCATCTCGTGTATGTGCTTTACACTATTTTTTCTTAATGTTATAAATTATTTTCATCACTACAAAATTTTGTATATTCACAAAGTATTTCAACGTATGCCTTCTATTTTTTCAAATTGTGTGTATAATTGTTATAGTTACCTTACAAACTATTTTATTAATTGCTATACAAAGTTATTTTATGTTATCTATAATTTCAACCAAGTCTCATTCCCATTTATTTTTCCAAACTCTTATTCAATGGTCTTATTTTAAATTGCTAATTCGATTTCGTTTTACAGTTTGCGAATTTTCTACCGTTTGTTACATTGATAAAATTTTCCAAATTACCTATTGACTATGTTTTCTTCACCACATTGTTTTCCGAACTATTTCGAAATTAGCGACATAATTGACTTTTCCCTTTTATCTAATAGCTTACCTAATATTATTTTTGTACAAAAGTTTCTCTCAAACTATTCTGTCTACTGTCACATTTCATTTCTTATGCCATTTTCCTATTTTTCTTGTTCTGTCTTGTAATATTTTAATATTCATAATTTTCCTATATAGAGTTTGTCTTGTTTTCCTCATTGCATATTTTAAAAGTTTACAGTATCCTAAATACAAGAATAATATTTTCTTTGACATGTACAAAATACAATCTTTATCCTAGCGAGTTCCGGGGACGGAACTACTCTAAGGGGGGGAGAGTGTAACACCCCGCAAAATTAGAAATTACAATTTTGCCATCGTGTGTTATGCACGTGCATTTTGTAACGTGTTTTCATCCCGTATTTTGATTATCGACTATTTATTTATTTTCAATATTGATTTTTCCCTATTTTGAGTCAACTAAAATATAATATTTCAATCCCTGGGATTTACGTGCTTTTTACGTGTTTTGATGCGTGTGCTTCCACCACTACGTACAATATTTTCTATAGATTTAAATTATTTATTTTTACGTATTTAAATATATTTTATTAAACTGAAATTTATTTTTCCCCCTATTTTAATTAAAATGCATTTTTCAATTTTTCTGCACGTATAATGCACGTGCTTTCTACGTGCTGCGATTTCATCATGAAATACATAAAATTAGTAAATATATTTTTCTTATATTATTTTCGATTATATTTAATAATTTTTCATCGATAAAGTCAATTTTCGCATTTTAATATTTTCACGTGCGACGCACGTGTTTGTTTTCGGCGAACGCGTTTGA